>PVLD010000712.1:173481-253666 GCA_004027595.1 Dinomys branickii
CCCCCCCCCCCCCCCCCCCGCTGAACTGAGTAAGCATGGTGCTGGGTATGACAGGCCCACCTGAGGATTGTTTCCAGCAGCATAAGAGGAGGAACTGGAGAAATAAGGCTGTTGGGAGCTGGTAGAAACTGTAAGGAGCTATTGGTTCTCTTTGAGGACCTCGTCATGCTGGCTTCCTGATGAACTTGGCTGTTTTCATCCTCCGAGGAGCTCGGGACCTCGTTGGCACTGAGAATGGCTTCGGTTCACTTTGGGAGAGCTCTGGGCCTCACTCTGAGCATTGCTGCCTGGCTCTGGAGAGGAAGATAACACACTACCAGTCTCTTGGGGAAGCTTGTTGTGTTATCTTTCGTGATGGGAACTCAGCTGTCCTGGTCATCTGAGGAGCTCAAGACCTCACTGTCACCAAGGATGGCTGTGGTACCTTTCAAGGGAGCTTTGGTTCTTAGTTTTCGCATTGCTTCTTGGCTCCAGTGCAGATCCCTCAGCCTGCTAGCACAGATCTTCATCCCGCTGGCACAGTCTTTCTAGATTCCACCACTGACCCTTGGGCCTTCCCAGTGCAGATCCGTAAAACAGGCCTGCATGAGACGTAGTGGGCTCTGGGCCTCCAGTTGCATTCATGGGAAGTGTTGTTATGAACTCTAGGTTTTCAGCTGATCTCATGTAAGACATTATTTTGGGATCCAGACCCTCAGCTGGATTCTTTGTCTACAGTGTGTGGACAGATTTCCTGTACCTCTTGTACATGATTCTTTGGGTGACTATTATAAGTAATCTTATAAAATATGTGTCCTGTATTATATTGTTTCTCCTTACAAAAAACCCAGATGATAATTATCAATCTCTTCAATTGGCAGGTTGTACCCAACTTCTCCAGCCATGTTGCCATGGCCTAGTCTCCTGTCTTATTAAAAGCCTAGTAAAGGAATGGTAGAGGTGAGGATTAGACCTTAAAAACTTGGATTCCTGAGAGTGCCTGGGGTTTCAGCAGGACTGCAAGATATAGAAGGAGTAATTCTGCCATCTTGGGGATGAGATTGTACAACCAAACCTGTTCCTATGATCCAAGGAGTTTGCCTCAGGATGCCATAGCTTGGTCCCCTTGATGGCTTCGTAAGGCTTCATATGTTGTAAAAGGTTGAGTTATAAAGGTTTGGAATAACCACTGAGGTACATGGGAGAGATCAAGGACGTCAAGAAATGAGGAGCAGCTTTGAGGTTAGCAGAGGCTAAAATCTGTGGTGATACCAGTTGTGTGGTTCTTTTCACCAGTCATTCTGCCTTTCTTGTGCAGGAGTTAAAAAAGAGAATTCAGAACTGACTCAAGGCTGATGGTTTACAGAGATGATATAGCACAAGAACCTAGAACTAGATCAAGCATAGTATCAGCCCTTCCTTTACCCACAATGTTCTGAAGTGCTCAGCCAAGTCTACTGTACTTTGTACAACTCTTCACACTCTCTGGGCCACTTACCTACCACTTGTTCTGTGGCATTTTGGCCTTGCCTTGGGATTTACAGTTAAACCTGCTCAGCACAGCATTTGAGATTTATTATGTTTTCATGCTACTGTTTTCCTATCTGGACAAATGCATCTCTGGATGCTTCAGGTAATGGCTCTTCTTATTGGACTTCACTACAGGCACCTCCTTACCAGGAAGTACCTTCATGAGCCAGTCACACAATAGATTTTTCAGGGCCTGGAAGGTTTAGCCATGGGATTCTGTAGGGCAAGCACTGCAAATATCAACCACTCATTGCAAGTAGAATTTAAGATATGGCAGGGATGATTAGCAACAATATTTTTTGATGGTTTATAGGATGTATTTGTGACAATCTGGAGCTTTGTCTCATGTCATTTTTTCCCCAAACCCTAAGAGGGAGGCATTTCTATTTCCTACAAATGCTAAAGAGCTAAAGCAACTTATCTGCTAACGAGCTAAACAACTTGCTTGATATTAGGTATATAGCCAGTAAGTTACAGGATCCTTATTTCTAAGCCAACTTGCTTACTGAAAAATCCAGGCATTTCCCAGTATGGCATATTGTGTTGCAGACAAGAGAATCCTAGAAGTTAAGGCTAGAAGGGTAAGTTGGGCCTTACATCACATGAACCTAAAATGTTCCACTGAATAGTTTGGGTTCTTGAAGGTTTGTGAACACAGAACGTCTTCACAGTAAAAGATAACTTAAGAATTTTTATCTTACCATTGGAAGGAAATTAAAAAGCAGATTGAGCTGGGCATGATTATACATCTATAATCTCACCTACTTGAGAGGCTGAGGCAGGATGATTGTATGAGGCCAATCTGAGCAATTTAGTGAGACCCTGTCTCAGAATTGTAAAAGGACTGAGGAAGTATCTCAGTGGTGCAGCATCCTTGGGTCTGACCTTCTGTACTAGGATTAAGGAGGAGCAATTGTATGAAGCTGGAAAATGGGTAGAAATGTGAAGACATTGAGCTTCAAATTAAGCTTTCTTCAAGTTTAATATCCCAGACTCCCTAAGCACCAGAAGTTTGAGTGCCACTTGATGTTTTGTTGCTACAGGGCCAGATTAGTACAGTGAGTGAGAATGATTCAATTTGATTTGATTCAACTTGATTTCTCACTTGATTTGAGAATTGATTCAATTTTAATTCCTCAAATACATACCTTCTGGTGAGCACACTGATGGGATTGCAGCACTGAGGACAAACTCTGCCCTCCACTTGCCAAAGTCGTTACAAATTAAGGGGAGAATCCATGACTGGTAAAAGAGCCATTATACATGATGTCTACATATGTAAATATTGTTAGGGCTAGATCAATCCTGAGCAAACCAGAAGTTTTATGTGATTGAAAGACAGTTCAGTAAGCTACTGGTCCAAGCAAAAAACCAAGTCCAAGATCCACAGAGACTTCTGTGATCTAGTAGGTAGAGAATATTGTCAAAGCTGGGTGTGGTGGCACATGCCTGTAGTCCCAGCACTCGGGAGGCTGAGGCAGGAGGGTTGTTGCAAGTTCGAGGCCAGCCTGGGCTACAAAGCAAGCTCAAGGCCAGCCTGAACTGCACAGAGAGACCCTATCTCTTTTTTTGTGTGTGGGGGAGCGGTTTATCAGGAATCAAACTCACAACCTTGTGCTTGCTAGGCAGGCGCCTTGTGGCTGAGCTATATCCCCGAGAGACTGTCTCAAAAAGACACACACACACACACACACACACACACACACACACACACACAGAATATAGTCAAGGAAGGCAGAGTACCTAGGAATGAGTCATGGTGGAAGGGTTGAGCTAGATAGGCAGTGTGGTAAAATAAAAACAAGTTTAACCATTCTGAGACTCTTACAGGCAGATGTAGATTTACATGAATAAGAGAGTAGTATTCTGCACTGGTGTGCTGTCCTGGGTAAGAAAGAAAGCATCATCAACCCCAGACACAAGAACTTGTGTCAGCTGTGCATGGTGGCACATGCCTGCAATCCAAGTACTTTGGGAGGCTGAGGCAAGAGATTCCAAGTTTGATCGCAGCATGGGCACTTTAGTGACTTAGTAAGACCCTGCCTCAAAATACAAATAAGAAGCTCAGTGGGAGGGCCCTGGGTTCAATCCTTAAAAAGGAAAAAGGTGAAAGAGGAAAAAAAGAGGAGATTGTGGTAGTTGGAATCGGTAGGCAGTGCGAGGCAGGTAAGAGACTGAGAGCCATGCATTAGTGGTAGCACTGACATATGTGCACATAGGCCCCACGCAGCATTTCTCCTGCGTAGGAACCACTCCAAGAACGCAGAGGGAACTATTTCCCCGGGGGTAGAACTGCGGTAGAGAACCCAGGTCCAAAAAAACCTTTTCTTGTGGAACAAAGCAAATTCACCATCTCCTGTTTCCTACCACAAAAGGCAAGTTTGGTCAGAAGTGAGAGATGGTCCCCAAAATGTATGAGGGGGATTTTCTTTTATTATGAAGGGACTTAAACCACTGTCAGTGTCCTTGTGGAAAAGTACAAGTTCTCCCACTAATCGTGACACAAATAACGAACAGGTCTCTAGGGAACTTTCTTTTTTCACACACTTTCAAGCCTAATTGCAGGATCTTCATATATCTGTGGGGTCATCCTTAGATTCTAAATATAGATTAATTTTATTTGGCTACTTAAGGACATATGCAACACAGCCTTTTTCTGTAAGACCCTTGAGAAATCAAGTAAGCCAACTGCCAATCTCTATTATGTGAGGCATTTTTACTTCAGTAGAATAGTTGGTAGTTATTATTAAAATGCAAACATGCCACCATCTAAATTTGTCAAGGCCTTCTGTGTCTGCTCCTTCACCTACACACACAGAGATCCTGCTTCAAGGAACATATGTGACATTCCATGCCCTGAAAGAGGACAAACTTCTTTGCTGCAAGAAGATAAGGCCAACCTGGGGCCCTGCACTGAGAACTACCTTATCTCTATCACCCTCCTGTGTGTCACGAAGTGAGACAGCTGGAGACTCAGAGAAAAGCAGTAAATATTTTTATGATATTACTTAAGTAGTATTAAATATTAGTAAATATTTATTGCCCTAACACACTAGATGACATTCTCTGTGTTAATATGTAACATTCTAGGGATACCTTCTAAACTTAAAGAGGTATTTTAATGATATCTTCTGCAGGAAAGATAGTAAAGAAAACTTTCTGGTGGCAATTTAACATACTTTGCACCAACAGCTTTATTTTTATCTTTTTGGCATTGCTGGAGAATTGAACCCAGGCCCTGATATGTGCTAGGTGAGCTACAATCCCAGACACACCAACAACTTTAAGTTGTACTCCTACTTACAGTAATTTTCTCTAAGTAAATAATCAAAAATGCCAAGATTATGCTTAAGAATGTTCACTGTAATATATATATATATATGTATATATATATATATAATTTTAAATAACAAAATGTTAGCTAATGTGGGAAGAGCATCATCACACAACTATTTAAAGTGACATTTCTGGATGATATTTAATGGTACAGTGAAATGCTTATTTAAAAAGTAAAATGCAGAATTTAGAATTATATGTAGTATTATCTCAATTTTGTTTTTTAGTATTGTTGTTTGAGACAGGGTCTCATTCTGTAATTCAGACTGGCCTTGAAGTCACTATGCAGCCCAGGCTGGCCTTGAATTCACAGCAATCCTCCTGCTTCAGCCTCCCAAGTTCTGGGATTACTAATATTTACTCCTATGCCAAGCAACCAGTTTTGAAAAAACATATATTTAACATATTTACATGCATAGAGTTAGTCATGGAACCAAATGATTTTTTTTTACCAATGATTTTTATGGAAGAATTAAAATTGATCTTTTCTTTATATTTTTACATGATTTCCAGTGTCTCATTTTATACATAGAATAATTGTTTTCAAAAGTCAGAGGTAAAGAGAACCATTTTTTTTTGGCAGTGCCTAATACTGAACTCAAGGCCTTATGTACACTAAACTTACATGTCTTCTACCACTGAGCTATGCACCTAGCCCAAAGAACCATTTGAAATACCCATGATGTGGCAGAAACTGAGCTACAATTTACCACTTAATCCCCACAGCAAATGTGAAAAGTGCCGGGTGTGGTGGCACATGCCTGTAATCCCAGCACTCAGGAGGCTGAGGCAGGAGGATTGTTGTGAGTTCAAGACCAGCCTGGGCTACAAAGTAAGCTCAAGGCCAACCTGAACTGCATAGCGAGACCCTGTCTCAAAAAGACAAAAAAAAAAAAAATTGTGAAAGGTATCTCAGTCCCTTTTCTACAGTTAAGGAACTGAGGTTCCACTATGTAACCAATTTGCCCAGCATGCCTGGATTCAAGCCCAGGCAATGCCCAGGTTTCCGGCTACACCACTTGCCCTGGCTGCTATGGCTCCTGGTGGGCCCTTGGAAGCTCACAGCAGAGATCACCAATGAAAGAGTTGTGTGCAGCTTGGCCAAGAGCAGGGCCTTATTTTCCTTTCTAAATTCTTCAATTCCCCCTCCACAAGTACTGAACTTTTTCTCCTAGGGTAAGAAACAGCCTTCTTTGTGGTTAAGACTCAAGGTTCCATACTGAAGCAGTTTTGCTCCACATGCCCAGCTCCACACCTGTGACCTCTCAGAGCCCATTTCCTCCTGGCCATGTGTCTACTGTCCTGCTTATTGCTTTGGCATCTTGTCAGGCTTTGAACAGAAGGACAGGGCAGAGCTGTACACCCCCACCCCTTCCAGCCAGCTGGCTCCTTGGTCTCGTCCCCGGATACTAAAGCAAACAGGCTGTGTGCTCTGGCTCCCTATTCAAACCAATGGGGCGGGGGACACACAAATATCCCAGCTATGTGAACAGTCAGAGAAGAGGAGCTGGCAGCACATTTGACCTGTAACTTTTTCAGCCAAATAGTGCCTCTCAGCAGCCAGGAGCCTTGGCACACCCTAAGCCTTAATGTTCAGCTGGGTTCCTGGTACTGCCTTGATGAGGGGTGCCCAGCCCCCAAGCTGGTTCTGTTGCAGATGGGCCCCCAGTGACACTAACTATATCCCCTCAAGAAGGAGGCAGAGGTAGAATTTTTCCACTGTTCTATGTCTCCTTCATTCATTTCCTGTTTCTTCCCAGAGACAGAGACAGGAAGTTACTTGGATAGGGTCACAAGAAGTCAATGATATTCAAGACTGGAACGTGCCACCAATTCATTCTCCAGCACCACAGTTCATAATTTAAAAACTACGTTAGGCGTGGTGGTGAAGGCCTATAATCCTAATACTTGGGAAGCTGAGGCAAGAGGATCACCTTGAGTTTTAGGCCTGCCCGACCTACATAGTAAGTTCAAGTCTAGCCTGAACTACACAGAGACCCTTTCTCAGAGGAAAAAAAAAAAAAGGATTAAAAACAGGTTACAAACTAGATGTAGCTAGGGGGTTTTATCTAGGAAGAAGAGATGAGGAATGGCACATGACACACAAAGTAGGAGTGGGGATAATCTGGTCCTTTATTTACTCTTCTGCACCCACATAAAAGGATTACAGGTTCACAAAAGTTTGGGAAATGCTAGGTTAAATAAAGTTAAACATTATGTTACTGAAGGATTTGTAAGAACCTTTAGTGTGCTAATGCACACTGTGACACTGTGAAGAGTTTAGAATAAAAGTGTTTTTTAAAAAACACTGTATAGTCAACTGTACCAGGACTCCAGTGAACAGGCTTTGAGAAGCATTGCTTCAGGGTGAGCCCACTGGATCTGGTTAAGATAAGTAAGGGCTACAGTAGGGCCTCACCTGTATTGCTAGCATTTAGGGAGGGCAAGGCAGGAGGATCACAAGTTCAAGTCCTGTGTGGGCAATCTTGTGAGGCCCTGTCTCAAAGAATAAAAGGACTAGAGATGTAACTCGGTATACTGCCCCTGGTTCATTCCCCAGAAGGAAGGTAGGAAGGAAGGAAGGAAGGAAGGAAGGAAGGAAGGAAGGAAGGAAGGAGAGAGAGAGAGAAAGAGAGAGAGAGAGTCCCTACTAGTCATCTGCCTACCTTCAGCACTACCTACAACACTATCTCCAAAACTGCAGTGCTATAACAAACAAGGTTGTCATTCTGTAGTCTCCTGCCTGGACTTCAGTATGTGTTTATGGTATTTTTCCACTTGCTGGTCAAAGCTCCTGGAAGAGAATCCTGCCTGGAAAATGTTCACTGGAGTCAGAAGGTATTTCAGTGCCACATCTTCGGACCCAGTAGTGAGAAATGGACCAGCACTGCTGCTGGGAAACAGGAGAGAGTCGTGATCTATCCAGGCACTTTGGTTCCTTGTGGCTGCTGGGCCATAATTGTCTCCCTTAGGTATCAAGGGGGGCCCTAAGCCTAGTTGTTCCCTGGTTTCTGGAGAAAGAAACTCCTCATCCGAGAATCCCAGCGGGGCAGTCAACACAGTCACCATCTCCTGGGACTCACAGAAAGGGATTTCCCCATCCCATTCTTTGCTGCAGAGACCTGAAAACAATTGCTTCTTGACCCTCAAAGGAGGGGAGGAGGGCTGCTTTTCAAGGTCTCTTGGACAAGGAGAACAGTTTTCCTTCTTGGTCTTCTTTGAGTCTCTGTCAACTTGAGATTTCTCGGCATTTTCCTGAGGAGATTCAAACACAACACCTTGGATTCTTGGCCTCCTTAACCTCTTTTCTAACAGGAACAGAAATGCTGGTTTTTCAGGGGAGGGGCTCATGTACTGCTGCACAGAGTCTGGAATCAGGGGAATGGAGAGCATGGGACTCAGGCTGTCCTGAAAGTGGTTCCCCAAGGGCTGTCGACTGACAATGGGCACTACCTGACAAGGCTTCAGTGCCGCAACAAAGGTACGGAGCTCAGAGTAGGAGGAATGGTCAGAATAAGGGATGATGTGGATGCCAGGGTGCGATCTGTGGATTTTCCGGCTTGTGGGAAGGATGGCAATGGTAGGGTGGGTCTGATTCCAATGCAGCATGGCAGAACGGCAGATCTCCATGTGTTCCACAGCGTGGATGCGGCCAGCTTCTTCTTGCACTGTGAACACATCTGCCAGGCCCAGCAGCTGTACCAACTCCAGGCGCTGAGGACTCAGCACCACCCAGGTCTGAAACTCCAGGGCCAGCTGCTCCAGCAGTGACTCCTTTCCCAGGCTATAGAGCCCTGAGTAATGTGAAAGGGGTTGGGGAAAGTAGAAGAAGAGAATGAGGCTGCTGGAGAACCCTAACAAAACAACTAAATGTTTAACAAAACATCCGAATCCTTGGGTCAAGATGGGGAGGATACTCGGGGAAAGATGGCACCTGAACGGAGCTGTATGGAGGACGAGGAGCAGGGACACACAGAATCTCCTCACTCATTCAGTTCAGCAAAAGAAAGCATCTGCCAAGTATTGGGCACTGCGAAGATGAATAAACAATACAAAAAGACTCAGCCCTCCAGGAATGCCATCTACTGGATTTCCCAGAAAATGAGACCTACCCCCAAAATAAACCCTAGTGTCAGGATATTCATAATACAAGCCTGCCCCGAAAATAAGCCCCAGGTAAGGTCATCAGCCAGACAGACACATTTAGTACACCCAGTGCAACACATAATATATTATGTTGAATTATAAAATATTAACATATAAATAATGACATTAGCAGTTTAATGATGTTATAATTATTTGTAAATACCTAAGCGGGCAACTTTGGATGAGAGGTGAATGCCTATATAAACAGATAAACTCAAAACTTATTACCAAGTGATCAATTGGAATACAGATACAACAATCAAATAACATGTACATTGATAATAAACAGATGTGGTTGTGTCTGACATGAATCTACATAATTCAATATGTCATGTGTTGTAACAGATGCACTTTTGTGAATAGACTTAATGCACTTGTGTGAAATAGACAAATGTTTTCTGAATTTTGGTGCCCCAAATGTTTCATTGCTTTTGTGTGGACCACCATTTTTTTTTTTTTTAGTACCTAGAATCAAACTCGGGACCTTATGCTTGCAAGGCAGGTGCTGTGCCGCTGAGCTATATCCCCAACCCTGGACTACCATTCTTAACTGTCACCATTTTGTTGTGACTCCTGTCTCATGAGTCTTCAATTAATACTGGATTTATGGCAACTCTGTGAAGCCTAGCTTGCAGGAGGTCATGATGTGGGTGAAGAATTCATGCAATAAAATTAGTGGCAGCTGTGTGGCCTGTATACCACAAGCAGGCTACGTGGACAAGAAGTGCTTATTTAAGGAGCACTCTGTTGCTGGGGATGAGAAATTGGAGCCAATAGTCCCCAGTAGCCAGTAACTCCCAAATGGGAGTTATGCTGATATTGTAGAAGATGACATGACTGTATTTGAATAGATGTAGATTTTTGTACATGAAAAAATAAGACATCCCCTGAAAACAAGCCCATTGTGACTTCTGGAGAAAAAATTAATGTAAGACCTGGCCTTCTTTTTGGGGAGACAGAGTACATGAGGACCCAGAAACAGTGCATTGAGGGGCAATATTCAACATATGCACACATAGTGATAAGAACACAAAAGTAGCTACCAGCTGATAGAATCAGGGAAGTTTCTGGAAAATGACAGCCAAGATAAATCTTCCAAGGATGGATTACTCTTGGCAAGGAAAGTTATGCTGGAAAATATTTTAAAAGGAGCCACTTCAGTGTCACTAAAGAGAGCATTGGTGAGAAGCGACACCAGAGAGGTACACCAAGGACAGTTATTAGAGGGCACCGTGTGTACTGCTGAGGGAGGGGATTTAATTCTGTAAGTAAAGTAGGAAAACAGCTCATTATAATAAGGAATAATATCATAGCAGGGATTTTTGTGGAAAAAGCAGCAGTGTTATTTACGGGCTTGGATGAAAAGAAGCCAAATGGAAGACTCAGAAAAACACACGGAGAGGAGCTGGACATGGTGGCACACACCTGTAATCCCAGCACTCAGGAGGCTGAGGCAGGAGGATCTGTGATTTCAAGGCCAGCCTGTACCACACTGTGAGACCCTACCTCAAAAAATGGAACAAAATGAAACAGAAAAAAATAAGTGAAGATGTGAATTTGGGTAATGGTCATGGTAACAGATAAGAGGTGTTTTAATACTTGTTCTCGTATATTTTCTGAACTCTATTTCAAATCCTCAACCAGATTATGAACTCCTTAAAAGAATATATATGTGTTTTACATCTACTTTATTCTGGAATGTGATTCAAATTTTCTGTCTTTGGGCACAAATTAGCTGATTTCCTTCTACATTTTCCTGCTTTTTCTTGTCTCTAGGTCCTTATTAGTATCTAAACCCTCAGAGCCAAAGACCATGTTTTGTTAACTTTTCTATCCCGCTGCCTGTTGGATACTTTGTACTAGTAGGGACTTACATACATTTGCAAAATTAATCAAGCCCTACCACAGTGCCCTCCTAGCCAGCAATGCTCCTCTGAAAAATTTCTGCATTGAAAATTTCACAAATGATTAGGGCTGATATTTCCTCATGAGATGTTAAGCAATCCTGAGAGTAAGGAATATTTCTCACCCAGTTTGATAACCACCCTAGAAGGTATGTTGTTTATTAAGATATGTTTGTGACACATAATAATTACATTCACCTTGGGGAAAGAGCACACATACAGACTGCATCTTCGTCTTTTTTTACTTCCCCTACCCCTTCCCGCCCTTCCGGTGTAATCTTTTTCAGTCCTTTTGTGTAACCTCATTTTGAAATTCCTTTCGGAGCTGAGATATACCTTCTTAAAGTATTCAGTGTGGTTCCTTTCTGTGGAATTATATTTTGGAAATAACCAAAAAACATCACCTAGAACTAAACCTGTTATACTTTTTAAAACAATGATTTCACAAACTATCTCTCAAAAAGACAACTCCAAAAGAAGAACCTTCCCAGTTTTTTAAAATTGTACTGATGACTGTATGCAAGGTCTTCACACTAAGCTACATCTCTAGTCCTTTTCATTTTAAGACAGAGTCTTGCTAAGTCACTGAACTGCCTGGGCTGGGCTCAAACTTGCAATCCTCTTGTTCATCCTTCCACAGTTAAATCACGGGACTGCACACTATGGCTGCCTTCCCAAAATGTTTTACACCACTGTGGAATCGTTAGAAAAAGGAAACAGCTATTTTCTTAATGTGTCTAATTTAAAGCATAACACTCATATCTCTGCTCTGATACATTTCATTCATTCCTATAACCATTTATTGAATAGTTCTGGAGCAGGACTTAACAAATGTAAGAATTTATCCATAATAAAGCAAAGACCTTTGTCACAGGAAACTTCCATTTTATCATGGGGAGTCAGACAAAAAATAAATATAATAAAGATGTCAAATATGGTGTACACTATAAGTGACAGGAGCAATAATGTTCCTCTTCTACTTAAAAGCCTTCAACAAGTCTTCACTGCATCTAGGACCAAGTTCACGGCAGCATCTGAAAGCCGGACCTCCTGCCCTTCCAGCCTCCCAGCCTACTGTGCACCTGTCACATTGGCAGCTACTTCTCTGCTTCACAAACACACAAAGCTTCCTCCCGCTTCCAATCATAAGGTCAGAGTTTACATCTGTGTGTGTATGTGTACACACCAAGGGACATAGGAGACAGACAATAAATAATGAACAACATATTAAAAATGTATAAAGCTGGGTGCCATGACACATGCCTATAATTCTAGCACCTGGGAGGCTAAGGCAGGAAAATCCAGAGTTTAAGGCTAGCCTGGACTACATAGCAAGACCCCGTCTCAAAAATAAATAAGTAAATAAACAAAAAATAAATAAATTGCTGGGCGTGGTGGTACATGCCTGCAATCCCAGAACTCAGGAAGCTCAGGCAGGAGAACTCTGAGTTTGAGCCCAGCTTAGGCTATATGGTGAGTTCAAAACCAGCCAGAACTATATAGAAAGACCCTGCCTGAAGCCCCCCATAAATAAATATAGGGACTATGGGGAGGTTATAAGTACCATAAAAGATGAAAAGGTTGGACTGATACAAGGGATCAGGAATTGGAAATGTGGAAGTAAGGTTGGAGGTCTGGCTGCAATTCTAAATAAGGTGGTCAGGGTAGGTTCTGTGGCAAAAGTAAGAAATGCACAAAGAATTGAAAGATCTAAGAACCCTCAAGGAACCTAGATTTGCTAGCTATGGGTGACAGAAAAAGGAAACAACTCACCTATCTTTATGTTATGTTGTGGGTGCTTTCGAATGACCTGGATAATCTGGTGGGCAGCTTCTTGTCGGGAAGGAAGAACCAGGGCTGGGTTGCAATTGGTATTGTCTAAATATAAAGTATGGATCTGCTTCCCTAGTGCCAGGGCTGGCTCCTTCAGCATGGATGGTGTGTATCGAAAATCACCTGGAAGAATGTATTGGGGGAGGCAGAGGGTCAGAGACAAGAAGATAAAAAACAAGCCTCTCCCACCTCCCACCAACCACAGGCATTTGCTTTCTGATCCAATAGAAAAACTACCGTGTGTCCTGGCACTGAACTGTGCCGTACACCGTCTCTGTGGAAATGTATCTATCCTGCTCCTGTTTTTAATCACATACATTTCACAAGGTTTGGACTGTGCAGATGGGAAATCAGCTGATTGCTGTGCTTATGTGGGGTGAGGACAGCAGGGCTTTGGACTTTCAGGAGTGAAGGCTGCTCTAAGTTTTCTTAGCTGGAAAGCTGGGAGGGAAGCCTTGGGAGGCCCACCTGTGTAGAGGATGGTTCCAAAGTATCCTTCAAAGAGAAACATGACAGCACCAGGGCAGTGATTGGCATCGATGAGGGTTACAGTCATGGTCTCTCTTCCAATTTCATCTAGAGGCAATACATGGCTCTCACCAACTTCCAGGACTCGGATCCACTGTTTAGCGACCTGGGAAAGCAGCTGGTTAGCCCAGCGGCCATAGACACCTGCCCTGCAGGGCCGGGCAGTCTTACTTTTCTCTTCCTGCTCCCTACACCAACCTTTATTTAGCTTTCCATTAAAATTTGGAAAATAGTCCCAGATTGTCTCCTGATCATAATAATCCCTTGGAGGTAATGGGTTAGAAAGAAATTCCAGCCTGATTCCTAGGACCCACACCAACCATATTTACTGCATGGGGGGGCATGGGTGGATAAGGGCTGGAGACTCTAAATTTACCCAGCACATTGGATGAATTCCTTTTATTGCTGGGGTTCAAACCGAGGGCTTGGCACATGCCAGGCAAGCATTCTCCCTGAGTCACATCCCCAAACTAAATAGATTTTACAAGGCAAGTTTGAGAAACACTGATCTAGCTTAAGTGAAAAGGTAGGGATAATTCTCTTGGCTCAACTCAATGAGCTTTCCAGCTCAGAGCTAAAATAACTCTAGTAGGTCGGTTGGAAGTCACACTCCTGTTCTGAGCTAAAGATGCATCTCTGGGCGCAAACAATTCCTGAATTTGTAAAAATCAATCCTCCCGGAATCCACTCAGTGATTCCAAGGCTATGAAGACATCGTCAGCTCCCACTCAACACGCCTGGACCAGCTCTCAGAGGCCAACTCCAGCCCCGTACCTGTAGGTGACGATGCAGGAGGTAGGCAGTGATTGGGGAGCAGTAGAGGGGCCGGGCCCAAGTGCTGGACAGGCCCACCGTATGGTCCGAGTGCATGTGGGACAGGAAGAAGAGCCGCGCCGCGCCAGCCCGGCGCAGGCTCCAGAAGTCCACAGCAATGGGCGTACGGGGGATCAATACCCCGTTCATGGTGGCGAGGCTGCAGTCACCAGTGGGAGCTTCGCGGGAACGGGGCTTCTGCGTGAGGATTCCGCAGCGGCGCCCCAGAAAACATGCTGGGCAAGAACAAGGCTGGAGGTCCTAGGGGAAAGGCAACTGAGGAATACGGAAAGTGGTCCGAGGCAGGGAAGCCGCCGCGCCCGGGGTGTCCGGTGGCGGCGCTCCACCTCGCGGAAGGCGCTCCCACAGTGCCACTCCCACCCGCGCGCGGGAGCCGAGCCGAGTCGGCAGTCAAAGCGCGCGCTGCTGGGAGGAGACAGGCCCGAGTAGCCGATCGCCGATCGCCCACCGCAGCTCCTCGCGCGCCGCGCGGCTGCGCCCGGAGGTGAGAGGGTGGGGGAAGGGCGCCCTGAGGTCGAGGCCTGGGCTGAGCTCCAAGGTAGCAGCGAGCGCGGCAGCTGCTCCGGGAGGCGTCTGGGCGAGCGGGCGGGGCTGCCGCGGAAAGCGCGAGTCGGCCTCTCGGGGACTGCAGCTGCCCCGAGGCGCCGGAGACGCCGACCCTGGGGCGGAGGGCTCTGCGGCCTGTAAGCGGCCGGGGGAAATCCGTGCGGGGCCGAGAGCCCGGCCGGTCTGTGGGCGGGGAGAACAGCGGGCGGGGCCAAATTTAGGGTCAATAGGGCTCCGGGGAGACGAGGGGGCGAAGTGTGGGTGTCAGATCGAGTAGACTCCGGCCCTGCGAGAAGCAGCGCTGGGGCGAGATCTCCCTTTAGTCGGCCGCTGACCCACGTTTCCCGTACTCAGGCGCCTACCTCCGGCCGGGGAGGAGCCTGCGAGTTCCCCAAGGGCCGGTGGGAGCGGCCGGTCGCTGTCGGAGGAGATGCCGTACCTCGGCTCGGAGGACGTGGTGAAGGAACTGAAGAAGGCCCTGTGTAACCCTCACGTGCAGGCCGACAGGCTGCGCTACCGGAACGTCATCCAGCGGGTGATTAGGTACCCTGCCCGCCGTGCCCCCAAGCCCCCGGCCCGCCTGGCAGTTTGCGCCCGTGCTGCACCCCACAACAGTGCATACACTCACAGGAGGCCTTGTCCCGCTCCTCTGGAAGCCTAGCTCAGTCTCTTGCGGAATCTTTTACTCGAGTGGTTTCCTTTATGTCACGAGCTGGAACAATTATACTGCTGATGGGATCTGTAATATTATCTAGTACAGATCTCCATTTGTAGCTTCAGACTCATAAATCCCACTGTCTGCTTGGCATTGTCACCTGGATAGTTCATCAAAGGTATGACAAAAACAGCGCTAGTGTTTTTCCCCTCCTCCCCAAACCTGTTCTTCCGCTTGTGTTTGTGTGGCCCAACCTCACCAGCCAGCTTCTAGCAGCCTTGATGACACCCAGTCCTTCACTTCTGATGTCAGGGGATACGGCTAATTCTAAATATTCACTCTCTTTTTTTTTTTTTTGGTCTTATTGAGACAGGGTCTCGCTTTGCAGTTCAGGCTGGCCTTGAGCTCACTTTGTGGCGTAGGCTGGCCTGGATCTAGCAACAATCCTTCTGCCTCAGCCTCCTGAGTTCTAGTGCTGGGATTACAGGCGTGTGCCACTACGCCCAACTTTTTGTGTGTGTGTGTGACAGGAATCGAACTCAGGACCTTGCACTTGCCGGGCAGGTGCTTATACCATTGAGCTATATCTCCGGCCCCCCTCTCATTTCTTTATCCTCTTTTTTTACTGGCACTTCTGTTGTTTTGGTTCATTACCAAAGCCAACTAATAGCTTCTTAGTAGGTCACCTTGACTCTAGAATTCATTTAGAATTTTTCCATTACTCAAATCTGAACACTCAACTTGTGCTTACAGCTCTTGTTCACAGACTTTAGTATGCACAAAAACCCTTGGTGTGCTTTATTATTATTATTGTAATTTTTAAGACAGGGTACATAGGCTACATAGTTGAGGCTGACCTTAAACTCACTATGTAGCCCAGGCTAGCCTGGAACTCACAGCAGTCCTCCTACCTCAGCCTCGAGTGCTGAGATTACAGATGTGCACCACCATGCCAGACTGGTGTGCTTTTTTTTTTCTTGTATTGGAATCAAACTCAGGACCTTAGCATGCAGCGGGGTGTTGTGGCACATGCCTATAATCCCAGCACTCTGGAGGCTGAGGCAGGAAGATTGTTGCGAGTTCAAGACCAGCCTGGGCTACAAAGTGAACTCAAGGCCAGCCTGAACTGCATAGGAAGAAGCTGTCTCAAAAAGCAAAAACAACAACAACAAAAAAATGGACCTTACACTTGCCAAGCAAGGCGCTGTGCCACTGAGCTATATCCGCAGCCCTGGTGTGCTTTAAAAAAAAAAGAAAATGCATCTCAGCGGTTGATTCTGATTTCAGTTGGGTGAGGTGAAACACAGGAACCTGTACCTTTAGCAAACATCTCAGCTAATTATAGCACTTTGAGTTCACAGTTTGAGAAATAGTGATCTACAAAATACAGTCCAAACTTCTTACCTTTTGCCTGAGGTACCTATAGATTCTCAAAAGAATGTTCTGTGCTTGCTCATGTCTATGTGCCTCATAGCATACATTGTTAACTCTATCACATCTGCCTAAGTAAGCTGCCTGATCATTTAGCTGAAGTATTACTTTTGTGAAGAAATATTTTGTGACCTCTCTGTGGTGTGAGCCCTTTGGATCCCCTCTGTATCTTGTACATTATGTGTTTTTTTAAATTTTATATATATTTTTTTGTCTTTTTGAGACAAGGTCTCACTATGCAGTTCACACTGGCTTTGAGCTCACTTTGTAACCCAGGCTGGTCTTGAATTTGCAACGATCTTCCTTCCTCAGCCTCCCGAGTGCTGGGATTACAGGTGTGCGCCACCACGCCTGGCTGCATTACTTCTGTTTAAATCCTTATCTAGTGCATTGTAATTTGTGGTGCTCTTCTCTGGCTCCTTAATTAAGCTTGAGTTCCTAGAGGTCTGGGACTGCACATTCTTAGGATTATGTCTCCAGAGCATATCTCTGGAATTAAAAAGGTGAATTTCATTGGGATATACTGGGGATTCAACAAGTGTTGAACAAGTAGAATGACAGCATTCTACTGTAGACAGCTCATGGTGTTTAGTACTGTGTCCTGTGATAGACAGGATAGATCCAGTTGCGTTCCTCTGAGAGATCCCAATCTAGCTAGATGACTAGTGCACGTTTAAGAAAAGTCCTTCCGTTGTAGGTTGGAGACTTTGTATTTCCCTTCTTCTTGCAATGTGTTTTGGTTTCAGGCACATGACTCAGGGCTTGGACATGTCTGGTGTTTTCATGGAAATGGTGAAGGCCAGTGCCACTATAGATACTGTTCAGAAGAAGTTGGTGTATCTGTACATGTGCACGTATGCACCTCTGAAGCCAGACCTAGCTCTCCTTGCCATCAACACGCTGTGCAAAGACTGCTCAGACCCTAACCCAATGGTGCGAGGGTTGGCACTGCGGAGCATGTGTAGCCTCAGGTGAGCACTCTGCCCGGCCTGAGCTTCAGTGGTTAATGAAGATTTCTAGTGAGGGTCAGGTTTCTAGTGATGACAATTTATGTGAGCTCCTTGATGTTGAGGGAAACACTTCTGTACCCCAAACTCCTGATTTTCAACCATTGCTTTGCCTTAGAAAGCTGTATCATATGATTTTGGGGTTTTTTCTTGTTTTTTAAGTTTTTATTTTAGTTAGTACATGTTTGTAATACATAATGATTGCATTCATCATGTGGAATTGGTGTGTGTATATAAGGCATCTTAAGCTTTTTTTTAATATCCCTTTTTCATCATCTCCCTCAGGTGGCTCTGTTAAAGGGAGTTTTCCGTTCTCACTCTTAATAAAATAGTCCTTGATTTTGGGTGAAGTTTTTAACCAATTATTACTATAGCAATTTGTGCTGCCTGTGCAGTTATTCCACATGAAAAGGCAAATGATGGTTTTTAACGTTTAATAGAGGCTTTTTGCTAATTCCTTGTGATCTAATAGATGTACATTCAAAAATCTGCTAAATACTTTTGTTATAGAAAGAGGAACTTAATTATGTCAAAACTAGTATTTCAGGATCTGACTGCAGGATCTGTTGCTTAGGATGCCTGGTGTGCAGGAGTATATCCAACAGCCTATTCTCAATGGTCTGCGGGACAAGGCTTCATATGTCAGGAGAGTGGCTGTCCTTGGCTGTGCCAAAATGTATAATCTTCATGGAGACTCTGAAGTGGGTGAGTTCCGTGTAATCTACCCTGATCAGTTCAAGCATTCATTATGTGTCTGACTTTGTAAAAGATGTAGCTTTGGTAGAAAATAATAATGTGGCTTTACTTTGAATGTCTCTTTAAATAAGATGCGAGGTTTGATACTTTCTGAGATTAGAGAAGTCCTTTCTTTGGGATCCAAATAAGATTCTTTGCATTAGCTACTTAGACTAGCCTGGAGACAGCAAAATTTTACTTTGTACTTTTTAAATTCTTCTTTCAATCTTTTTTTGTTTTAAATTTCAATTTTTCCACCTTTTTCTTCCCCTTACCCTGTGTGAAGATAATGTCTTCTGCTTTGTTATTGCCTTTATTATTTTTGTGGCAGAGAAGTTAGCTTTGTTTGCCTAGGGTTTTTTCTCTGGTTCTGTCCATGTAACTCTGAAGCTTTTCTTTATCTGAGATCTTTATTCCTCTTTATAGATGGTGCCTTGGTACATGAGTTATACAGTTTACTGCGGGACCAAGATCCAATTGTGGTTGTGAACTGCTTAAGGTCTCTAGAGGAAATTCTGAAACACGAAGGAGGTGTTGTCATCAATAAGCCCATCGCTCACCATCTCTTAAATCGGTTAGAATGCTTCAGTGCTCTTTTTTATTATGTTCTCTGTGTCAGATCTTGTTGACATGTTGAGTTGAGAAGTCTTGGACAGCTTATGTAGGGTGGAGAAGAGTTAGCTAATTAGTTAACTTCCTTACATTTCATTGAGAATTTCTTTTCATTTGCCTTAGTTTCTCTTGATATATAGGGAAATACCCTGTAGGGGTAGGATGTTCCCTGGCAGTCATTAATTAAGCCATATATGGTTTCTTAAAATGTAGAGAATCTGGATCCAGTGTATACTGGTCATATGTAAATGCATCTTGGAGTTTAAAGGCTATTCAGTATTGACTTTTTAAAACATTTTTTTGGTACTGGGAATCAAACTCATGACCTCAGGCTTGCCAGACAAGCGCTTATGCCACTGAGCTATATCCCTGGCTCTGTGTTGACTTTAAATAGTATGTAAAAAGAATGATTTGGTTATAGTGTTTACTATTTTTTAGAATTCTTGCCTTTATGATGAATAGCTGCCTGACACATAACAGTAATTTTGTTGGTAAAATAGTGCTTTTGCTTTCTTTCTTGGATAGAATGTCGAAACTGGACCAATGGGGCCAGGCTGAAGTGTTGACCTTTCTGCTCCGCTACCAGCCCCGCAGTGAGGAGGAACTGTTTGACATTCTCAATCTGTTGGATAGCTTTCTCAAGAGTAGCAGCCCAGGTGTAGTCATAGGAGCCACCAAACTCTTTCTAATTTTGGCAAAACAGTTCCCCCATGTACAGACTGATGTGCTTATGAGAGTCAAAGGACCTTTGCTAGCTGCTTGTTCTTCTGAAAGCAGGGAGCTCTGTTTTGTTGCCCTCTGTCATGTGCGCCAGATCTTGCATAGTTTGCCAGGTCACTTTAGCGGCCACTACAAAAAGTTTTTTTGCTCCTACTGGGAGCCCCACTATATCAAGCTGCAGAAGGTGGAGGTACTGTGTGAGCTGGTCAACGACGAGAACGTGCAGCAGGTGCTCGAGGAGCTCCGAGGGTACTGCACCGACGTGTCTGTTGACTTCGCGCAGGCTGCCGTCTTTGCCATCGGTAGGTACCTGCTGCCTTTCCTTCCCGGGGTCCTAGGCCAGCCGGCTGGAAAGCTATAACCCGGAACTGTAGGGGGCAAAAGAGAAGGGATCTTGTTTCAGAGGTAAAATACCATATAACAAAGAATTGGATCAGTGATTATAGCAAGGAGGAAAGGAGATTTTTGGCTTGTTTTTTAATCTTTTCCAAGATAGAAAAAAATACAGGTAACTCAAACTATAGTACTTAAAATTTATAGGGTCTTTTGCTGCCTTCTATCCCAAATGCTTCCTTTTTTTTCATGGTTTTTTATACATCACCTTACCATAGTCATTCATGTGGGGCAGTCAAGAAAAGTGGACAGATGTCATTAACTTCATTTTGGGTTTTTGTTTTTTGAGAAAGAGTCTCACTGTATAGTTCAAGCTGGTCTTGAGCTCACTATGTAGCCCAGGCTGGCCTCAAATTTGTGACAGTTTTACCTTAGGCTCCTGAATGCTGGGATTACAGGCATGTCCCAGGATACCAGGGACAGTAGAGGAACTGCCGTCTACAGTTCCTCATTAACTTCATTTTGAAGGCACAGAAAAGGTTATTAAATTGCCAAAAGATCATATAGTTTCTGAACTGGGCCTAGAAGCTAGCAGTCCTGGTTCAAAATCCTGTGTCAATTCATCAGCCATTCATTGAGCTTCTGTTATGACCTTTGTACAGTGTTGATTATAGACCAACACAGAATAATTCCTATATCTCAGAGGCTATTATGCTACTCTGTGTGGAACTTAAAAGGCTGGCATGACTCAAAAATGAAAGCAGGTGGGGAGTTGTTTTTGAGAGCTTGAGGGAGGAAGAGCCCTTATATTTGAGGGGCAGAGGAGAGAGAGGAAAGAGGAGAAAAGAAACCCTTCTCGTTGAGAGACTGTTGGCAGGTTTCCCCAGAAGAACATCCCTGTATGGGTGTGCTGTAGCAGAAAGAGCGCCTCAGACCTGGCTTGGAAATACCTTGTTTTATGGGAAATTCTTTTTCCATAAAATTTCAGTTTCCTAGTGTTCAATTTTAAAAGATGGATTTGATTTTACCATTTCCCATTTCCTTTACAGCAAACTTAGATTCTTATTTTATTGAGTAAGGAATGGTTTTGTTTTGGGTATCTCTGATTGTCATTGTCTTTGACTGATACGAAATGATTTTCAAATGAAGTGCTAGTGTGTGACTTAACAGTTCTTTATTTTTCCTTCCTGCATAGGCGGCATTGCCAGGACTTACACAGATCAGTGTGTGCAGATTCTCACAGAGTTGCTGGGGCTCCGACAAGAGCACATTACAACAGGTAATGAACAGCTTTCCAGAGTTTTTTGTTGTGCCTGGCCTATAGTGTAATTGCTCACAAATTTTTTGTTCAGTGAATAATATAGAGGTTTAATCTTTTCTTTGCATTACCATCTGATACTATCAGGGGAATGTAGGATCTGCAGATTTAACAGGGTAGTCTCCAGGCTCTCCTGAGTTGACAGGCTGTATGACAGATAATGAAGGTACGGGGTGACTGTGCTTATCATTTCGCCATCTTTACCCCCCAATCCTTTTTTCCCTTTGTGGCAGTTTATTTTAGGCAGTTGCTTCTGGGGCTGGGACTTGAGTGAGGCAAGTACAGTGCCTACTATGCAAAATTTAGGCAGGTGCTCACGGTTAGTTTCAAGCAGTTGACACCCTTTGAATTAAATTTTGCATCTTAGATACCTAACTTGCCTCAGTACATTCCCAGTCCTGGGGCTGATTTGTGCTGTCTTCTGAGTATCATCCAACAGCAACACTCTGTACTATATTTGAATATCACTTTGTGTTTTGTAAAGGGGTTTTCCATAGGTTTGTTCATTTGTGTCCATGCCAATGTGGTAAGAGTAACATTCACGCAAGACATTACTGTATATCCCATATATTTCTGAGGTAATCAGTGACCATCCACCAAAACCTGTTTCACAGAAATTCGCTCAGAAATTAGTCTGAATGCATGATTCTTCTTAAGATCCCCTCCTGCCTGGAGGCTCTAACCCTGTCCTCTTGTGTCACGGGCTGTGCTGCAGTGGTGGTGCAGACTTTCCGAGACCTGGCTTGGTTGTGTCCTCAGTGTACTGAAGCTGTATGTCAGGCCCTGCCCGGCTGCGAGGAGAACGTTCAAGACCGTGAGGTAGAATATTACTCTCTTTTGTTTCCAGGCAGAGAGCGAATGTTTAGGATCTGACCTTCTGAAATAGACTAATTCTTCTTTGTACTTTGTGCCTGAAGTGGAGATTCTTACAACTGATTGCACCTGAGATTCTCTTTGAATGTAAATGGTATATAAATTATAAAAATAGGATTTATGTGTGGTTTTTAGGGTAAATTCTTTGATAACATTGGCCTGCTGAGCTATTTTGAATCAGAGATGTAGACCATGAAGTTTTCATTCAGCTAGAATGAGAATCAATCAGTTGTGGAAGTTGTACAGAAATTTGGGTTTCACTTAAAATCTGTAGAATTAAATATTAAGGGACGATCAACTTAACATTTTTAAAACACTTCACAGATGGCTTCAATGTGTAGTCTAGAGTAGTAACTACTTTCCTGAAAGTTTTAGAGAAATTCATTCAGTAGCTTCTACTGCAACATTAAATCCCCAATTGGCCCAGAGGCCCCAAAGCTGAAAAGGTCTTATTGCTTACTCAATATAGGTTATGAAAGTTTTGAGTTTTAGAGCATTAGAATTTTATTCCTATTTGTTGTAAAGAGTGGGGGTGAGGGGGCACATGGGTAACAGTGTTAGTTAGGTAAATAAAAGATTGTATCTTTTCCGCTGGCACTAGGGGAAAAGCAAAACCTGTTATTCTTTGCTGTCTCCTCTTTTGGACAGCCAAGGCTTGAGCACCTGTTCCTGTTCTTCCTTTCCTAGGGGAAACAGGCGCTTATTTGGCTACTTGGGGTCCATGGAGACAGAATTCCCAATGCTCCTTATGTTTTAGAGGACTTTGTAGAAAATGTGAAGTCAGAGGCATTTCCTGCTGTTAAGATGGAGCTCCTCACTGCACTGCTGCGCCTGTTCCTCTCACGCCCTGCTGAATGCCAAGACATGCTGGGGCGCCTGTTATATTACTGCATTGGTATGTTTTTCAGAAGGAAGTAGTGCTTGCCGTGACCCATAGTACAAATTCCCACAGCCTTCATTATGTGGGACCTGAGAAGAAAATGTTAATACTTGCTAGGTTTCCTCCCTCTTTCATTCTTCTTTTTTCCTATCATGGTTAGCACAAGGTAGGGGGAGAGTGTTTTTGTTTTAATTAACTCAGTCTGCCGATTTATCTCAGAGGAAGAAAAGGATATGGCTGTCCGAGACCGAGGTCTCTTCTATTATCGCCTTCTTTTACGTGGCGTTGATGAAGTTAAGCGGATCCTGTGCAGTCCTAAATCAGACCCTTCTCTCGGACTTTTGGAGGATCAGCCAGAAAGACCTGTGAATAGCTGGGCTTCAGACTTTAATACACTGGTGCCAGTGTACGGCAAAGCCCGTTGGGCAACTATGTTTAAACACCAGGGCCCGGAGCACTGTGGCCCAGAGCTTCCTCACACTGCATCCTCTGCGACATCAGGTACAAATTCTTGCCTTGCACTATGTCATAATAAATCTCTCTCTTTTGCAGTGAGTGGTAAGGAGTATCCTAGCTAAATCAAAACTCTAGCTGGGCATGGTGGTGCTCACTTGTAATCCCAGTACCTGGTGCTCACTTGTAATCCCAGTACCTGGGAGGGAGGCTGAGGCAGGAGGGTCATTGCAAGTTCAAGACCAGCCTGGGCTACAAAGTGAACGCAAGGCCAGCCTGAACTGCATGGCGAGACCCTGTCTCAAAAAGACAAAACTAAAAGAAAAAAGAAAACAAAAAATTAACTGTTACCCAAATTTGAAGCCTTTGTGAGCCAGAAAGAAATTCATCATTGGTTGTTTAAGCTGTTTATCCAAAGACAGAAATCAGATTGTATACTTTGAGGAATGTAGACTAGAAATGTAACTCATGCTGGTTAAGAACTTCTGTTATATAAGCTTTCTCACTCTTTTAGGACACCTGATTTCTGAAGAGAACAAGGAGAGAGTACAAGAACTCCCAGATTCCGAAGTACTCATGCTAGTCCCCAATTGCCAGCTTACTGCTGAATATTTCGAGAAAACTTGGCTGGGCCTTGAAGTTGCTCATCAGCAGGTGTTGCCATGGCAGGGAGAAGTTCACCCTGACACCCTCCAGATGGCTCTGCAAGTGGTGAACGTTCAGACCATTGCAATGAGCAAAGCTGGGGCTCAGCCATGGAAAGCCTACCTCGGTGCTCAGGAGGCCGCTGGTTGTCTGTTCTTAACAGAACTGCTGTTAGAGCCCGAGAACTCAAAACTGCAGATTTCTGTGAAACAAAGTGAGAAAAGGACTGAGATACTGAGCAGTTTTATTTCTGTACTAGCCACTGTCATTGGAGCAATTGGAGACATGAAGTCATAACAGATTCTTGCTGCTTTCCCTGAGAGAGGTGACTGGCTATCAAAGTCCCTTAGTTTTTCTTAGTAGAACTGCTTATAAATCTAGGTAATACCTGGTGCAAAGGAGAATGGGAAATCTAGGAATCAGGATTCTTGTGTTTTCGTCCAAAGATCACTGACTTACTACTCCCTTTGGGCCATTTGAGACGGACCCAGTTTTTTGTTGGTGATGTTAGTAAGAAGAAGGGGTGGGTTGAGGTTGGGATTGGGATTTTTTTCCTAATCCATTTTAGGACTTGTGGTATTTTATTAAAGATGCTGCTATTTGTGGAAATTGATGGGGCCCACCTATTCTTTTCTTTATGAAACAGTAATTGACTATTCTCAAATTTTTATCATGTTTTTAGACCAGGCTTCAAAGTGTCATCTAAGCGAGGCATGGTGGTACACACCTGTAATCCCAGCACTTAGGAGGCTGAGGCAGGAGGATTGTTGTGAGTTTGAGACCAGCCTGGGCTACAAAGTGAGCTCAAGGCCAGCCTGAATTGCATAGGAGACCTGTCTCAAAAAGATAAAACAAAAACAAAAATAAAAACAAAACCCCAAAGTGGCATCTAAAGTACCTCTTTAGTCTCATGTCTAACCACACCTGAAACACCTTTTGTGACAAAAGCAAACCACTTAACAGTTCTCTCTCACACCTACCCCTTAACACCTGTTTCATTTCTTGTCTGAAGAATTTCCTCACCCTTTCAGCTTAATACCTGGCATATCTGTCAGTATACAGCTCAGTCACGAGCTCTTGCAGGAAGTTCTCTGTGACCCTCGCTGAGGTCTTGTTCAAGCATCCAGGCTGCCCATGCATACCCCTGGGAGTACTAATTGTTTTCTTGTTATTTGTCCTCACTTTTCATTTTATTCATACCCAACCACATTTTATACATTGCGACCTTATGCAGCAAGAACAAATGTAACAAAATAATGCTAAAATATAGGTAAGATCTAACCAGAAAGAGGAAAATAAAGACTAGCTAAGACCAGCTGGGCCAGGGGTAAGGAGATAACACAAACATTCAGGAAACATACAGGTCCACACACAGTTAAGGGATATTCTTGGCTCTGTAAGTGACTCGGGAGTCAGAATGAAGGGAAACAGGTAATTGTCACCAGACATGTAGTTTCATGTAGGTGTCACACAGTGATACATACAAGATTCTAAAGGAAGTTGGAAAAGGGTTTCACACATCTTACAGTGTTGGTCAGTGAAAGCAGAGAGCACAGTTAAACATGGATTTTAATTAAGCCTTTCTTTAAGGACTTCATGTAATCTAAGTGTGTAGCCTTCGTTGTCCAGCCGAGCTCAGGGACTTCTACGTGGGTATGCAGGCTACACGTCTTTCAGTTAATTTTTACAATCATTTCCCTCAACTAGGCTTCTCATTGGAGTAGATAATAGGCAGTGTTGAATTTTCTAGTAAGAACCTGGGTGTGGTGTTTATTAAAGGGTCTCTCCCACTGGAGAATTCTAAGGGTAGTAAATATCTTACTTTCCTTTATCTGCCACAATATTACTCTGTAAATATTTATTGAATAAATGGCTATAATTAGATTCTGATGGTGTTCTGAGGTTGGTGTTTGAAGTATATTTTATTATACTGTGTCAACCATACAGAAAATAATAGGATTCCATCTAGACCAGGATTTCTTAAAAAGTGACAATATTGCTATTTGGTGAAAGTATATTCTTTGCTAGGGGAGGCTTTCCTGTGCACTGTAATCCCAGCACTCTGGAGGCTCTTTGTGAGTTCAAGGCCAGCCTGGGCTACAAAGTGAGCTCAAGGCCAGCCTGAACTGCATAGTGAGGCCCTGTCTCAAAAGGATGATTATCAGCAGCATCTCTGACCTCTAGCTGGTGGATGCCAGTAGATACCCCAGTGTGATGCTTAAAAATGTCTCCACACATTTTCAAAGGACCCATGGGAAACAACTTTACCCCTGTTTGAGAACCACTGATAAAGACCGTGTGCTTAGGAACTGGAAAGGAAGAGATCAGAGCAGCTTTAGAATTTCTTTTTCCACCAAGCATGGTGGCACATGCCTGTAATCCCACCATTCTAGGAGATTTAGGCAAGAGGAAGGCAAACCCAAGCCCGTACTCTGTTTCTGTAACCTTATAGCACTGGTTATGCAAGATAATACAACAGTCAAGATAAGATTCCACAGATAGCATTAACCCATAAGCATAGCAATAGTGAAATGGTAAGGAAAGTATTATTGTGGGGAGAACTTGATTTTTTTTAATTTTTGGTCTTGACACAGGGTCTTGCTCTACAGTTCAGGCTGGCCTTGAGCTCACTTTGTAGCGCTGGCTGGCCTCGAACTCACAAAGAGCCTCCCGAGTGCTGGGATTACAGATGTTTGCCACCGGGCACGGCTGTGGGGAGAACTTGAGATAAGACAGACCTGGTTTTAAATTTCTCTTCTGCCACTTACTGGTGAGTGAACTTGGGCAAACATTTAATACCAGTTGAAGACTGGGGGTTATAGCTCAGCAGCATAAGCACTTGCCTGGCAAACCTGAGGTCATGAGTTTGATTCTGAGTACCAAAAAAAAACGAATTATGTGGTGTCCTATGCCTTTTTAAAATTTTTTTTTCATTCTGTAAAAAGGGGGGCCTTCTCACTGAGCTATTTTAATTTTTAAAACAGAATCTTGCCAAGTTCCTCAAAATGGCCTCAAACTTGCCATCTTCCTGACTCAGTCTCCCACATAACAGGGATTATAGGTATGTGTGGCACTGTGTTTAGCTTTATTGTTTATTCTTGCTTTGGGAGTGTATAATCAAGGTGTTTGTCAAACCCTTAGATTGACAGTGACTGTCTCTTGTGTAAAAGGAAGTTGTTCTAGGATTTTCTCTGTAGGCTTTATAAAAAGTCATTCAGAACAAAGTTCCTTTATTGCAGTAGACTTTGTAATCTAATTTATCAATACACTTGATAAAAGAAAACCTTCCAAACAGGCACCAGGAGAAGTAATGGCTTTTCTCAGTTGGGAATACACAGAACCACACAGTGCTTACAGCTTTCATTCCCTAACCTTAGCCATGTATCAGAAACAATTCAGAAACACAATCTTATAAATTGTGACAGCTCTTCTGAGTTAGAGGTCTGGAAACTACATGGTGGTGACTGAAGTTTCAGCCCTTTGTCTCTAGAGAGAATAAGTGATAGGTAATGACCAATGAAAATGTCCCATAGCTGGACAGGAGCTTGATTTTCATTCCTGGGCTAAAAGTCATTTATGATCATTTTTAAAAATTAAAACTTTTTTTCTCTGTGTGATGGTATATGCCTGTGACCCCTGCACTTAGGAGGCTGAGGCAGGAGGATTATAGGTTTGGGACCAGTCTGGGTTATATAGTGAGACCCTGTCTCAAAAAATAGAAACCCCAAAATAAAACTCTTTGAAATGAAGAATTTCACCCCAGCATAGTGACACATACCTGTAAATGCCCACTCTTGGGAGGCCACGACAGGAGGATTACCATGAGTTCGAGGCCAACCTGGCCTACATAGTAAGTTCAGGGCCAGCTTGAACTACATAGCAAGACCCTATCTCAACCCTTCCCCCCAATTTTTTTTTCCAATTCACAGCAAAATTAAAAGGAAAGTACAGAGATTGCCCGTATGTCCTCTGTCCCCGTATGTACACGGCTTTGCTCACTAAGATCCCCAACCAAAGTGATGCATTTGTTATAGGAACTTACTTCATCAATTATCTATCACCTGAAGTACAGTTATCTAAATTCTACCATGTGTTTTCATGGCTTAATAAATTTTTAGCGTTTAATAATATTCCATTGTCAGCATGTATGACAGTTTATGTGTTCATCTGATGGGCATCTCAGTTGCCTCCACATTTGGGTAATTATAAATGAACCTTTCATAAATGTCCACATTTGGGATGGTTTTCTTCTTTTGATTTTTTTTTTTTTTTTTTTTTTTTTTTGAGACAGGGACTTCCTATGCAGTTCAGGCTGGCCTTGAGCTCACTTTGTAGCCCAGGCTGGTCTCCAACTCACAACGATCCTCCTGCCTCAGCCTCCCAAGTGCTGGGATTACAGGTGTGCACCACCACGCCTGGCTCCACCTGCAGGTTTTTGTGTGGTCATAAATTTTCATCCTTTTATCTAAGGAGTACAATTACTGAGATCTTACAGTAAAGCAATTTCCTTATCTTTAGTTGTATATAAAACTGCCAAATTAGCTGGGTGTGGTGGTGTACACCTGTCATCCTAGCACTCTGAGAGGCTAAGGTAGGAGGATCACAAGTTTGAGACCAGTTTTGACGATTAGCAAGACCCTGTCTCAAAATAAAAAAATAAAAAGGGCAGGACTGTAGCTGGGGGCAAAAGCCCTGAGTTCAATCTCTGGTACCAAAAATCAAAACAAACAAACAAAAAACCTAAACTCTGCCAGTCATCTTACAAGGTGGTGGTGCTGTTTTGCATTCCGACCAGAAATAAAGGAGAGTTCTTGTTGCTCTAAGGCCTTACCAGCCATTTACCAGCCATTGATACCATCAGTGTTCTGGATTTTGTTAATTCTAATAAGTGTGTAGTAGTCATTTTTCCAAGAGTAGAACAGAACAGAGAAGACTGGTTTTGATTATTTTGCAATAAAGAAATTCCATTCTGGCCGAGTATGGTAGCATGCCTATAATCCCAGCACTTGAGAGGCTGAGGCAGGAGGGTCTCCAGGAGCTACATAGTGAGCTCAAGGCTAGCCCAAACTACACAGCGAGACACTGTCTGGAAAAATAATTCAATTCTGAAAAACTGACTCACTGTTTATATGTCTGGGTTTGCTACCTTAAGAAGGCAACCACCACAGTAAAGTGTCCAATCCTGAAATCTCTTAAAACAATAGCTATCAGTCCTTTAGGAAAACCCCTTTGTTTTAGGGGTTTTTTGTGTGTTTGTTTGGTATTTTTAGGCAAACCTCTTTGTTAAGAGAGTACATCTCAGTTCCCTTTCATCTTGGTCACTAGGTGTTTAGCTAAAAAGAAGATATTTAACATTTACTGTAAGGGGTTGGGGATATAGCTCAGCGGCAAAGTGCCTGCCTGACAAGCACAAGGTCATGAGTTCGATTCCTGGTACCGAAAAAAGAAAGAAAAGAAAAAAACCCACTTGCTGCATACTAGTGTTAGGACATTCCATATAACATTATCTTATTTCATTCTCATAGTTTTCCTATAAAATACTTTGCATTATCACTATAATTGCTCAAATCCACCATTGGATTTTTCCTACCTTTCTGGTTTTTATATCTGCCACTCCTTCTGTCCCTGGATGGGACTGAAAGAGGCCCACTCAAAAAGGTAAGAAGGGCCTTGCCTTACAGGGACCAGGTTCTTTTTTTTTCTTTTTCTGAGACAGGTCACTGGTATGTAATTCAAGTTAGCCTTGAACTCACTATATAGCTGGGAGTGACCTTAAACTTGAAGCCACTCTCCTGCCTCAGCCTCCTGAGTGCTGGGATTACAGGCATGTACGACTATTCTTGACTTCTTGGTCAAGTTCTTGACCAGTGTCACAGAAAAGCATTTAGTTGTTAATGAGAAGCACACAGATATTAAGTGAAATAAAAAAGTAGGCACTCAGTGGGGCACAGTGTTTCATGCCTATAATCTCAGCATTCTGGGATGGCAAGAATCACAAGTTCAAGCTTAGCCTGGGCAATTTAGTAACACTTTGTCCCAAAATAAAATATAAAAAGACTGAGCATGTAGCTCAGTGGGGAGCACCAGGGCTGGAAGCTTAGCACTGCAAGGCAGAAGTAGCACTTAACAAAGAACACAGGTCCTCACAGGGTGACGTGCAGGATGATCTAGCATAAGGGGTACATGTGTGGTTTGGGGGTATCCTCAAGACAGATGGTCTGGGATATTTATCTTTTGACTTATCATTTCCCTAGTGTCTATGTCTGTAACATCAAGTTGTTCTTTAGAGGGCTAAAGCAAAAACTGGCTTTATCAACTAGGTTAAAGACAAACCATTTGTATGTGCCTGAAGTTTGGAGATGCACCCAATTAAGAATACTGTATCTCTGAGAGTGGAAGTCTTTGTAATTTATATATCAGAAGAAAAATACAGGCCAATGCCAGGTATGCTGGCACATGCCTGTAATCCCAGCACTTGGGAGGCTGAGGCAGGAAAATCTTTGTGAGTTTGAGACCAGCCTGGGCTACAAAGTGAGTCCCAGGCCAGGCTGAACTGCATAGCAAGACCTTGTCTCAAAAAGACAAAAAACAAAACAGAAATATACAGGCCAAATTTATGTACTTGTTATATCTGTAAGGCCCTTAGAGATTTAAGAGGAAAGAGCCTGGAAGAAAAACAGGCCTGAGTTAAAAAAAAAATTGTAACTTTGGGTTAAGTTTGATTGTGTTTCAAAGCTGCAGTTATCTTAAAATGTCAAAATTATGATCTCCCTACCTCCTTTTAACCTCTTTATCTCCTCTACCACAGTTCCACCTCAAATAGTCCTGTTTCTCCTTTCTTGCTTAATGAACCCTTCAGCACTCATTCAGATGTGACTATTCTCAAGAAGCCTTCACAATCTCTTTAAGTACTCTTCCCTGTCATGTTCTTGCAGTACACTGTACCTCAAGAGCATAAGAAATTATGGGATTTGTGATTCGCAGTTAATAGCTGTCGTTTCTGCTGTACTGTCAGCAGCACAAACGTCGTTTGTCTGCCTCACTTGTGATGTTTTGAAGTATAGCTCCATGCACACAGACGCTCAGTCATTACGTAGAGCCTCCTGACTTGATTTCTGTTCTAAACTGGCTATGTAAAACTAAAAGTTATTCATTAGCAATATGTACTGCCTCGGGTGTGGTTCTGAGATAAGGAACCGAAAATGTTCAACAAGTCACCCTAGTTCCACATGGGCAAGCTCTTGAGAGAAGTCCCACATTTCTGAGCAAGTGTTTTTGAGGAAACCTGGTTGGAAAAAAATCCCAGGACTTCTTGTCCAGTAGGAAAGTTTATAAGAGTAGACACGTCTGCTAGTTTACTGGTGTTTCTAACTTTCTGCTGAGCTGAAGTTGCTTGTTTTGCAGAAGGGCAAATCTCAGCAGTAGGCATCTAGGATGAAGAGTCCCCAGACTTTTAAGGAGCAAACAGAATGCATCATCAATGCCCTACTCACTGACTTCTTGAGCCCAACATCACAGGTGGCTTCTCGGGACCTGTGCAGTGTAGATGACGCAGCTACAGGTAAGGTTCTTGTCCTGTTCTCAGGTCAAGAAGAGAACTTACGTGTGCTCTCTTCATTTGCTTTTCTTTTCCTTTTTTTTTTTTTTTTTTTTTTTGGTACCGGGAATCAAACTCAGGACCTTGCACTTGCCAGGCAGGTGCTTATGCCGCTGAACTCTATCCCCAGCCCATTTTTTTGTCTTTTTGAGTCAGAGTCTCTCTATGCAGTTCAGGCTGACCTTGAGCTCGCTTTGTAGCCCAGGCTGGTCTCAAACTCACAAGCACTCTCCTGCTTCAGGCTCCCGAGTTCTGGGATTACAGGTGTGCACCACCGTGCGTGGCTCTTCGGTTTCTCTTAATTTTGGAAAGGCACATGCTAAGCTTTTAGCAACACCTGAAAAGAAAAAGATTCTCAATGAAGGGAGATTTTGACTATTAATGACTGTCAAGATGTCCACAGAATATTGAAGTTCTTGGGAGAGAAGGAAGCTAAAATTGTTTATAAGACTGGAGAATTTTCCCCATTGCTGATTCCTAAGAATTTCTATCCCTTCAAGCTGTGACAAATGTGTTTCCTCTGTCTTAGGAGAGGATTGCTCTTTTGATGCAAATATCATTGCTGGACGACTTTGGATGTTAGGTGACCAGTTCAATGGAGAATTAGAAGAGTCTGCCAAAAACATCATTGCACAAACTACTCAGGCACAGGTCAGGTTTTTACTTCCAGTATTGTTTTCTGCTCTTTCCTATTTCAAACTTCCTTTTTTTCCTACTCCTTTGTACTGTGAGTATGAATGTTCTGTGAGAGGTTTGGGATCTCATATTCATCCAAGGAGATAGAGCAGGAAATGCTAATTGCCAGTTCTTTAGGAGCTGATCTCTACACCTGTGCAGTATAGAGATGCAAACTCCTGACAGGGAATGATCAACTTTAGCTTTATTCCACTTGGTGTTCATCAAAGCTGTGCTTGGTGTGCACATAGCACTTTATTTTCAGCAGAGTCTTTTTTGTGCATGTTTAAATAGGTATTTTTTTGAGGATAGGCGTTTCCCTTCCCCACCCTCCAATATTCAGTGGTGTACACACAGAAAGGTTGGGGAGTTTATAAGTATGATACAACTGGGGATAAGCCCCGACTAACCGCACTGGTGTTTCATCTGAAACCTGATTACCAGTAGTAGCACTTAGATTTATATAAAGAATATAGCTGCTGAGGCAGGAGTATTGTTCCAAGTTCGAGGCCAGCATGGGCTACAAAGTGAGTTCAAGACCAGCCTGAACTGCATAGCGAGACCCTGTCTCAAAAAGACAAAAAAAAAACAGTATTCTTTTTTTTTTTTTTTTTCTTTTTCAGGCAGGGTCCCGCTATGCAGTTCAGGCTGGCCTTGAGCTCACTTTATAGCTCAGGCAGGTCTTGAACTTGCGACAATCCTCCTGCTTCAGCCTCCCAAGTGCTGGGATTACAGGCGTGTGCCACCACACCTGGCTAAGACAGTATTCTATATGTTGCAAATTAATATCAACAATGATGGCTAATATTAACTCACCACTTGCTCTGTGTGCCTTGAGTATCTCACTGAATCATTACACCCCTGAATGAATTATCCCAGAAACTGTTATCCCTAGAGCTGTCTCACTGGAACAGCAAAGAACGCTGTAAGAATCAACATCTGAGAGCCAACATCTGTTTTGTTCAGTGCTATGTTCATGTAACCTTGAACAGTATGTGATATATAATAGACCCTCAGGAAGTATTTTCTGATGTGATGCCACGTAAGCTAATAAGGAAACTGAGGCATAGGGAAGCAAGTGAATAGGTCAGCTAGGGTTTGAACCAAGACTGATTCTAGAAGTGCACCTTACCCAGGTGCTTTGTTCTTCCTAGTGAACACGGCTGGGGTAGAGTTCCCACCCAACCTTCAGACAGAACTGAATCTGTAACTCCCAATTGCTTGCACTGAGGCTGTCCTAGGTAACAGGTAGCTGAGTCTACTTTTTTCTTCCGTATTAAAAAAAAGTTGGAACAGCCTCAAAGTCATAGAAAAGTCAGAAGGATAGAAGAATTTATCTCACGAATCACTTGAGAATAAGTAACTGATATATTTTATCACCGCTTAATACTTTAATACTTTCTTTTTCTTATATAACCATAATCTAACAAGACCAGGAAAATAACATTGGTATATCTAATTCTTAGATCACATTCAAATTTTGCCACTTATCTCAGTAATATCGTTTATAGCAAAAACATCTAGGCCAGAATCAAATACTACATTTTAGTTATGCCTTTTTAGTACCCTTCAATCTGAAATAGAAATTAAGATCTGTTAGGTACACATACCAACTCCACACAAGGAATGTATACATTATGTAATGTGAATGTGAATAATAAAAAAAAGAAAAAGTAGTAAGTTTTTAAAAAAGCTATGTAAATATCCTTTAACTCCTTAAAATTTCAGTCTGTTAATTTCTATATCAGGGGCTGGGGATATAGCTCAGTGGAATAAGCGCCTGGCTAGCAAGCGCAGGGTCCTGAGTTCGATCCCTAGTACCGCAAAAAAAAAAAAAAAAAGGTTCAGTCTAATTTCTATATCAGTATAGACTTAGGAATTCCTACCTTATTCAGTGAGTTATTAATCTGTTACCGTCACTATTTATTTAGATGATAAGAATTTTTTTTTTAAATCAGGACTGTGTCTTTTTGATGTATCTGTAGCATGTTTTGAGTTTTGAGTACTTCTGTTTCTTTTGGATTGGAGATTGAGCCTAGAACCTTCACAGTGAGCTACATTCCCAGCCCCCACCTGTTTTTTGTTGTTTTGATTTTTGGCTTTTTGAGACAGGGTCTCGCTACGCAGTTCAGGCTGGCTTGAGCTCACTTTGTAGCCCAGACTGGTCCCAAACTTGTAATGAACCTCCTGCCTCAGCTTCCCAAGTGCTAGGATTTTGGTTTTTGTTTTTTAAGGCAGATCTTGCTAAGTTTCAAATTTGGATCCCCCTGCCATAGCCTCCTAGAGTCCTGGAATTGTAGGCATGCACCAGCATGATGGCTTGAGTGCATCCTTTGTTTCTCTCCTTTTTGAAAATGAGAGTATTTTATATCAAAGTTCTCTTTTATTCTTCCTTTTACGTGCCCTTCCCGCCTCCTCTCCCATCTTCCCCATCCCAAACCCTTCCCATCTCCTACAGTTCATCTCCCTTTCCTGTCATCTACCCTTTATTTTGCTATTTATTATTCATCCTTTGGGTTTCCCATATAAGAGAAAATATGTACTATTTAACCTTCTGTGTCTGACTTACTTCATTTAACATTATGATCTTAAGGTGTATGCATTTTTCTGCAAATATTTGCTTAATTTCTCTAACAAAAGATCTTCTAATTTTCTTTGCCCAACCCAGAGCAATACTACAGGAAGCTCTGGTTTCCTTTTTTTTCTGTCTTTTTGAAACAGGGTCTTGCTCTGCAATTCAGGCTGGTCTTGAGCTCACTTTGTAGCCTAGGCTGGCTTTGAACTTGCAATGATCCTCCTGCCTCGGCCTCCCCAATGGTTTCCATTAATGAAAGAATGATATTTAGAAATTAAGACCTAGGTACTTTCCTACATGGATTCTCTTCTCAGCTTGTTTGAATTTTTATATCAGGACTCGAATTCAGGACCTTGCACTTGCAGGCAGGTGCTGTGCCCCTGAGCCAAATCCCTGGCCCAGCTTATTTGAATTCTGATACCTGCCCTGACCATTCTTTGCACCCGACACCCTAAAAAGCCTTGGTTGGCCTCACCTAATAGCATGTGGACCAAACTGTTTGCAAAGGGAAGGAGGAAATACATAGAGGTAATTTTTAAAAGGGTTTCCTAGATATTTCCTAGCTGTGCAAATAATACCTTTATAATTTGACCCTTTATGTTCTCATATACTTAGTGTTTTTCTCTCAGATCACTTGTTTTTCTTTCGTATTGTTCATCCTAAGCAATAATATCTGAAATCATGGATTGGATGAGTTCCTTAATGGGTTACTTATATACTTTTCTAATATTCATTAAAATAACACAATATTAAAGTGAGAAGAGTTCATCCATCTACACCTCAGGTCCCTCTGCCACTCCTTGGGCAAAATTTGCATTAGTGGATCCCTGAACTTCAGCCTCCCACACTTTTTAAGTGATACTTTACTAATATATCTGCTCTCCTTCTTTAGGTAGGAGCTGTACTCCAGGACATAGTGCAGTCTCTCAGTGAGACCTGGTGTGCTCAGAATTCTAGCCTTGCTTATGAGAAAGCGTTCCTGGCAGTGTCAGTGAAACTTCTTAAGTATGTGGCCCATGTGGCTCCTGAAGTGGCAAGACGGGTGGCTGTCCCCATGGCAAGTCTGATCAGCGACAACAGAGCCATCTGTGACTTCATCCAGGCCCAGGGAGGGTGGGTAAGTGTGTTGGGTCCCTGGCTTTGCTAGACATTGGGACTCAATATTAATACCAGAAACTCTAATTGTGACTCCTTTGGAAGTAGGAAACCAAGCAAGAAAACAGGTATCCCTATTTTGCAGGATTTTGTTGCCATGGAAAAGGGGAATAGTCAGTAGTTCACCCTGTGGGGGGGTTGGGCTCCAAAGTCACGTGACTACTGACTCTAAAGCCAAACTCTCCCTCCTACACATAAACATCTATGAAGAATATTGGTGTATTGTTCTAGTCTCAGCCTGGCTACACTCTGCTCCTTGGTAAACTTCTGGGTCTTCTTCCCATAAAATCTCTAGCTGTGTGTTGAGGAAGGTCACAGTCATCTTAATATTACCTAGCAGGAAGCAGTTTGTCTCAACTGGTAGTGATAAGAGGAGGACACATTCTAAACCCAAGTTTCAGTAACTGTTGGACCTTGCTGTGTTATAGAGCATTCCTGTCCATGTCTAAGACTGGCGGGAGCTTTAGTTAAAGCTGTATTCTCTGGAGGTATCTACAGATTATTCCCAATTTCTAAAACCCATCCCTCTAACAGTAGGATTTTCACTGTTTCCCTAGGAAAATCTGGAGAGCTGAAGAAGTTGAATTATTCTTGACTGAGCTGCACTTCTTTGACTGATCAATTGATTGATTTCTGGCCATTAAGACAGAGAAATAAATTTAAAAACCACTTTCTTCACTTAGTCCGAATGTACTTTGCTGAATAAATTATTTCATACCGATAAAGTTGGAAACAGTTTCCAGAAGCCTACAGAGATTTTATACTTTCTTTTTACATGAATTTTAATGAGGTTTTGTTGACGCAAAAACCTCCAGATACAATATAATGATTTACTAGTGAAATTTCAGGCAACAACTAGGCCTTTGCTAGAGATATTATGGGGAAAACAGAACACTGAAAACTGTTCCTTTATATTTAACTTTGTCTTTTTGGTAAGGATGTCTACTAATGTTGCAATCTAAAAAATTTTAGGGAGATTTTTGGTTGAAAACTTGTTATTTCAAGTTAAGGGTTTTCTTTCAGATTCATCCCTGTTTCGTGTTAATCTCGTCTAGGCTGAATTTCTTTACGCAGTGTGCAGGCTGGAGGCCAAGAGTACCAGTTTGTTCACCTACCCTTCCTACAAAGGCCAAAGGTAAAGTTCTGTATTTCTGCTGCCACAGGATGTAGGAAGTACTGGACTGTATCTAGGACAGTGAGGCCCGCCCTGCTTAGCTGGAGCTGGCTGCACATCTCTGGGATTTTGTAAGTTAGGTTCATACACCAGTTGAACTTTATTAAACTGCTGATCTCCTGGCCCCCTTCCGAGAAATTCTGATTCTCTAGGCGCTAGCTAGGGGCTCAGAAACCACCTTTTCAACTCCGTGTGCAATTCAGATACATGTAAAGTGCAAAAATCATAACTTTAGAGCAGGAGTTGACAAATTACTGACCACAGGCCAAATCTGGCTTGCTGTCTTTGTGTGTAAATAAAGCTTTCCTGGAATGTAGCAACACTTCCTTGTCCATGTACTGTCTGTGGATGCTTTCCCACTGCAGTAGCTGAAGTGAATTGTTATGACAGACCCCATGTGGCCCATCAAGTCTAAAATATTTGCTAGCTGGCCGTTTATGAAAAGAGTTTGTTGACCCATGCTCTAAACTAAAGCAAATTGTCCTTGGATAATTTAGTGTTACAATCCTTACAATTCCTATAAACACAGTTGAAGATACGATTTAAATTAAAAAATACTTAACTCTTTTAAGAATGTAGTTTGAAAGTATTTATCTAGCATAGTCCCTGTTTTTTCTAGGGTCTTAACCAACCAGAGAGCTCTGTGGCTCCTGAGTAAACTACAGAAGTTATATGGGTCTTTGGCCTTAAAGTGAGACTGATTGGAAACATGGCTTACGGTTTCTATGATCTGTGCATCTCAAAATAGTCCTCAATAACCCAACAGATTAGCAGCAGTCATCATGTACAGAGTCCAAAAACCAGAATACTTGCCTTAAGTGTCAGGAAGAAAACATTGCTATGTCTCCTTCTGAAATGAGGCACTGGTGACTTTGGCTAAAGATAATCCCTTACTACTTCCCCTCCCTCAGCCGCCAGCTCCGTGACCTTCCTGTGTGCAAAGGAGTAAATATGTGATACTGTTAATGTCGTTTTTTACTTTTCCAAATGATACTTATTTCCTCAATTCCTGGCTAAATCACAATACGTTAATAATCCAGAAATGAGATTTCTTGTTACTGTTTACTAGAAATTAGCTTTATTTGCTGCCAAGATAGTTGATAGACTCTTTTTGTCCCTTTCGCTACAAAGTCAAGATGGTGAGTTTTGTGGCATTTGACCTCCATTTTCACTTTGACTAATGATACTCAATATATGAAATAAAATTCCTTTGTCTATGCATTTGAACTGTTTCAGCAAATGCAATCCAAATTGAGTGATAAATGCCAGCAACGCCCTCCCCTTTTCTTTCCCTTCTTACCATATTAATTTGTGTTTTATTGTACATTGCCCATAAAACAACAGAATGTGAAGGTAGTTTCAATTATATTGCAGTATCTTCAGATAGGAACATAAGGTTCTCTTTGGGATTGCACTAGGCAAATGGGTAAAGTAACTGTGGCCTGAGTGTTGTATTTGTTGCTAGGCTACCCTATTTTAGGAAAGCTTAAGTGACAGGGGTCGGGGGTGGGGTTGGGTGGGTCCTGGGGGGCTGCAGACAAAAGGCCTTATAGCCCAGATTAAGAAGATATTCAGATTACCTGACTTTAACAATTTAGTTTCATAATAGACTAATTATGTGACATTAGGCAAGTGACCTAATTCCTTTGTATCTTAGTTTCTACGACTATAAACAGAGATTTATTTTATTTTGTTTTGTTTTTTGAGACAGAGTTTTGCTATATAGCTCAGGCTGGCCTCAAACACACAGCAATCCTCCTGCCTCAGCCTCCCAAGTGCTGAGATTATAGGTGTGCGCCACCATGCCCAGTTTAAAACAGAAGTTTTGTAGCCACTTCAGGCTTCACTTGTAAGGGATGAATGAAACAATGTGTTTTATATAGGGCTTAGACCAGTGCAAGATTTTAGCTTGACTTTTCTTCTCCATTCTGTCTTTCACAGATGCAAGTCCATTGTATGGTTTCACCTTCACCTCAGTGTGGTTGATTCCTACATATGGTTTATTTCCCTTTTTCCCAAACCCACATCCACAAACTCTAATTACTTATTTCTGTGTGTCTTACTCACACTATGCTCTTCCACATTGCCCATCCAACAACCTCAAAGCAGCACTTGTCTTTTTCCTTTCTCCAGTCCCAATCACCTAACCAATCTTTCTCCTTTATTCTTTCCTCTTTGTCCTGGTTCTTCCTTCTAGATTTTCTTGCCTTGATTGTTGGTATTGGTTAGTTTTCTCTAGTTCCTGAGACCAACTACCCAACATCCAAAATTAAGGAAGGAAACGTTCACCTAGCTCACAGTTTGTGGAGATTTCAGTCCAAAATCAGCTGGCTCCAAGGCTGGGTGGCATGGCACAGGGCCAACAGTCCAGTGCAGCAGAAGACAGCAAAAGCAGCAAGAGCAAAAAGAAGAGCAAGCCTCTTTTCCTCCCTTATATTGTAAACAGGTTGCCCCTCCGCAGGGTGGGTACAGCACTCACACCATCTCCGCCCTCCTCGCATACAGGAGGAGGATGTTTACAAAGTGAGGACCCTGGCCCCTGCTGAGTTAAACTTCTAAACTTCTCAGCTTGACACAAGGTATCAGCCATTACACTCCACCCCTTATCAAATTGGCAACCAAACATATTTCTTTTAGCCCGTTTCTGGATACAAAGACATGCTTATTCTTATCATTTCATAACTTTTAAGAACCGGTATTAACCAGTAATCAGTATTAAGTCTATCAACATTATATTACATTAGAACCATAACGTCTCACCCCTGGCCCCCAAAACTCATGCACATCCCTTTATGTAAAAGGCATTTAGTCTGTGTCAAAGAATTGCCAAAGTCTTAACAGTTTCAGCATTGCTGAAAAGTCCCAAGTCCCAAGTCCCTTCTAAGATGTATGGCAGACTCTTAGCTGCAAGCCCCTGTACAAATGAAAAGTTAAACACTTCCAACATTCAGTGGCACACGATAAACATTTCCACTCTAAAAGTTACAAATGGGGATACAAAGGATTGGGACCAAAGCAAATCCACAACCCAGCAGGGTAAATATCTGAGGCAATCTGTGGCAAGTTATGAGCTCCAAAAGGTTTGGGTGGCTCCACTCCTATGGCCCTTCTGGTGGTTGTGCTTTGGCAAGCAGAAACACCGGAATGACACTCAGGATTTGGAGGCAGTGAACAGCTTTATTTTACATCAGTGGTCCAGGGTGTTTCTGGCCGGGTTCACTACCAACAACAAAGAAAGCCAGGTGCTGTCCTCTGGTGGTTTGGGGCTTTTATAGGCTTTTACTGGCAGGAAGTACAAAATCAGAACTGTAGGTTTTTGATAGAGCAGGGTAGGTCCTGTGACTTAGGGGAACATGTGGGTCAGATGAGAAACAAAAACAGTGCCCAATATGTTGGTGTGGAGAAAGTGAATTGCAGGCAGCCCAAGAACAAGTGAGGCCATATTATATGGGCCAGGTTGGAAAAATAAAAATAGAATAAAAAGGGCGTCTTGGTTACTTTTCTCTCATTGCTGACACAGAATATCCAACACCCAAAATGAAGGAAGGAAAGGTTTATTTAGCTTACAGTTTGTGGAGGTTTCAGTCCATACTTGGCTGGTTTTGAGGCAGAGTGGCACATGGCAGAGGGCAAACGTTCATGGCAGCAGAGCACAGCCAAAACAACCAGCAAAAAGGGAGGAATGGCTGCAAACAGCCTCTTCTCTTCCCTTACATTGTAAACAGGCTATCCCCACCCAGGAGGTGTGTAGCACTCACACAATCTCCATGCCATCCCCTTCCACAGGCTCAGGATGTGTACAAAGTAAGCACCCCTGGCTTCCTGCTGAGTCACTCAGCCAAACCTCTGGACTCCCCAAGTTGACACAGTGTATCAACCATAACAAAGGGCTTTTCTGCTTTAGTTGTAGCTTCCATGACCTCTCTTAGGCCTGCTTTGCTCCCTCCTTGCAGCTTTCTGTAGATGATCCACATTCCTGGCTCCAAACTTCTGGAGCCTCCACTGTACCTTTGGCCTCACACAGCTTCACATGCTGCCCTGTCAGAGGCACACTGTCTGGCCTCCCAGGCCTTCTGAAATCAGGGTGGAAGCTTTCTTTTTTGTTTTTTTGTCTTTTTGAGACAGGGTCTAGCTATGCAGCTGGCCTTGAGCTCACTTTGTAGCCCAAGCTGGTCTCAAACTCACAACAATACTCCTGCCTCAGCCTCCCACATGCTGAGATTACAGGCATGCACCACCACGCCCAGCTATCCTTAATCCTACTACTTTTGTCTTCTGCATGCACCTAAAACCAATACCACACGGATGATGCCACGGTCTGCTGTAACAGTAGCCATGCTTTCCTCTCTTTTGGCTGTAGGGGTCAATTTCCTGGATCTCTGAATCTAATTCTGAGGAACAAATTTTCTATGTTGCTGTCATTCTGGAGCCTGGTGTGGCTGCCACCATTCTGGAACATATTGCCCTGTAGCTTTCACCTAAAAGCAAAGTCTTTCACTTTTGCAGTTTTGAGGCTGCAAAGGGTAGAGCCTTCCTGCTTCTTGTGAGGCCCTCAGGCCATCTTTTATATTCTCCTGTTCCTTCTCAGCAATCAAGATCTCCCCAGTTCTATCTTTGCAGTCCACAGCTTTACTGGAGCTTCCCTTCTGGCCAAACTCTTAACATTTTAAATCATCCTCCTGGGTTCTTTGCTTTTGATTCTCAACATAGATCCAGCTAACCACCCCCAACAATAGCCATGCCCCAGTCAACATTCAACTGCCTTGAAATTTCTTATGCCAGATTAGTTAGCGTACCACCTGTAATCTCAGTCTCAAGCAAAATCTCTGAACATGTACAAAATGCAGACAAACTTTCTGCCAGGCCATAGCACACATCATCTGGAGCCCACCAGCCAATGCAATCCAACCTCCCAAGCCTGGTCTCTACCAGTTTTCTGCTCTTCTGAGTTCTGACCAGAATCTCCCATACAGAATAGCCTAAGGTATTGTAGCTGTACTCTTTCAGGCAACATCTCCAAACCTTTCTGTACTTTTCCCACAAACAATTCTCAAAGGCTCTTAAAACACATTGTCAGGTATAGTCACAGCAATGACCTCACATCTCTCATGCCAAATTTTGTCTTCTGCTGCTATGAACAGTTGCCCCTGTGCCACACCACCCTGTGCTAGAGCCAGCCGGTTATAGACTGAAACCTCCACAAACTGTGAGCGAGATAAACCTTTCCTTCCTCAGTTTTGGACGTCAGGTATTTTGTCTCAGCAGTGAGAGAAAAGCAACTAACATAGCCTCCAATTATGCTTTCAGTTCGTTGCCGTATTGCAGTCCTGTTTGTGCCCCATTTCAATTTGTCCTGTCTACTGCTGCCACATGGATAAAAGCTGTGGTTTCTCTGTCCATTGTTTTGATTCATTTTTCCACATGGTATAATTCATTTTTGAATTTAATATACTACTTAAGGAGATTATGAGACCTAAAAGAATTTACCAGATGGGGATTTTTTTTTTAAACCTAGAAACACTTTCCAAAAGCATTGCTTTGATCACCAAGCTCTTAAAATCCTTACGTGGAATTATTGACAATGATTGGATGTGTTCATTACCTTAGTTGTGATGCTTTCATGGGTATAGGTGCATCGCAAAACTTACCACACTGTACACTTAGTATGTACAGCTTCCTGTATTGTCATACCTTAATGAAGTTATTTAAACTTTTTTCTTAGCTTCCTAGTGTGCATTAAATAAAGTCAGTCTGGGACTCAAATTCCTCCAGGATGGGACTACAGCTACCCTTACTAGCCTTATAAATCATGATTCTCTTCTACAAAGCCAATGTTTTGGTAAAACTGAACCATTAACTGGAACTAAAATTCTACTCCTTTCTATTTTTGGTATTGCTTTTTCTCAGTGCTTCTGTGGACATCTTTAAGACTCAACGCAATTGTTACTTCCTCCATTAAGGCAATCTAGAGAAGCTGGAAAAAAGCGACCTTTACCTCATCAAAATTTTTTGTTTGCATCTTTTCTTTGGTTCTTATCACAAAAAGCCTTAAAGTGCAGATGTGCACTATTGTTTCCAATAAGAAGATCTTTGACTGACACAGTTTGTGAGCATTTCTGTAGCCACTGCTTCTCCATTCTCTTCATGTAGCTGAATAGTATAAACTCCCTAAGTGAATGAATGTGATTGACTGAGAAGCGATACCAGATTTTATTATATTTTGAACAAGATGACAAGCTTCACCAAGAGTCTTGATTCTTTTTTTAAAAAAAAGGTAAATAGTTTCAATTGAAAGTTATCAGTTAGCCTTTGCCTCTCAATATTCTGAAACCAAATTTGGAGTGCAGTTCCCTGTGTGGTATGTGGGGAGGGTCTGTGGAGTCTGCGGCACGTAAACTGAAGAGCTTGATGAGGTCTCAGAACGGGTCAGCAACAAGCAGCAAAGTGGAAGATGAGCTGGGGACTTTCCACTATGAGTGATGCGAACACATGACAAATGAAGCAAGCTTCGTGGAGGTATTATGCGAGCCTTTCCTGTATGCACTTATAAAGGGAGAAATGAGTCTATTCTGGCAGTAAATGAGGTCATTTCTTTTGGGCCATCCTGACCTTTCTGAGCTAGACTCAGACCTCAGTAGGGACACTTTCTATCGTAACAACACCCTTGCTGCTTGGGCAGGAGCATCAGGGAAGTACTCTGCCAGCTACCTTGGCCTGCCTGCTGTGGGGGTGGCCCATCTGCTCCTGAAAGAGTGACAATGACTAGCCACACTGGAAGTGTGCACTGTGCTAGGCCAGAAACCTGGAATAATTGATGTAGTGAAAAACTAACTCAGAGTGAATTTCTCACCAGGCGTAACCATGCAATATAACATACTCAATAAATAGTCTCACAACAGATTATTTAACGTATGTTTAAGATCATGCTAAACAGTGTGGGCTACTGTCTTGGTTACTTTTCTCTCGTTACTGAGACAAAATACCCAACACCCAAAATGAAGGAAGGAAAGGTTTATTTAGCTTACAGTTCATGGAGGTTTCAGTCCATATGGCTGGCTCAGAGGAAGAGTGGCACATGGCAGAGGGCAAACCTTCATGGCGGCAGAGCACAGCATAAACCACAAGAGCAAAAAGGGAGGAATGGCAGACATGCAGCCTCTTTCTACCTCCTTTACATTGTAAACAGCCTACCCCCACCCAGGGGGGGGTGTTGCTCTCACACAATCTCCATGCCCTCCCACAGGCTCAGGATGTATACACAGTAAGCACCCTGGTTTCCTGCTGAGTCCCTCGGCCAAACCTCTGGACTCAAGTTGACACAATGTATCAACCATAACAATCCGCCCCTTGTCAACTTGGCAACCAGACACAGTTCTTTAAACCAGTTTCCAGACACAAAGACATTATATTACATTAGAAGCATAACATTCCGCCCCCTAAAGACTCATGCACATCCCTTTATGCAAAAGGCATTTAGTCCATCTGCAAGAGTTGCCAAAGTCCTAACAGTTCCAACACTGCTGAAAAGTCCAAGTCACAAGTGTCCTCTGAGATGTAAGGCAAACTCTTTAGTTACAAGCCCCTATACAAATGAAAAGTTAAACACCTCCAACATTCAATGGCACAAAATAAACATTACCATTCCAAAAGGCACCAATGGGAATATAGAGCTTTGGGACCAAAGCAAGTCCAAAATCCAGCAGGGCTAACATTGTGTACTATAATTCCACAACCAGCATCTGAAGCAACTTGTGGCACATTGTAAGCTCCAAAGGGCTTGTGTGAATCCACCCCTATGGCACTTCTGGTGGTTACAGCCTCCACAGCTTCTCTCTTAGGCCTGCTTTGCTCACTTCTAGCAGCTTTTCTCAGATGATCCACGGTCCTGTCTTTTCCCAGCTTCTGAGGTCTGCTTGTGCTTCACACTCATAGCCTCACACACTGCCCTCTCAGGGGCACACTGCCTGGCCTCCCAGGCCATCTGAAATCTGGGTGGAAGCCTCTTTAACCTCAGAACTCTTGCATTCTCCATGCACCTAAAGCCAGGGCCACGTGGATGCCAAGGTCCGCTGCCACCTGGAGCAGCAGCCAAACTTTCTTCTCTCTTGGCCATAGGGGGTCAAGTGCCTGGATCACTGGGCACAGTGAACCCAATTCTGAGGAACAAATTCTCTATGCCGCCTCCATTCTGGAACCTGGTGCAGCCGCCGCCATTTTGGAACATGGCACTCTTTTGTTTCCTCCTCAAGGCAACATCTCTCACCTTTGCAGTTTTGAGGCTGCAAAGGGTGTAGACTTGCTGCTCTTTGTGATTCCCTTGCACCATCTTTTCCATTCTCTTGTTCCTTCTCAGCAGTAGAGATCTCCTCAGCACTACCTTTGTCGTCCACAGCTTTACTGGAGCTTCCTTTCTGGCCAAACTCATATAACATTTTAAATCATCCTGCTGGGCTCTTTGCTCTTGATTCTCAATATAAATCTGGCTAAAAAGCCCCCAACAATAGCCATGCCACTTGCCCAACATACAACTGCCTTGAAATTTCTTTTGCCAGATTAATCAGTTTGCTGCTGCCCTTAATCTCAGTCTTAGGCAAAGTCTCTGGACAAGAGCCAAATGCAGACAAACATTCTGCCAAGCCATAACACACATCATCTGGAGTCCAACAACCAATGCAGTCCTTCTTCCCAACAGAAACCTCCCGAACCTGGTCTGTACTGGCAGGATTTCTATCAGTCTTCTGGTCTTCCGAGCTCTGACCAAAATCTCCCATACAGAACAGCTGAAGGCGTTCCAGCTCTACTCTTTCAGGTGACATCTCCAAACCTTTCCAAACTCTTCCCACAAGCAATTTCCAAAGGCTCATGAACCACACGGTCAGGTATAGCCACAGCAACGACCCCACTCCTGGTACCAAATTCTGTCTTGGTTACTTTTCTCTCATTGCTGAGACAAGATACCCAACACCCAAAATGAAGGAAGGAAAGGTTTATTTAGCTTACAGTTTGTGGAGGTTTCGGTCCATACATGGCTGGTTCTGAGGCAGAGTGTCACATGGCAGAGGGCAAATGTTCATGGCAGCAAACACAGCAAAAAGAACCAGCAAAAGAGAGAAATGGCAGCAAGCAGCCTCTTTTGCTCCCTTACATTGTAAACAGGCTACCCCCACCCAGGGGGCGTGTAGCTCTCACACAGTCTCCATGCCCTCCCCCACAGGCTCAGAATGTATACAAAGTAAGCACCCTGGCTTCCTGCTGAATCACTCAGCCAAACCTCTGGACTCCCCAGGTTGACACAATGTATCAACCATAACAGCTACACAAATGTATAGTTTATGGTATCATTGCCTGTGATAAATCCAAAACTAAAGGGGGCATTTTACAAATCCTCTTTGCAAAAAACTCTGTTAAATAAACTTATGGGGAAAAAGGAACAAGAAAACTCTTCTGTAGCCACTTTTATATTGTGGGGATTTAGACTAGGAAGAGATCATAAAGAGAGTTGGGGGCAAGAGTTTTGAAGAAAAGGTTTTTAACCTGGTGAAAATTAGGGGTAAAGGCGAAAAGGAGAGTTTTGGTGGCAAGCTGAGGAATCTGGATGTGTTACCACAGTCTATTGGTAAGTATTTTGGTTGTTTAGAATAAAAGTGAAATTTTAGACCTAATCCAAAATTAGATTTAAAGACATGATCCAAAAGGGGACATCTAAGATGCATACACATTTCTCAGATGAAGAAATACAAACAGCAAATAAATATATGAAAAAATGTTCAACATCATTGGTCATTCAAGAGAAGCAAATTAAAACACTGAGATGCCATCTCACCCCAGAAAAAATGGCTATTATCAAGATATTAGCCAATAACAAATGCTGGAGGCACTGTAGGGAAAAAGGAACCCTTCTCCACTGTTGATGGGAGTCTAGACTGATGCAACCACTGTGGAAATCAGTGTGGAGATTCCTCAGAAACTTAAGACTGGGGGGTTCCATTTGACCTAGCTATTCCCTTGCTGGGGAAGTATTAAAAACATTGTACTACAGCTATATATGTGCACCCAGGTTTATAGCAGTACAATTTGTAACAGCTAGATCTTGCAAACAACCCAAATGCCCATCAACTGAGGAATGGATAAAAAAGATGTGCTCTTTTTATACAATGGAGGCCTACTCAGCCATAAAGAAAGATAAACTGGAGACTTTTATAGTAAGTGGACACAAGTCAAGACCATACTCACAAATAAACCAGATGCACATGTGTAAACATACTCCTTAGTGTGATAAGCTGAAAGAGTGAATAGGATCCAAAATGCACAATAGATCTTGTAAAATGGAGAGAAACTTCAACAGGAAAGAAAAACAGATGGGAGAATGCAGAAAAGAAGGAAGGGAAAAGGAAAAAAATACATATATAGGATAGTTATACTACTAATTTCTCTTAGTTCATTTGAAAAGAAAGGTTTGTGCTAATATTGTTTGGACAATTAAATGGTGATATCTTGTACTCAGAGTAACTAATTCAAAGATAACAATATACAATATATTAACCATTGTTATCCTCCTATTATTGTTTTGAAATTTTTCTTTTATTTTTTTTTTCTTTAAAATACAAAAACGAATTTTCATCCAGCTTTGGTTGCTAGAAGATACAGAATCGAGGCTGCATAGAGATAGGTCATTTAAGAACATATTACTACAGGGAGACTTATGAAAACAGGAATGGAGGCTAACAGGAATGGAAAAGACGAGTTGAATCTGAAAGACATTGAGGAGGAAGGACCAGTAGGCCCCAGTCACCGAAGTCTTGCAGAAGGCTGTTCGTAGGGGATCGATACTGCCTGTAGTAAACCAGTGCCCCCCCGCCCCCCCCATGTGGAGGCGCACGCCTGCATCCCGGCACTGGAGAGGTGGAGGTAGGAGAGTCCCCACAAATTTGAGACCAGCTTGGGCTACATAAACAGATCAAGGCCAGGTTGAGCTGCGTAGTTAGACCCTGTCTACGAAACAAAACAGCATATGGATGCCCTGGGATGTAAGAAAATGCAAGAATAGTGAAACTAAAGCTACCACCGGATAAACAGCTCCGGGTAGAACAGGCCTCCCTTACAGACGAGCAGGATGACCTGCGAAATGAGTGTTTTCGCTCAGCTAGTTTATCTTTCCTTAATAATTGCTTTTGAAATTCCCCTGAATTTTTTATCTTCTAACGCCTATCCTAGGACCCTGATGTCGCCCCTAGAACTGGCACACGCCCTTCCTGCTGGAGCTGCCCGACTGCCCTCCTCTCTGTTGCTTTCTTCCTTCTGAACACTTTCCTCCCTCCTCCAGGTACTCATCTACAACTACACTCCCTCCTAATGCGCACCCTCGATGGTTTTGGCAAAGTGTTTGTGAATCTTTTACTGCATGGAATCGTTGTGTTCACTCATGAGTTGTGCCAGACTGGTTTACATGTTTCATCGTAAATTCTTAAATTCCTTTAGTTAGTTGCCAGCATGACTTGTTTCCTCTCTCTGGCTCTTGATCTTCCCACAAGGTACAAATGAGTCAACATTTATGTTCACTGAAAAGCATTATGCTCCCATTGCTCTCCAGGAGCTGCAGAAGGAAGCATGAGAAGTTAAGGACTAGTTTAGATCTGTTAAAAATAAAGCTGAAGTTTTTTTGTTTTTTCCTTTGGTTTGTTTTTTGCTCATTTGAATGGTCTGCTCAGGAAATAGCCTTGTCGCTAAGTGGGTTTTTGAGGTTTAGTTGTTTCACCAAGTTTCTATACATTTTGGCCTTACAGTAGAGCTAACACCTAAGAGTTGCTGCTTGTTTGAAAATAAAGAATTCAAGACATTAATTACAGATTCTTAGTGTGTGGATGAAGACACTAGCAGCATCTAAGAAAGTCTCTCTTACTTCTTTCTGTCTCCTGCCTTAAGAAACAAGAAAGTAAGAGACGGTTTTGAAATGTGGGCTTGAGGACTGAAATTTTATTTTCTTAGGCATCTTTTACCTAACTAATTAATACAGAATCAATAAAGTTGTGGGTATTTATTTATTTTTGCACTATTGAGGGTTAAACCCAGTGCCTGCAAACTGAGCTACACCCCCAGCTATTTATTTCATTTTGAGCCAAGCTCTCACCAAGTCATTAAGTTGCCCAGGCTGGGCTCAAACATGCTATTCTCCTGTCTCAGCCTCCCAGGGTGCTGGGGTTCCAGGTATGTACCACCACGACTGGCTATGAAGGTTCTGTTTTTGGTAGAGGTGAGGGCATTCTAAGGAGAAAGAGATTAGGAAACCATATTTTTTATTTGTCCAAACACAGAAAATCGTCTTCCTTATGGGAGTGTGCTTTGTTATTTTACAAATAAGCAAGTTAGCTTGGAGCATTTTAATTTTTATCAGTAATTGAGTCTACATCTTTAGTTTGTGATGCTTTTAAAAACAAACTGGCTCAGCCAGAGTGGCGCACGCCTGTAATCCCAGCACTCGGGAGGCTAAGGCAGGAGGACCGTTGCAAGTTCGAGACCAGCCTGGGCTACAAAGTGAGCTCAAGACCAGCCTGAACTGCATAGTGAGACCCTGTCTCAAAAAGACAAAATAAATAAATAAGTAAAACTGGTTCAGGATGTTTTTCACTATATTCTGGCTTGCTTATGTGTTGTATGTGGCCCCTAACAGTACTTGCATTTAGTAGATACTCAATAAATTTGTTGGATAATTAATGGGTATCTGTGATTTTTTTCTAATTGAACAAGTAGTATAAAAATTTTAAAAGAATTCATAATTCCATCACACAAGTTGATTCCTTTTGCCTTTTTTTTTTTTTTTTTTTGGTCTTTTTGAGATAGGGTCTCGCTATGCAGCCCAGGCTGGACTTGAGCTCACTTTGTAGCCCAGGTTGGCCTCAAACTCGCAGCAATCCTTCTGCCTCAGCCTCCCGAGTGCTGAGAGTACAGGCGTGTGCCACCAGACCCAGTTCTGGGTCTTTTATTTCCTTTTTTGTTGTTGTTATTTTTTTTTGAGATAAAGTCTCACTATGTAGCCCAAGCTGGTCTTTTTTTTTTTTTTTCTTTGGTACCCTCATCTTTATTTGGGAAAGGGAGAAGGAAATCCCTGGGTCACTGTCCCCACTCTGCTGGTCCCAGCTAGACTTACTTCCCTTCTTTAGTACTAGGGATCAAACCCAGGGCCTCGGGGCTGAGCTCTATCTCCAGCCCTTGCATAGTTTCTATTTTGAGACAAGTTCTCCTTTAACTCACCACGTTGGGCTGGACCTTAAGACCCTCCTGCCTCAGCCTCCCAAAGGGCTGGGCTGACAGGCGTGAGCCACCACGCTCGGCTCTGACCCCTTCTGTGTAGCCCAGGCTGGTCTTGAATTTCTGATAGTCTTCCTGTCTCAGTATCCTAACTGCTGGGTTTACGGACGTGTGCTACCACGTCTGGCTGGTTTTAGTTATTGTAACCTTGAAATTTTGGTTTTTTGTATATAACATTTTCCCATATTTTGTATGCTTTAAATAGTCACACACAAAAAATAGTCACACAGCGGGGCAGCAAGAAATTCTCTTTTAATGCTGCATGTGGATAATCTGAGAAATATTATCCTATTACAAATACTGCTGAAAAATTATGGCTCATTTTAATTGTACAGCCTGGGATTGAAATTCTTGCTCAGTAAAGAGGGTGCAGTCTCTTTAGTGTCGAGAATCATGATTTCCTGAGGAGTTTGAATAATGTCTCAGAAGCAGAAAGGATTACTAATACCCTAAATAAAGGAAGTCCAAGCAACACGTCCCTGGCTTTCTTCAGTTACTGTAGGTGAATTGTGTTAACACATTATTCATTGAACTTCTACCCCAAAGAAAAATAACATGCGGAGTTGGGGTGTTGGTGGATTTGTACCCACAGAGAAAATTTATGCAAGCTGAGATCTGGAAGCTTTTCTAGAATAGCCTGCCTATCGGGCCAAAATGCCACATGCACAGGACAGTTTTCTGGGAGGAAAATTATATGTATATATAAATTTATTTTTTTGGTACTGGGAATCAAACTCAGGATCTCACGCTTGCCAGGCAGACGCCATACTGCTGAGCTGTATCACCGGCCCCCTGAAACAGTTTTTCCCAAGACAGGTTGCAAAGTAAAAATATCATTGATAGAAACCATTCTTCAGGTTTATTTTCATTTTTGTTTTTAGATGAGACTTGTCTGTATTGCCCAGGGTAGCTTCAAACTCCTGGGCTCAAGCAATCCTGCCTCAGCTTCCTAAATTGCTAGGAATATAAGCATGCATCATTCTCTTCAGCCTTTCTGACCTAAAAGATAAACTGTTGTGAGCGAAGTAGTTAATTTATTTTCTTTTGGTTGCTCCACAGTTTGCCAGAGTTACAATCTGAGGATAGTAACTGTCATGTCGGGTGCTGTTGGGGGTGGGTGTGCGGCCAGCTTCTCCCCATTGTATGTAGAGCAGCGAGGTCTTGGTCTTTACGCTCAGAACCCAAGTGAAGCTCACAAAAGAGCAGGGAGGTTGAAATTGACTGTACTTCCCTTAATTGTGGTCAGGATTTCTCCTTCCTGAGAGAGACACGGACTGTTACCTGTTACTGCCTCTGACTTTACCTCATCCAGAGAATAATTTGAGCTCAATATAGCACACTTAAAAGTTCAAAATAAGCTAGGCATGGTAGCCAGCTACTCCTGAGGCTGAAGCAGGAATATTAGAAGGTCAAGACCAGCCTGGAAACTTAGGAAGAACCTATCTCTCAAAAAGAAACTCTTTTCTGTATTTGAAGGGCTAGCAGTGTAGATCAGTGGTAGAGCAATAGCCTAGCAAGCACAGGGCCTCGCCTTCAACCCTCACCACCACAGAGGGGAAAAAAGAAACTGTTTTGAGAAAAGATGCCGTCTCTGATGAACAGAAGTTTGCCATCCATCAGTCCTGTGGACAAGAAACAGGGGAGAACAGTTCGGGTAGCAGCTGTGTGACTCGTCTCTCTCCTTTCCTGGGCCTAGCTGAACTTTGCCGAGTTCATTTTCGGACGGAGGAAACCACGTCGACAGGACCTTTATGCTAGCGGAGGAAATGGGAAGAGGCAGGCTTTTTTCGTGAGAACTGTGATTCTGCCTGGGTGAGTTTTGCTTAGAGGTGATGGTGTGCAGCAGTCTCAGAGGTAAGCACACCACACTTTATGTTCTGGTTAGCATTTTGTTTGTTAAAAAACTTGAGCTGCAGCAGGTTCCTTTGTTGAGAAGGAAGGCACTAGGGCCCTGGAGTGAGCTGATGGCTTTGTTGTGCGACCGCAGAGGCTGGTTTCGTACTAATTTCCTCTAGGGCTTGTGATATAAGTCAGTAAACCACAGCCTTCGGTGTGCTGTGCTCAGGAGGCAGCAGTGGCTTCAGTATTGTCCCGGCCATGACACACATTTGACATGCCCTCTCTCAACCCGCTCGCAGCCTCACTCTCTGGCTCGGCAGCATGGACCAGCGAGAAATTCTGCAGAAGTTCCTGGATGAGGCCCAGAGCAAGAATACGAACAAAGAGAAGCTTGCAAATGAATTTCTGGTGAGTCCTGTGTGCGGCACTCTGGGAGTAGTTGCATATACTGTTTAACAAGCTGTGCAGGTCTAAGTCTCCTGGGCCAAAGTGCTCTTGGGATAAAGTGAGTATCAGACCATGGAGGGAAGAAAGTAACTTAAAAATTTGATTTCTCTGAGTTTTGAGTGTGTATTTTAGGTGCTTTCTAAAAAATAAACTGGCTTTAATTTTCTTGCAGGTCTTTTGGACTTTGGCTAGGAATCCTATAGGAGGCATACACAACAACAGATGTGTAAAAGTTAATATTAACTGAACATCCAGCATTTTCTAAGTATCTGAGTTGTGGCTTATGCTTCAAATTACAATGGTAATTAATATGAAGAGGAAAGAGACCAAGATTAACATTTTATAAAACATTATGTTTTTAGCCTCTCCAAGAGATTTCATTTTTTTTTTTTTGCGGTACTGGGGATCGAACTCAGGACCCTGTGCTTGCTAGGCAAGAGCTTATTCCACTGAGCTATATCCCCAGCCCCAAGAGATTTCATTTGGATGCCAGATGTTTTTGAGGAACACCAAAACTACCCAATACCACTTTTTTCTTTTCTTTCTTTCACTTTTTTTGGAGGAGTGGTATTGAAACAGGGTCTTGTTGTGTAGTCCAGGCTGGCCTCATTATGTTGCCTAGACTGGCCATGAATTTGCAATCCTCCTGCTTCAGCCTCCCACAGTTTCCTCTTCTTTTTTCTATGAAAAAACAACTGGACATGTATTTTTGTAATAATAGGTTTCCTGAACTTCTACTGTTTAGAGACGCAGGTGTAGAGACAGTGAGGGATGTGGAGAGAAATCAGAGTGCAAGGCAGCCCCAGGTCCGGAGGGTTTGATTACCTAGAGAAACACTAACTGTCCTCTGAGGGAGCTATGGCTAGTGATGCAGTGGAAGTTGGCTGGCCTCATTCACCTTATAACCTGGCACATGAGGTAACACAGGACGTCTGAGAGTACCTCTCATGTGTTGTGAAATGCTTCTAGTTGGTGTTTTAGAGCTATGAGAACTTTAAACTTCAGCTCTTTAGGTGTGAAGTGGGGAATAAAACAAGAGAACTGATTGTGTCATCAAGTTATCAGCTCTTTGAGGTACTCCTTAATCTCCCAAATCTGTTTTCTGACTTACAAAAATGCGGAGAGTAATTTACGTTCTCCCAGCCCTACAGGACTGTTGTGATGACTACATACCAGTAAGAGTTCGGAGTGGGGCGCGCGGCTGTGCACCTGTAGGCCCCACTGCTCTGGAGGCGCGGGTGGGGAAGGCTGAGCTCCAGAGAAGCAGGGGCAGTTTACTGAGACCCCATCTCAAAAACAAAAGTGCTCATTCATTAATGCTTATTGAGCATGTAACTATAAACCAATTTTGGATCTAGGCACCAAGGATACAATAGTGAACAAAATGAATGAAAGCTTTTGCCCTCTAGAACTAAAATTCTGGTAATGGGAAGAAAATATTCTGTAGTCTGACTGATTAGATACTGTGATTGATTGCTTAGATATTATGATAGAAAGTTCTGTGTCACCTCAGCTCGGGCGATATCACGGTATCATGAAAAAGGTACCTATGGCTGCTGGCCAGGCAGTCTGAGACCTGGCGGTAGAGCTGTCTGAGAGGAGGGAAAGCGGAAGTGCTAGCTCCTGCATCTGTTAGGACCTGCGCCTGCCCTTGGATTATAATTCCTGAGCCAACACCTGAGGCACAAGGTAAAAGTGAGCTAAGGGGCAGTACTGGCCTCTGCTTTTCTGATTATATCTTTTAAAACAGCAGACTTCACATCCCTAGTACTTCACGCTTTTTTTCAGCCCACGTTCTTCCAATCGCTCACCACATTTACAGCAGGTACTCTTAACTGGTAGTGACCACAAAGTTGGTTTCTCCACTGTAACCTAGTCCCGCCTTGAATTGATTTTCTTTTCAACACCCAAATGATCTTATAATAATACAAATTCTAGGCATGTTTTGACTGCTTAAGAACTTTTTATGGTTTGTGATTTTTTAGCTGTTTATAATTGTGAGCTATAAAACACATTTAGAAAAGTACATAAACCGTGTAAGTCTAATTATAAAGCAACCATCACCAATGCAGCCCCCACCCAGGTCAGGAAAGAGAGCAGTGTCGGACACTAGAAGCGTCCTGTGTACCCCTTTCTCATCAGGCCTCCTGGCCTGCCCACCCCACCCTGCCCAAGGCATAATCACTGCCCTGACTTCAGTATTAATCACTTCCTTACTTTTCTAGCTTCTGATTTAAGAACCTTGTTTTTTGGTGGTGATTAAGTGGAACCTCAGTGTTCACTGACTCATGTCCTCCAGTGGAAAAACAGTGCTGCCCTCAGCCCCACCTAAAGGTTGAGCTGAGACACTGGAGAAATAGCTTTAGGGGTGGGGTGGGGGGTGGGCTGTGGTGATTGGGGCCAGATCAGGTGTTTGGGCGAGGTAAGTACTGCCATCAAACTGGAGGGCTTTCTACCTGCTTAGATCCCACGTCCCACCTTCGGTCCATACTGTATTCTCCTATGATTTGATATTTCTGAGGTTTGAAATCTTAACTCTGTGACACAGGGTCACTGCCAGCCGAAGTGGAATCATTAAAACGCACCTCTGCTTGCAGAGGGCTGCCCTGTCCCCACGCCGCCCCAGGTCCTCGGCTCAGATCGCATCCTTGGCTTCCGCGTGCAGAGCGCAGTATTCACAACGGGCCGTCCAGCCCTGCTGTGACCAGTGATGCCAGAGCCATGCTGCTTAGGTCCTTTCCCTGTGCTGCAGCTAAACGCAAATCCTCTCAGTGACGGGGCATCACCTCTGTCTGGAATACACTCACATTCTTCTTTATCTGGTTAGGGTGTGATAATTCCTTAGATCTCAGCTTGGTGGTCACTTCATCAGAAAAGGCTTGTCTGCTTCCTTTTTTCTCTTTCCTTCCTTCCTTCCTTCCTTCCTTCCTTCCTTCCTTCCTTCCTTCCTTCTTCCCTGCTTCCCTCCCTCCCTTCCTTCCTTCCTTCCTTCCTTCCTTCGTTCATTCTTTGTTGTTAGGGATTGAACTAGGGGCCTTGTACATGCTAGGCAAGCACATTACCACTGAGCTACACTCCCGGCCCTGAGAAGCCCTTTTTTGGCCTCTCTGTATAGATCAAATCTCCCATCATATCTCATATTTTTGAGACAGGGTCTCCCTAAGTCTCTAAGTTGCCAAACTGGGTCTGAACTTTCAGTTCTCCTTTCTCAGCCCCCCAGAGTGCTGGGCTTACAGGCAGGCGTCACCACGCCCACCTAAACCTGTCTGAGTTTTGAGCTTGTGCCCTTGGTGTTTTTCTGCCCCTGCTCTACTACCTTCAATTTACCCACTGACCTCACTTTTTTAAACTTTGGAAGATTGTGAAATAACATAGACCCCAACCCCATGTTAAGCACAGATATATAAACAAAAATAAAGTCGGCACACTGAGAGCAAGCAGTAGAGCATGTTCCCGACACAGAAACCCCTCACCTATCCTTCCGAATACCCACTCCTCATGTGCCTTGCAAAATTAAAAGTAAACACTATCTCGATACATTTTTCATTGTTTTTCTGCCTTTATGGCTATCTACAGTGGTATCTTGGTTCATGAATGCTTTTGTTTTCAAGCAATTTGGTTGCAAACAGAAGCATTTGGCAAAATTTTGCTTTTGTCTGTGAACTCTGTATTGGGTGACAAACATGACTGTGACCATCTTTCCCACACAAACACAAACCTGGCCATCTTTCCCAAAGTCGTAGAACAAATTAAGTTTGTGAACTGAGGTACCACTGTGCCTCACTAAACAATACAGATTAATTTTACCTGGTTTTGAACCAAATGTGAGTAAAATTGTAACTGTTTCCTTACATGTCTTGCCTTTCACTCTACATTTATTATTATTATTGTTATTATTATTTTGGAGACAAAGTCTTGCTATGTGGTTCAGATTGGCCTTAAACTCACTATGTAGCCCAGACTTGTTTTGAACTTATGGTGATCCTCTTGCCTCAGCCTCCCAAGTAGGATACCCTGAGGCCCAATGAAATCTGTATTACTTTTGCAAAATTCATCAACTTTGTTGTATGTGGTTGGGCCTTAATTTTTTCTGTCATTTTTACCAGTTCTGTCAAGGGCCAATGAATGTGATTACTATTGCGATCTCAGAATACATGGGAAGATGTCGGGTAGTCACTCTGAGTGGCATTATCCATTTTGAATCATCAGAGCTGTGTCTAGTCTTTTAACCTTGCTGGCTTATAAATTCAATTTTATCACTATATCCAGAGTTGATCAAGATGCACAAAAAATTTACCAGAAACCAGAAGGCCTTTATCAGTCTTTTAAGGGAGGCAAGTGCTAAAGTTTGCGTTGTCCACTTGTACGAAAGGCAGTAATGAAAAGCTGACTATAATCAGAAAGTGCCTGGTGAATGTGGTGATTTTAGTGGCCGCAGCTGTGATGGGATGCTTTTTTTCTTTTCTTTTCTTTTCTTTTCTTTTCTTTTCTTTTTTCTTTTCTTTTTATCTTTTTGAGACAGGGTCTCACTATGCAGATCAGCTCACTTTATAGCCTAGGCTGCCCTTGAACTCGCAACAATCCTCCTGCCTCAGCCTCCCAAGTTGTGGGATTACAGGTGTGCACCACCATGTCTGGCTCTGGTGGGATGCTGTCTCCTCTCCTTGTCCGAACCTCAGGCTTATGGCCACACTTCCAGGGGGACTAGGGACACAGGGACAAGCACTGGCCATCTTCCTTCCCTTCTTCCAAACTTAATGAGGACCATGCTCTTCTGCTGGCACATTCTTTATCAGCTTGATTATGATTTACAAAGAAATGGGCATCCTCTTTGACCATTTACAGCAGCTAATTTTGTTCTTATGCCATGTATATTTTAGCCCTTGTATTTTATATGAGTTAAGGCTTGATTTCACGTTATATGCTTGCCACTTTTGCAGCACGTTTTTCTCTTAAAAGCCCCTTAGATGTATGTTTTTCTTTTCTACATTGGAGGCACTGGAAGCTTCTTCAGTTAAAAATGTGTAAAGCTATCAACTGCATATAAAAAGCCAAGTACTGAGCAATTTTATATGCACTCCTTGGACCTCTGTGTATCTGTACAGTGACGGAATGGGATGCAGAAATATGAACCAACTTAGTGTAGCTAGGCTAGTTTGGTCATAGCGAATCTTCTTTTCAAAAACTATTTTGGAGTGAAGAAATTGGAAATGGAGCTCCAAAAATACCACTCATACAACTTTAACTATCAAATGGACCCATATTTAAAATGTAATTCTACTATCCATCAGAATTAAAACAGACTCAGATTCATACATTTCTGGCATAATATTTCTGGAGACAAAATTTGTATACCATTTCATGTATATATATTTTAATATGTATCAAAACATATAAGCAACCTGGGTGTGGTGGCACACACCTGCAATCCTAGCACTTGGGAGGCTGAGGCAGGAGGATCACTGTGGAAGTTCAATGCCAGCCTGGACTACATAGTGAGTTCAAGACCAGTTTGAACTTACACAGCAAGACCCTGTCGCAGAAATCAACCAAACAAACAAACAAAAAAAAAGGAATACAACTGATAGGTGAAAAGAACAAGTTACAAATCCTTATACCATGAACTCCCTATGTAGCCCAGGCTGGCCTGGAACTCACAGTGATCCTCCTGCCTCAGCCTCCCAAGTGCTGGGATTATAGGTGTGCACCACCACACTTGGCAGGATCCCAACTTTATTACATGAATATAGAAAAAAACATTGGAAGGTAATACTACAAAATATTAAGAACAGTTAGCTCTGGGTAGTACGATTATAGGTGATTTTTATCATCTTTTATTTATTTATTTTTGTCTTTTTGAGATAGAGTCTTGCTATGTAGCCCAGGCTGGCCTCAAATGCACAGCGATCCTCCTGCATCAGCCCCTCAAGTGCTGGGGTTACAGGCGTCTGCCACCACTCCTGGCTTTATCATCTTATTTTTATTTCTGTGTATTTGGCAACCGATTTCTTCAAACAACAGTGGTACCTATTCACAAACGCTTTTGTTCATAAACAATTTGATTCACAAACAGAAGCATTTGGCAAAATTTTGTTTTTGCTTGCGAATTCTGCATCATGTAACGAACGTGACTGTGGCCATCTTTCCAGCACATGGCCCTTTTTTTCAGAAGTGTGGAATGAATGAAGTTCATGAACAAAGGTACCCCTAAGTATGTATTACATTTTTATTTAGAAATCTGTAGTGAGAATTTTCCCTCGGCATTGCTGGAGTCCACTGAGACAGTGAAGAGAAAAATAAAAGTGAATTTTATATCTCTTGGGGGCAAGGTGTTTCTAGAAGGGAAGCATATTGTATTTATTAAATATGAAGATGTTTACAAAATATGAAGGATTCACTGAGTCCTAATAGAAAGGAGGTTCTCAGTTCCGAAGGACATGTTCAAGTGCTGTTGCTGTTTAAAATATACTAGAAGTCAGGCGGTGTTGTAGCAATTTCTACAGACTTACCATCGACAGATCAATGAAGCCTGCAAGCATCTTGTTTCTGTATTTATAGTAACGGTACCGATCACACAAGGGTGAACACAGTCCCTCCTGCATAGCGAGTGAATTGAAATGACTCATCTGTGTGAATCGACTTATCATGTGATCCTACTTAGCATTTCTTGATCTTTGTACATATTAAGATGCTGTTTTTCTCTGCTATCACCTGAACAAATATATTACATCATCCCTGAAGCTGATTCCTCTCAACTCCTGTCTCTAGCCTCTCCCTGGGGAGCGTCTAGTCCCACAGTTATTTCAGTTATTCACAGGTATTTTTAACACATTCCATGTCATTTCCTCATATTTTACATATCTAAAGTGGAACATCTTGTTTTACTCACCCCGTTTGGCTGTTGCCTCCCCATCCACCCACCTACCCCAGCAGAGCACCAGAAAGCAAGCCAGGGCTGCCTGCGTGCTCATGTACTTATGTGACGGCCCTCAGGGTGGTTCTGTCTTGTCCTCGCACCCGCTGCAGTGCCCCTGCTTTCTAGGTGTGACTTTCTAGATATGGATTTGGAGGCCTGAGCTCCAGACTCCAGGCCTTTGCGCTCACACTTCTTCGGTTTTGCAGGAGGCTTAGTGCAGTACTGGCCCCACAGCTGTAAGGCGCTGGGGCACTGGGGGAACTACCTGGAGAGCTCTGGGGACAGCACAGGCTTGGTTCCCTCATCCCCTAGCAGAGAAAGGCCACACATTGCAGGCATTATTGTGCTCTCTCGACGAAGTGCAATTTCTGCTGTGTCTTGTATATAATAACACACACTTTAGACACAAAGCACAGACTTCCTCCCTCCCTCCGTCTCTCCCTCCCTTCCTCCCTCCCTTCCTTCCTTCCTTCTCCCTTTCCCTCCTTCCCCCTCCCGCCTCTCTCTGCGGCTCACTTCCTAGTCCAAGAGAAGAACGTGCCTTTGGTCCTGATCCCTAGAGCCCGAGGCCAGGACCCCAGTTCTGTGCTCCTTCCCTGAAAAGAAACCAGGTGAATCTGCAGGCTTGCTAAGTACGCGCGGAGCTTAGCTTCTCAGATAGTCTGCCCCACTCCAGGGCCCCCTGGGCGTACTGGGCTCCTCACTTCGTTCTCTTTCTCCTGATCCCCCTTGATGGTGCCTGCTCCAGGAAACTCCCCTCCCTACCTCGTGGTGGGCAGAGAAATACACCTTTTGACCTCTTATCTTTCCTTCTAATCCTCCAGGGCCCCCACCGTGGTCCTGCTTTGCTCTTACACCCTTTTCCTTCCTGCTTTCAGAGCCCCCGCCTCTCGGAGCAGCTTCTCAGTCCTTCCACTCTAAATTACTTTTTTGTTATCTGTTGGGGAGTTGGTGCCTGGGGTCTGCCAGGGAGAGGACAGGAATTTCAGGAGGACGACTTCACAGTGCTCGACCCTACAGAGATGTCTGGGGCAGGATCAAATCTTTGACACTTTCTAGGTAAACTGTCCTATAGGTGTGATGTTTGCTGTGTCCTGTTTTGTCATCTGGCCAGATGACCCAGGAGAGTCAAAGGAGTAGGAGAAGAACAAAGGGACTCTGCTCCACTGTTGCAGGTCACATTGAAGGCTGCACAGGTGGAGACTGCACACACACAGATAACCTTTATGGGCGACATTTTCATCAAAATCATATGAACATACTTTATAGAAAAGGCTTTACTATAGCATGCTCCCTAGAAACCACTCCACAAGCAAAGCAAAAACGAAACAAATAAAAACTGTAATAAGGGAGAATGCACCAGAGTCATTGCTGGAGATCTCCTGAAAGAAGCATTCTGGGACTCCGAGATCTTTTCAGCAGGCCTGGGCAGTGTGAAGTGGTTTAAGAACAGGAAGGTGAAAAATAGGGGTGGAAATGCTTTATGGTCTCCTGTGTGTCTGCGCCATGTCCCTAGTTCAGTTCCCAAATGAGTCCTCTAGTGTATTCATGTTGGTGTAAAACTATGCTATATAAACATCAGTTCAGCATCTCTGTCCTTCCAAATTCAATTGTTAAAATTCACAATTATTCAAACCAGGGTAAGAAACTAGGCCTTAAGAACTGACTGTGTACTTGCTTTGAATAGGTTCCCCATGTCTGACCAAACACTAAAACGGAAAAAAGTCATTAGAACAATACACACACCCATAAGCAAGCACTGGCTGTTCCTTCCACTTAGCACCCTTAACTGGAGCAAGGTTACAGCAGTGTATGCTTGCTTGTTAAAATAGTTTAATGATCTACTTATTATTGTATTTATAAACTATCAATTTATTTGGACTCTGGGTAGTTGGTAATTAGTTGTGTTTTGAACTCTCAGTTGAAAATATATTATGATCCCAACTTTTTTTTTCTCCTTTCGGAGTCTCTTAGGTTTATTTTTTATTTTTTATTTTTTTTGTCTTTTTTGAGACAGCGTCTCACTATGCAGTTCAGGCTGGCCTTCAGCTCACTTTGTAGCCCAGACTGGCCTTGAACTCACAACGATCCTCCTGCTTCAGCTTCCTGAGTGCTGGGAGTCTTTTAGTTTTTTACCAAGTTACCCTGAGCCAATTTTGAAGCCTAAGAATGGAACTGAATTATTTTCTGGATCAAATTTCTATTCTCTACTTCCTCTTTTCTCTGTTTTTCTCTTCTTATTGTCATCATATTTTTAATTTAGAGCCCCTGTCCACACCCATTTGTTAAAATCACTTAGTGAGTCTCCTTAGGCAAACTGTTACATATACACACACACCATAAGTATGTGAAAACACTATACAAGCACCTAAGTAACAATGGTACTGATCCCCTTTAATTTTTCTCTTATTGCTGGTCACGTGAGAGAAGTATTTTTATACTTCTCTTAATTAATTCACCCTGTGCTGAGAATTGCAAAAGCTGTACAAAGGATATACTTATGAGAAAAAAAAGGAACAGCCTAATTTTAAAGAAGTACTGTTTCACATAATTGTCAGTAGCATGAATTTGTGCAATCGTTAAAGAACCTACAAGTCATTTTTAGAAGCTTCTTCTTTGGAGAAGTGAGAATTGTGTGAACATTACCTTAGGATCCCACTGAGGAGAGCCTTAGCCAGCTGAGGATATTTTTTCCCTAGTGGCAAAATAGAGTCACTGACGTTGCTTTGAGCACAGGAGAGATGAGAAAAGCATAAATTAAATGAACCTGACGTAATTATGCTCAGTGAATTTGAGTGGAAAAGGAAATGTGTAAAGGGGAGTTCAGGAGCACCAATGGTAGCTCAAGAACGCCCAGAGGAAAGGGCCCACATGCAGGTGTCCGCGGTCCGCCCAGGAAGGCAGGCTGCCATCACATGTCACACGGGAGCGTCCGCTGAACACATCAGCTGAACCTGAGGTGGGACCATGGAGAGGCGGAATCCAGAGTGACAGTTTCTATAGTGGTTTGGGGTGAAGATAGTGCCATTCATACTTGCAGGGTGACAGCGCTGATTTTAGTTTCAAATGTGCTGAATCGAGGCAGTAATAAAATACTAATGTAGCAGCTGGGCAAGGTGGTGCACACCTGTAATCCCAGCACTCAAGAGGCTGAGGCAGGAGGGTCACTGCAAGTTTGAGGACAGCATGGGAAGCACAGTGAGTTCATGGCCAGGCTGAAGTACTTAGCCAGACCCTCTCTCTCAAAAGAAGCCAACCCATCCCAACCCAACCCAACTCAACCCAACCCAAACAAACGAGCAAGCAAACAAACAAAAACACCCAACTAATGTGAAATTATCTACGATATGGTAGAGAATTTGACCCTGAAATAATAAGAAAACTTTGATAGAAAAATTTGAGAGACTTATCCAATAGAGATTGGAAATGTAATTCAATTTTAACCCATCAAATTAAAGATTGCTATCCCATAAGAATATATATCTCTGGCTGGGCTTGGTGTCACATGCCTGTAATCCCAGCACTCGGGAGGCTGGGGCAGGAGGATCATTGTGAGTGTGAGGCCCGCCTGGGCTACAAAGTGAGCTCAAGGCCTGCATGACCTGCACATCAAGACCCTATCTCAAAAATACAAAAAGAAAAAAAGAATATCTCTGAGCGAATGCATATATAACGGGAGAAGAGCAGAGAATTGAGGCTTTAACATTGGAACTTTGGGTATTTCTCAATTAGGAGACAAACGCACGGAGAAGCAATATGAAGGGTTAGTAGTAAGAGAGAAGGATAAATCAGAGGAGTAGGACCAAGACAGTGCGGACTAATAAAACACAAGGAAGGAGAAAATGTCAGAAGGAAGTTAAATCCCTTCTTCTTCTTTTGCAAAATGACTGGGCCTCACAGAATTCAGACCTAGTAGAATAGTTTCTTTTTTCTTTTGCGGGGGCTGGGAATCAAACTCAGGACCTTGAATAGTAGCTATAAGGGAAGTAAACCTAACTTTCAGTACCTTCCCATTGGATAGAACATACAGCTTACTTTCGGAGCATGTATGTATTTCAGTATTCACCGAGTTCACCTTTAGATTTAGCTCTCTGTGGCTCAGCTGCAGTTGAGTACGACCTTTTCACTTCTCCAAATGTCACTGACCTCTGCTGACCTTACATCCTGTCCTTAATGAAATCAGCCCCAGAGGTGCTAAAATAATAGTTGAAATGAAATTTTTGGTAAATGGAGAAGGAAACTTCTCTAGAGATAGCTTCTTACCTCCTTTCTTAAAAGGAAAATTAACTTTTCTTGAAATTTTATTACAGAAGCTGAAAAAGCAATCCACCAAGTTCAAAGCAGATAAAACCTATCCTACAACTGTGGCTCAGAAGTCCATGAATATAAAGAAAAACAGATATAAGGATATTTTGCCCTGTAAGTTCCATTTCTCCCTATAGATGCATACCTTCTCTCGGTTTCAGGCGTTTCTGTCTTTTAATCCACTGCTTATGTTCACAACCTTAGAACACTGCATTTATTTGTGACTGTCAAAGAGTCCAACACTTAATTACACCCACTCTTCTCAGTCTTGGGCCCTTAGCCCACTCTGTCAGCCTCCTAGTTATATAGTCTTTCTTTTTTTATTATAGATGATCATAGCCTGGTAGAGCTGTCCCTGATAACTTCTGATGAGGATTCTAGCTACATCAATGCCAACTTCATTAAGGTATGCTGAAAGGAAATAAAAGTATTCCTAATTCTCTAGAAACTTTAAAAAAGGGAATGGAGCGGGGTATGGTAGCACATACCTATAATCCCAGCCCTTGGGAGGCTGAGGCAGGAGGATCACTGTGAGTTCGAGGCCACCCTAGTCTACATGGTGAGTTCAAGGGTAGTCTGAGCTACATACCAAGACCGTTTCTCAAAAAACAAATAAAACAAATAAAAGCAGTGCAGAGAGGATTAGGTGAAGGGTGTATTTTCTGCAAGCACTTAACATAACTTCTTTTCCTCTTCAGGGAGTGTATGCACCCAAGGCTTATATTGCCACGCAGGGCCCTTTACCTGCAACTCTTCTGGACTTTTGGAGGATGATTTGGGAATACAGTGTTCTGGTAAATGCAGACTTGCGTGTTACTTTATTCACTAGTTCTTAGGGATAAAGAGTGGACTGTCAAGATATGATGGGTTTACCCGTCTACCAAATCCAGTCTTTTTTTTTTAATTGATCATTGGAATTTCAAGGTTCAGGCATTTTTCATTAAAATCACAGTGTCATTTTTGTTCAAGGAAATGAAAGTTCACACCTGACAGGCTCTTTTGGTAACATGGCCTTACTGATTTGAATAGAGAAAAAGGAAGTGGGAACAGAAAGAAGGAAGAATATAAGTTATCAAGATTTCTTTGTTGGTTAAAAAGCAAACCAAGCAATGCAGAAAAATGATGTGCACCCTCTGACCCTGGAGCCCATGTGTCTTTCCTTCTAGCTTTACAGATTTTAAAGTTCTGTCTACTTCTTCCCCTCAGGTCATTGTTATGGCGTGTATGGAGTTTGAAATGGGAAAGGTGAGTCGCTTTCCAGTGTCTGTTGTTCTAAAAGTGAAGAAAATGGGAAAAATTGATAACAGAACTCACTTTAAGTGGACCTAGGATAAAAAAAACCATGCTAGCTTCCTAGTTTACAGTTTGGGAATGCCACATACTGCAGGGTTTTTTCACCCCTACGAGCCTATTTTCCCAGGAGACTGTGTTTAAGTAAAAGCAGGCTGGGTATGGGGCTGTATGCCTGTAATTCCAGCATTTGGTAGGCTGAAGCAGGTAGATCTCCATGAGTTTGAGGCCAGCCTGAACTACAGAGTGACAGCCCATCTCCACACTTGATCTTAGCCAAAAAGTGGAGACATGATGAAAGCCTGTCTCAAAAAACCAAATGAATAAAGTAAAAACAAAGTATGCTTTTAAAAGTAACAATTCCCTTGGGGCTGGGGATATAGCTCAGTGGAATAAGCGCTTGCCTAGCAAGCGCAGGGTCCTGAGGTCGATCCCCAGTACCGCAAAAAAAAAAAAAAAAAAAGGTTTAAAAAAAGTAACAATTCCCTTTCTCATTTTCATTAATCAGATAGTTTTAGCTGCTACTTGGGGCTTCTAATTTTGTGCTGTCCCAAATCCCATCGTCAGGCTAATGAAACACTTAAAATATGGCTAGTGTGACAGAGGAACTCAATCACTTTATTTTGTTTTAATTGGTTTAAATTTAAATAAGTATTTAATTCAGTTATTGGAAAACTTTCAGTTTCTGTAGGACTACTTGGGCCAGTGGAACTTTTTCAAATGTAACTTGTATTTAAATCTAAATGAAAATATTTCCAATGAAAATTTAGTGTACTAATTAAAATGAGCTATTCATATAAATACAGACAGGATTTTGAAGAAGATTAACTTAAAAAAAACAGGTCAAAATATCTATGAATGGTTGTGTGTTAATTACATGTTGAGATTTTTAAACATATGGGCTAAGATATATTATTAAAATTAATTTTATCTTTTTTCATTTTTGTTTTTTGTTTTGTTTTGTTTTGTTGAGACAGAGTCTCACTCTGTAGTTCAAGCTGGCCTTGAGCTCACTGTGTAGCCCAGGCTGGTCTCGAACTTGCAGTGATCCTCCTGCCTCAGCCTCCTGAGTGCTGGGATTACAGGTGTGTGCCACCATGCCTGGCTCTTTTCATTTTTGAATGTGGCTCTTAGAAAATTTAAAATGACATATGTGATGGACGTATTTTTATTCGACATCACTGTTCTAAACTATCATTGCCATTTTTGGTATTGATATCATGGCAGTTTTGATTTAAACCAAGGAAACTAGGTGTTTTATTTGGCTCATACAGCTGCTATAGTATACATACACTTTATTTTACTTCTTTTTTTGGTTGTTGTTGTATGTCTTTTTTGAGTGTTTGTTTTTTTTGAGACAGGGTCTCACCATATAGTGCAGGCTGGCCTTGAACTCATGGTAATCCTCCTGCTTCAGCCCCCTGTGTGCTGGTATTACAGGCATGAGCCACCACACCTGGCTCTTTTTTAGTTCTTTTGAAATACTAAAAAATAGGTCAAAAACCCTATTTCCAATTTTTCAGACTTCAGGAAAGTCTGTGATTCTTATGTTTTTCAATATTTGCTCCTCCCTCTTTGGGAGATTCCAAATTATGACGGTGGGGCCTGAAGGGGCGGGCAGAGCCTCACCTACAGTGAAGGACATAGGGCTGAACCTGCTTCTGTGCAGGGGGTGGGTTCTGTTTCCCAGAAGAGTAGCACACATGAAGGGAAATCACTGTTCTGCTTTGTGCAACAGAAAAAGTGTGAGCGCTACTGGGCTGAGCCAGGACAGATGCAGCTGCAGTGTGGCCCTTTCTCCATATCCTGTGTAAGTAGGATGTCTGTTCCACTGTGACGGAGCAAAGCCTCCAGGACCTACTTCATAGTGATCTTGCTTTTGAAAGTGCTAATGTTTTAATCTTCTTCTTCTTAGGAAGCTGAAAAAAGGAAATCTGATTATATAATCAGGACTCTAAAAGCCAAATTCAGCAGTGTAAGTATAGGACAGGAATGATAAACTCAGAAGCTCCAGAGACCAGGCACACACACATATGTCTGTGACTCAGTTCTGGGAAAAAGAGTATGGGGAATAGTGGGGAATATGTCCCAAAGAAGTCTGCACATTAAAAGAGACTCTGGTGTAATTGCTGCTTCCCAGGCTGTTCCACACCACAGCACACATATAAAATGATGGTATTCGCAGGGTAAAAAGAGGATGAGCTGTGGTGAGAGACTGGGAAGCAACTTGTGAGCTCAGGCCGCCCTAAACCCTACCTACCCTTTCTAAAGACAAAGGAACCCAATGGATCAGCATGTCTGTGACCCATTGAAGATATGTTTAGGGCTGTTTTCATGTCTGTGTCCTCTTGTGAGGGGCGATTTGGGTCAGCCTCACATCACTGCTTTGTAAGGCACCTGGTCACCTGAGACTGGCAGAGAAGAAGAGAATAAATTGCCCAGAAGAACATACAGAATGGAGCCCACTAAGTCAGATGGTGATGATGATGGTGGCGATTTTATCCTAGGGATTGAACTCAGGACCTTTGCAGTGAGCTATTTCCCCAGCCCTTTTTATTTTTTATGTTGAGACAGGGTCTCACTAAGTTGCCCAGGGGGTTGGGGATATAGCTCAGTGGAATAAGCGCCTGCCTAGCAAGCATGGGGTCCTGAGTTCGATCCCCAGTACTGCCAAAAAAAAAAAAAAACAATGGCTGATCACTAAGTTGCCCAGGCTGGGCTCAAGCTTGTGACCATCCTACCTCAGCCTTCCAGAGTGCTGGGACAGAGGCATGCACCACCAGCCCAGGCTCAGACTAAGTTTTAGTAGAATCGGAGTCCTAACCTTGAACTCTCCTCTCACTCTGGCTATTTTTCATAGGAAACTCGAACTATCTACCAGTTTCATTATAAGAATTGGCCAGACCATGATGTGCCTTCATCTATAGACCCCATTCTTGAGCTCATCTGGGACATGCGTTGTTGCCAGGAGGACGACAGCGTTCCCATCTGTGTTCACTGCAGGTAGGGTGAACCTTCTGTTAGGAACAAACCAAGGTCTGCTCACGCTACGTAACTGAAAGGGAAAGTTCAACAGTGGAAAGAACCTACAAGTTCAACCTGAGCATTCGACTCATGTTCTCCTGATGTTACTTGTGAACAGTGCAGCTTTAGTGACTCTTGCTGTGAGGTGTTGCTGTGGACCTGTCCTGAGGTTCATTGTGCTGTGAAAAACATGCCCTGGAAAATGGTAGTTTGAAAACTTCTTCATAGGCTCCAGGTTGGCCCTCAAATCTGAAAATTTCCAGCTGCTGTCAATGTTCTGCTCTCTCTAAATATACATTTGCTGTGTTCATTCCAGCGCTGGCTGTGGGAGGACTGGTGTCATTTGTGCCATTGATTATACATGGATGATGCTAAAAGACGGGGTGAGTTTGCCTCAGCAGGCACTTCCTATTTGCTTACTCCATTGCTTGCAGACGGAAGAATAGTTTTGTGTTTCAAAACAACTTCAAGATTCATCTTTTCTAAAAAATTTACTTGTAGACCTACTCTGTCAGATGATTACGTTAGTTCCTAGGTTGGTGGTTCTTCAAGTATTATCCCAAAACTGGGGGTGCAGTTCAGCCCTAGAGCACTCACCTGCCTCGTGTGAAGTCCTGAGGCTCAGTTACCAGCACTGCAAAGTATGGCCAGACAAGTAACATCAGCATTACCTACAGCTTGTTAGAAATGCAAATTCTGGAGCCCTATACCATGGCTGGTGCAGAAATTCTAAAGGTGCCGCCCATGATTCTGATGTGGGCTAGAATTTAAGAGCCACAGTCCTTTTTTGTTTTGAGACAGGGTCTTACTATGCAGTTCAGGCTGGCCTTGAGTTCACTATGTAGCTCAGGCTGGCATAGAACTCACAATGATCCTCCTGCCTCAGCCTCCTGAGTGCTGGGTTTACAGGAATGCGCCGCCACTCCAGGCAAGAGCCACAGTCCTAAATTACCAAATTATCCCTTTATCCAAATTGCTTTAGCAGATGGACTCAACTTCAATCATATGTTGTGTTCTTATCTACCTCTCCATCCATATCCGTATCTGTATCATACTGTGATACTGGGTTAATCCCAGGGCATTTACACTGAACTAATCTCCATCATTTTTATTTTTTATTTTGTAGCAGGGTCTTACTAGCATGCCTGGCTTATAAGTCACTTTTAATGCTGTGAGGAAAGTAGAAAGTTTAAGATATGGGCTTTGGACCTCTCCGCCTATTTCTGTTATTTCACAAAACTCTCATCCTGGCTTCCCTGCTGAGTCTTGACTCTTACGTCTTTAGTTTCAGATATCTGGTGACCTCTCTGTGAAATAATTCTGAAGACTTTCTTCAGTGTTTTCTAGGAAAAGCACCAGTCTCTAAATTATGACACCAGTGACGAGAAGCCATATTGGTTTTTACAATGCATTCTTCTTTGGTTGTTTTTCCACGTTAGGAGAGCAGATGTCACTGAAGTACAAGATTACGAGAAAGTGACAATGCTTTATTAACAAAGGATAGAGAGGAATAAGATTTTTTCACTTTTATTTGATAGATAGTTCCTGAGAACTTCAGCATTTTTGGTTTGATCCAGGAAATGCGAACACAGAGGCCTTCATTAGTCCAAACTCAGGTAAGGACTACGGCAAAGTGATCAGAACATATGTTTGAGTCTTTCTTGTTCCATCTTTATATTTACAAAAATAGCTGGCTGCTCAAATATAACAGTGATTTACTATGAAATGTTTTTAAAGCCCAACTCATTTCTCTAATTCTGAATATCGCAATAGTTTTCATGTATCACTTGCCCTGGGTCAAATTCTTTTCATTTCCTGTATTTTATTTCTGTTTAAAAATTGCTAAGAAATCAATATAGTATTTCTTACTTATAAAGGATGTTAAAAATTAAACAAGCTGAGCAGCCAGGTATAGTGGCACACTCCTGTAATCCCAGCACTCGGGAGGCTGAGGCAAGAGGATCACTGTGAGTCTGAGGCCAGCCTGGGCTACATAGTTAGTTCAAGGGCAGCTGAGCTATACATCAAGACCCTCTCTCAAAAAACAAAACAACAACAACAACAAAAATTCAACAAGCTGTTTAACTTACTAGAAAGAAATAATGTGAAGGGTCACATTAACATGAAATTTGGTAATAGTAAAGCCATCACTAAAGCCATAGAAAATCAGGAATTTGTAATTTGTTATTTTAGGAGGTAGTAACAATCTGGTAAAGGTAGCAGCATATATACTCATTTTAGAAAGCAATGATAATTACATTAGAAAGCAACCACATTTCTATGATCCAGAGAAAGCCACTATTACCTTTTATCTGTATTTTTCCTGTTCTTTAGAAAACTATAATTACAACCATTCTATACTGCACATCCCCATTTTCAAGCCCCTGTAGGCTGCCCGCATTCTTTCTATCAGGAATGCTCTTTTCTCTCCGCCTGGCCTAAGTCTCTTGCTGTCCACAGCATTAATTTCACCCATATCTCTATGTGGTCTCCACCCTTAAGGTGGAAGTTAGCAATGACTAATTAATTCATCAAAAATGTTGACTGATGTTTATGATATAGAAGGAGATTCTGCATAGTTTTTCTAGAGATACTTTTAAATAACAGTGAACAGAACAGATGGGAATCTAGTGTTTTCAACACTTATAAATGAACTTATACCTAGGTTTAGAGATAAAACAATTGGTAGTAGCAGTTTAGATATTTTAATCTAGAAGTTGTGAGCTGAAGGGAAAAAATGAAGAGCTATTACGATATAAACCTGTTGGGCCCACACAGGTTTTCCACTAATAGCTTGTGGAAAAAGATCATTTTTTAATGTGTTGACTGTAGGTGTTTTCTATATTCAGCCTATGAGGGGGAAAGTTTGTGTGAAATGAAAGCATTAGTTGATTTGGTCCTACCAGACTTGGAAGAAGAAGGATCCATATAAATGCACAAAGGCTCCAGGAAGTATGAACCTAGTTATATAAACTATACCACTAAAGCGATAAAGCCATACGACACTCAGAGAAATCCCGTTTTGGGCTCCTTTTTAAGTTTGAAAGATGGCTCAAAAGAGCGTCACATGTTGGCCTGTCAATGGCTCGCTGAACAAATACCTTAAGAGTCGTAGCTGCATTATCTGACGTTACTCTAACCACGAAATGGCACTGTAACCAGATGAGTGCTTCCTGTCTGCTTCCTCTTTCAAAAAAAATGAAAATGTACTTTTTTTTTTCTGGTCTTTTTGAGACAAGGTCTCTCTGGCCTTGAGCTCACTTTGTAGCCCAGGCTCGAACTTGCCATGATCCTCCTGCATCAGCCTCCCAAGTGCTGGGATTACAGGCGTGCACCACCACACCTGGCTAAAAGATGTACTACTGTTGTGTTGGGTATTACAGACTACATGGCTCACCTGCTAAAATCGCTGTTACAAAAGTTGTTCTTTGCTTGTACAGGATTAGGTAAAGTGTTAGAGAAAATATCGAGCAGGTACAGAGGCAAAAACAGAGTAGTTAAAACCCATAATAGTAGGTCTTATTTCTTACAATAGTACGTCTCCTTTCTCTACAGCAAACCTTCATAAAGCCACAAATTTCCAAAGCTTATTAGGTGGTTTACTTTTCTATGGCCTCTTTACTAGGACAAAATTTCAGCAACTTGATCTAGGTGCACACCCTAAACTAAAAGTTAGAAGATTCGGTTTCTATACCAAGTCCTAGGAATTGTTTCTGAATGACACTGGAAAAACTGTTTATAAATGGGTATAATAGCTTACCTATTTCATGGAGCAATTGTGAGGGTGAATTTAGATAATGTCTATTGAAGCTGTCTTTCTATATACCAACTACTATGTACCTTTTCCCAGGAGGATGAAGATAGTTTACAAAAATACATTTAGGGAGAAATAAACTTTTAAACATGTGAACAAAGAAAACAGAATTAGAGTGGATAGGCCAGGTGTGGTGGCACACATCTGTAATCCCAGCACTCAGGAGGCTGAAGCAGGAGGATCGTTGCAAGTTCAAGATCAGCCTGGGCTACAAAGTGAGCTCCATGCTAGCCTGAACTGCGTAGTGAGACCCTGTCTGAAAAAAGACAAAAAAAAAAAAAATTGGGATAATGGAGGAAGGAAAGATAAGAAGTTGGGTTAGAGCATAAAAGAAACATGCCATAAAATATTTGTACATTAGCTAGAGTTACAAAATATTCAATTATTTCTAGCAGCTTAAAAGTGCTTTTGAAATCTGAAATGGGCTATATAAGCATAAAGTTCAATAACTATGTTAATAGTCTTTTCAAACCTATTCTATTAGTTTTTGATGGGGCTCAGAATCTTGAATCTTGTTCAAGCTCACCAAGTTTTTTGTTTTCTTCATTTGTTGTGGTTTGTGATCCTCTTTAGGAACAGTATGAACTGGTCTACAGTGCTGTATTAGAACTTTTCAAGAGACATATGGATGTTATTGAAGATAAACAGTCTAGAAGAGAGGTAAAGTTTAACTAGATATTACATCTTTTTTCATATTGGTTTTGGCCAAAGGATCTCAGATTAGTTGTAGGACTTATCTATTGTCACAGCTAAATTGTAGTGTCAGGTGTGCATAAGACTGTATTGGAGAATGAATTTTAGGTAATTTAACTTAGAAAATTAATCTTTTGATTAATGTATACAATTTTAAGGTAATTTTGGAAAGTTTATTCAGGGTAGTCATGTGTTCTGATCTTATGTTTTAGATAATTGTTTGCAAATTAGAAGCAAGAGTAACAAGTATGAAGTGGTCATAGTTGGGTGATTTTTTTTTTAGGTTACAATAGCCTTATTTTGATTACTAATGTCTGATTAAAATCTTTAAGTTTAAAAATTGTTAAATAAAAATTATGTATTTATACTTATGGCATACATGTTTTGATATATGTATACACTGTGGAATAACTAAATTAAACTAACATATTCATAACCTCATTTAAAATCTACTTTCTTTAAAGTTCAGGCATACACTACATTAAGTGAAGTTACCATATTGTATATTAGATCTCTTGAATTTATTCTTCTTGTCTAAATGAAATTTTGTATCCTTTGAGCAACATCTCACCCCAAATCCTCCCTTCCTCTTCTTGTTAGCAACATTCCACTCTGCTCTGATGAGTTTGATTTTCGGTTTAACTCACATATAAGTGAGATCATACAGCATTTGTCTTTTTTGGTATCAGGAATTGAACTCAGGACCTTTTGCTTGCCAGGCAGGTGCTTGTGCCACTGAGCTATATCCCCAGCCCAGCATTTGTCTTTCTGTACCTGTCTTATTTCATGTAGCATAATGTATTCCAGGTCTATCATGTCATCACACATGGTGACTTAATAAGCCCTTGTTTCAAACTTAAAAAATAAAAATGATTTAGGATGTAGTTTAGTGGTAGAGTGCTTGCTTAGTATGTGCAAGGCTCTGTAGTATTAAAGAAAAGAAAAATAAAAAAAGGAAGGGAGGGAAGGAAGTGGAGTGATGAAGGCAGAAAGTGAAGAAAGGAAGGAAAAGAATTTATCAATGACAATTGGCTTTTCTTTGTTGAGATGGTTTTGTGTTTCTGAGACAGGGTCTTGCTATGTAGTTCATAGCAAGATTGGAATTGAACTCACTCTTTTACCCTGGCTGGCCTCAAATGTGTGGTGATCCTCCTGCCTCAGCCTCCTACGTTCTGGCAATACAGGAGTACACCACCACATCCAGCATCACTGTTTCTTATAAGTTTTGTTTTGTTGTGTTTTTGTTTATATTTGTCTCTGGACAAATGGCCTATTTTTGTTTTGGGCTCTAGGGCTGTTTTCTAATTTCCCTTGTAATTTATTTTTTGTTCCATTGGTTGATTAAGAGTGTGTTGTGTAATTTCCACACATTTGAAAATTTTCAAGTCCTCCTATGTTATTTTTAGTTTCATTCCACTGTGATTGGGAAAGATACTTTGTATGACGCCTTTTAACATTAATTATGAGTTGTTTTGTGCCCTAACATATGGCTTACCATCCTGAAATACGTTGCATGTGTACTTGAGAAGAATGTGTTTTCTTCAGTTCTCTATTTCCTTATTGAACTTTAGTTTGGCTTTTCTATCCATTATTGGATGTTGCAATGGAAGTGTCTGCATCAGTTTACTAGGGCTGCTATAACAATGCTACACATGGGAAGCACTTACAACAGTGGGAATTTATCTCCTAAGTTTTGGAGCCTGAAATTTGAAGCCTAGGAGTGGACAGAACTGTGTTCTCTAAGGCTCTAGAGGAAGCATCTGTCTTACCGCTTTGTTTTTGTGTTTGTTGGCAATGCTTCACATTCCCTGGCTTGGACATACATTACTCTAGTCTCTGCCTTCTTGTCATGTGGTGCTCTCCTAAGTCTCTAGGTTTCTATTTTCTCTGCTCATAAGGACACATGGCACTGTATTTGGGTCTGCTCTAGTCCAATATGACCTCTCCTAGACCAATTACATCTGCAAAGACCCAAATTCTGAGTAAGATCATACAGATGTCAGGGTTTAGATTTCAATAAAACTTTGGGGTGACCCAAACCTGTAACAGGTTGTATCTTAAAATTATAGTGATGTATTTTTACATTTTAATATCTCTGAAATCAAGATGTGATTAGCAAACAATAGTATAATATGATTCCATGAGCTGAACTAATAAATTTCATAATATAATTGCCATAAAGACAATAGGCAGGGTAAGCATGGGATATTGTTAGGTTGAGTTATCAGGGAAAATCTCCTTATGCAGATGACGTTTAAACAAAGATCTAATCACTTAAAAGGAGCCAGCCATACAAAGTCTGGAGAGAGTATATCAATCAAAAAAAGAAGAGTGTATCAATCCGTGTGAATAGTACGTGTGGAAATAAGCTTACATGCTAAAGGATGGTAAGCAAGAAAACCAGTATACATGGAGGAAAAGAGTAAAACAAGATGAGAAAGGTATCAGGCTTAATAAGCACCTATTAACTCTAATGGTGGCGATACTAAAATTTCTGAAGGTAGAGTATTGTTGAAACTGAAGTTACCCCCCTGTCCAAACTCTGACATTTGAAAAAAAAAATGATGCTATAAGCAAGTTCTTCTTAGTTTAAATGACAATAGTAATCCTTTATTTTAATCCTTTGACTTAGTATATGAACAAGTTCTTGCTGGGTTCAATATTTTAGAAGCATATCTAAATCTTACATGAATTATTTTAGATCCTTATATTTTTTGAAAAATTATTTTTTGGCCTTCTGAATGTTAAAATATTTCCTTGACATTTCTCCACTACAAACCAATTTCTGACTTGCGTCTCTGGAAGATTCAAGTAAAGTATTCAATTCCTGAGCAAAATCCTACTCTGCAAGCAGATGCTTATTCTCCTAATTTACTAAAAAGGTAAGTATCATGTTACATATCCGTTAGCTAATTGTGTCTGCAATATGAGCACTACCTTACACATTACTGCGATGCTGGGAAGAGGCCTTTTGAGATATGGCACCATCATTACTTTTTTGTTTATTTATTTCAGCACCGTAAAGGAAGCAAAAATGATGAACCAACAGAGCAAAAGAAAGTTGAAGGGAGAAAATGCGGAAGTTTCTTCCTGTAACTTTAGGACTTCTGAAATAAGTGCAGAGGAAGGGTTAGTTTTGCACCCTGCTAAATCAAGTCCATCTTTTGACTTTTTGGAGCTAAATTATGGTTTTAACAAAAATGTTGACACAACCAAAAAATGGCACACAAAGAAGGCATTATCAACGGTTGGGGAACCTCTTCAGAAGCACAAAAGTTTGGACTTTGGCCCCATTTTGTTGGCGGCATGTCCTAATTCTCAATCTATAAATGCAGCAGGAACACGTTTTAATTCCAAGGGGCCAATAACACGAACCAAATCAACTCCCTTTGTATCGATACAGCAGAGAAAAACCGAGGAGCTGGATGTTAAAGAAAACTTTTCATGTTTGGAATCTCGAGCGCACAGTTCTTATCTTGTGGAGTTCCCGGGTAAAAAAGTGACACATGTTTCTTCAGAGGAGCTGAATTACCCACTGCCGTGTGACTCTACCTGCCAAATGTGCGATGCCTCAAGTGAAAAGCAGCACTCCAGTGCTGTGAGTGCACATTCTTGCATGTCTTTAGTAGAAGATCCTTATTTTTCATCGTTTCCAAGGAGTGCTGATTCAAAGATGTCTCTTGATTTACTCGAGAATCAAGATGAAACTGTTTCTCTTTGCTCTGCGTCGCCAGCATCCTCTACAGCCCTCTTTTATTACAACTCAAGTGACTCTTCGGCATTGAATCCTCTGACAAACTTTCCCCCACGACTGAACCAAGAGGTAGCTGTGATGAGTAAGTTATGTTTTAAAGTCTGTGCCGTTTTAGATTTTACTCTGTTTCTATAGAATACTTGATGTCTTCTTAACCTACCCCTTCTCCTTTGCTTAACTGTTTTTCCTTCTCCTCCTCAAAGAAATAATTTCCAGGAGTGTTTTATTTTAAACAATAGGTACTTATGTGGTAAGTTGGAAGTAGCATCAGACATGTAATAGTCAGGAAACAGGCAGTAGTAGAGGCAGTCACATCTGGTACCGGCTCTGTGCCGATGGGAGAGCTTCTAACTAGGCAAAACTCCTGTCTAGAAATGCCCACATTTTATTCTCAAGAAATAACTTCCAAAGAACCACAGAAAAAACAAAATCTGATCAACAGTACCACATCTTCACCCCAAATTTTTGCTGTACAACTGGTTGGTTATAATGAGTTGAACATCTTGTTAAGCATTGAATTCTTTTCCTGTGGGACTTGGAAGGGGAGAACTTCGAGTCCTTCCTTTTTTTTCAGTAGGTGAGAATATCTGTTCAATGTTTGTGTGGAATTTTAGTCCTTATTTAGACTTTTGGTTTCACAGGGAATTTTATAACACACTTTTACTTTCATACTTGATAGCTCTTTTAAAATTCTGGAGTTTTACATGCTTTATGTATATTGTTTTGTTTAACTGAATTGTCTGAGAGTAGAAATGAATACCTATTCAGAGATTATTATACTTTTCATTTGGTTTTGTTTTGTGGTGCAGAGGACTGAACTCAGGGCCTTGTGCATTTTAGGTAAGCACTCTACCCTGAGCTACATCCCCAGCCCAGATTATAACAATTTATGTGGAGGAAGACAAGGGAAAGCAAAGAGCAAGTTCAACACTCTTAAGATAATTTATAAAGATCATTCTACTTAGGTAGGAAGTGAAGAAAACTTTTGCTCAATAATATTATTGATTGTTCAGAGGTGTGTATGTGTGTGTGTGTGTGTGGTGTCTGTTTGTGTGGTAGTGGGGATTAAACTCAAAGCCTTTCTACTGAGCTATATCCCCCACCTTTTAAAAAATTTTCTATTTTGAGGCAAGGTCTTGCTATGTTGCTAAATTGCCTAGGCTGTGCTTCAACTTGAGTCCTTCTACCTTAGTCTCCTAGAGAGCTGGAATTATAGGCATGCGTCATTACACCTGGCTAGAGTTGTATTTTTGGGGTGTGTGTGTGTGTGTGTGTGTGTGTGTGTGTGTGCATGGGGATTGAATCCAGGGCTTCATGCATCCTGAGTAATCAAGATTCTAGCCATGAACTACATCCCCAACCCATGTATAAAACTTCTTTAAAGATGTGTAGATCATTTGTAGCTTTACTGCAAAAAAAATCTGAATTTAGAAAGTTTCTTCTTTCATTAAATTATTTTATATATTTTGTTTTACACTTTTATATTTTTTGTTTACAGGGTTGTTTTACAATTTAAGGATATTTTCTTTTTCTAGGTGACTATAATACTTTAGACTTTCTTAAAGTAGTAATATAATTTAAAAGAAAAATTCTTTTCATGGATTATAACAACATTGACATGGGCCATCTGATGGCAGTTTCTCATAATAGCACTTAAAATTTCTGTACAAATTTTGAATGTTTCTATAGAAATACAGCAAACCATGTAAAACTATTATTTTGTAAAAACAGAAAACATCTATATTCTTGGATTCTGTGTGGAACAAAGAAGGATACAGTTATACAGTGTAACTGAATCTTTGCCATATCCAAATGCCTTATAGGACTTTATTATGTATTCTATATTAAAGAAAAAAGAGTAATATAGAAATCAATCCTGGTACTCTGTGACTCAGTGAAAATAATTTTGGGCTTTTAAAATAGATGATACATTTTATTTTATTTTATTTTGTCTTTTTTTTTGAGACAGGGTCTCGCTGTACACATCAGGCTGGCTTTGAGTTCACTTTGTAGCCCAGGCTGGTCTCAAACTTGCAACGATCCTCCTGCCTCAGCCTCCTGAGTGCTGGGATTACAGGCGTACCTTACCATGCCCAGCTAGATGATACATTTTAAAGAACAAGAAAATCCTCCTGAGTTTGTACCTAAAGACAAATTTATTCTAGTTATTCCTTGAGTGAACAAGTACCAGCTAAACTACTGTTCATGGTGTTTAATGGAATTTAAACACACATTCTGTTAAATTTATTGTAAGGATTAGGTTAGAATATAAGAAATTTTTTTGGATTGTTCTAACCAAAAATTGTGGTTACATTTCTGACATTCTGGATAGCAGCTTCTCCAAAGATAGATGATGAAATCCCCCCTCCACTTCCTGAACGAACACCTGAATCTTTTATTGTGGCAGAGGAAGGAGGTGAGTACAATTCAGTAAGTATAAAGTGTATTACTTCGCAGGTCCCCTCAGTGTTATGTTTGCTACTGATGGGCAACATATGATCTCCAGAAGAACAGCACAACCCCTAAGAACTGGGCCATACTCACTGTCTTGCAGGAGAATCACCACCAAGTGTACCCAGACCCTTATCTTCACCTGTGAAGGTAACTGGAACATCCCTGGAATGGAGTGGAAGGTCCGAGTCGAAGATATTAGATGACTCTGTGAGACTTAGGCCAAGCAAGGTCAATAGCTTTTTTCTGACTTTTGTCTTAGTCACTCTCTTTTTCTTTGGGACAAAATACCGAACACTTGCACCTTAAAGGAGGAAGAGTTTATTTGGGCTCACAGTTTGCAGGTTTTTCAGTCCACAGTCAGCTGGCTCCAAGGCAAGGCAGCATGGCAGAGGGGAGTGGAGGAGGAAGAGCTGCTCACCTCATGATGACCAGGAAGCCTGCAGAGAAGGCAGGAACTAGAGAGAGAGAGAAGCCTTTCCAGGCCACACCCTCAGTGACCCCCTTTTCTGACCATACTCCACCTCCTCACAAGTCAGCTATAAGCCCCCCTAATCCAATCACCTTCCAAAAGCACTGCCCGTTAGCACATGAGGCTCTGGAGGATATCTGGTATAAACCATAACACTTCTTGTTGGGATTCAACAGACTATATTTTTATTCCATGTATTTTTAACTTCTATCATTTAATAATATTAAGTAGATGTTAAATATAAATTGATGAGAGGAATGAAAAAGATATATAAGACACAGTTCTTACTCTTCAGAAACTTAAAGTGGAGCTGGGCTAGTGGCACATGCCTATAATCCTAGCACTTGAGAGGCTGAGGCAGGAGAATCACAGTGGGTTTAAGGTCAGCCTGAACAACATAG
>PVLD010000713.1:0-253455 GCA_004027595.1 Dinomys branickii
CGGTTAGAGCGCGCACTTAACTCACCCTGTGATCGTGCAGACAGGAGTGCCGTTCAGATGTTTTTCCCTGGATGGAGATTTTCCCCAACTCAGAAATCCCGCAGGCCGGTCACTGTTGCTCCAGTTCGCGCAGCGCTGGCTGCGGGGGTGGGGTTCTGAGCGGGATCCCGGAGCACTACCCGGTTTGGCGCAGTTTGTCCCAGTAGCGCGTTCTCTGTCGGGTTCAGGAGCTGAAGCCGTTCTTCCCTCCGCACTCGCTCTCTCGGGTGGTCGTCTTCTTCCCGGAAGTCCTCATTTCTGTCTTCATATTGCTATATTTCATTGTTTGGGTGGTAATCCTCTGGGAGGTTCTCTCTCTGCTGCCTACCCGGTCGCCATCTTCCCGGAAGTCCCCCATCAAATACATTTGAATCCTTATTGTCTGATAGGCTTTGTGATGTTCACTAGGAACCTGGGAAAGCAGATCTTATTTCTGGGCTCTGGCTTCTCCTGGGCCAGGGTGGTGATGCTTGCTGTACCAGTTGGAAAGGCTGTTAGAAGAAACAGCTGCCAACTTCAGGGACTGAATAGAAGTTTCTCGCTCATGTAACGTGTCAGTGTGGGTGTTCTGCAGGAGCTGTCTACTCAGTGATTCAGGGCTCCTTCCATTTTGTGGCTCATTGTTCTCTAGGGCTTGGGAAACTGCTACTAGATTCTCCGCATCTGGCCAGCAGATGGAGGATGGGCTTTTTTTTTATTTTAAAGAAGTAAATTTAAAAGTAGATAAGCTTTTTACACATTCCAAAGCACTTTCCCATGCTCTCTTTCTGAGCCTCACGATCTATGGTAAAGTAGTAGTTTTTCTTACCTAAATTTTCCTGTATAAATCCAGGAAAATCTGAATATGGAGTGCAACTAAAAATGGGAATATTCTGTGAATGTGAATTTAGATTTTTCAACTCCCCTGTCTGTTTACATTTTGTTGAGGCAAACAAATAATGGGGCATTCATGTTTTGAAGGGTGGTCAATTTCAATGAAGGCTTATACAACTTCACATTAAACCAGGTACTAAAACCAGGCGTAGTGGCACATACCCATAATCCCAGCACTTGGGAGGCTGAGGCAGGAGGACTGTGGCAAGTTCAAGGCCAGCCTTGGCTATGTAGTGAGTTCAAGGCCAGCTTTAAATACATAGGGAGACCATCTCAAAAAACCAACCAACCAACCAACCAACCAGGAAATAAAAAAAAAAAAGCCTCATTTACAAGACACTAAGAAGGAAAAAAAAAAGCAAAGAAGCACTTCTTGCTCTCACAGGAATGTGGAAGAGGCCACTGGAATCCCCTGCTAAGAGAGGCAAACATGCTTGAAACTTAACGTGTGTGTTATACAAGAAAAGTTAAATCTCCTCTCCTGGTAATTCCACACGAAAATGCAAACATTCCCTGAGGGTTTTACGTGTGTGTGTGTGTGTGTGTGTGTGTGTGTGTTTGTGTGTGTGTGTGTTTAATTATCTAGATAATCCTTAAAGGCCTTTGCAACAGAATTTTAAAATGTTCTTGTGAATAAAACTTAATGTTAAAGTGAGCGTCTTCAGTCACACTGTTATGGCTGCCATGTCTGGAATTTGTTCAAAATATTTACTTTTCATGGGCCTCTGGGGAAGCGCCAGAAGTTAGTGGTGTCAGACACGGTGACTGAGGTCGATGAGAAGACACCATAACGTTCTCACAAGTCTTTCTTGCCCCTGGAGAGCAGCAGGCAGCGGCAGTCACTGTATGTTTTTCATCACACTTCCTAAAGACCCTGGTTACAGAGGACGTGCAGAACAGCTTCGGAAAGCGGCACAAATGACGGTAAGTGCGGTGACAGTGTGTGGGGGAGGGTACTTCGAGGAGGGTTAAAGTCATTTTTTTTTTTTTTTTGGAGACAGTTTCATGCTGTAGTTCAGGCTGGCCTGGAATTTACTATGTAGCCCAGGCTGGGCTCAAATTCACGGCAATTCTGCCTCCATCTCTCGAGTGCTGGGGTTACTAGGCATGTGTGCTACCATGCCCGGCTGGACGTGTCTCTCACTGTGATAAAAATTGGAACATTCACTGTATTTTGATTACCTCTTGTATTTATAAAATGGTTAGTTAATCCTACAAAAAATGAATTAGAGTCAAAATACAAAAAGTGAAATAAGCCATCAATAAAAATGGCAAAATACAAAATAGACGATTCTTTGAACACTGAGGATACACAAAATTCAATCACAGCGGCCTCAAGATCAGATGTGACGTCCCTAGGAACATCTTCAGTTGAAGAATGAATGTGTGAACAGTGGAGGTAGTCTCTCTTCGTGGGAATCATTTCCACAAGGCTTTTCTTCCTTTCTGCGACTAGCTACTCCAGTCCTTTTCTAATAGGGTGCCTGACGTTTCAGCATCAGTCTGGACGTACACATTCCCAGCCCAGTCCTCACAGCGTCACATCCAGCAGCACTTAAAGGCGTCCTCACGTCACCGGCCATGTTCGTTTTGAGCATTTCTCTTAAGGTATTGTGTAACTTTTCCAACATTAAATCGACCTCTTTTCCTTTAGAATAAGATGCTACATATTTTAAAACTGTGCAAATATTCTGCCCCTCCCCAGCAATGTCCCCTAGATTTAGTACTTAGTTATGCTCCAGTCATAACTGGATCCAGTTACCCGACCCAGTCTTTGGAACGATGGCTGCCAGGCTCACTTTCAAGTTCATCCCCCCTCTTGTACGGCCTAAGAAGCTCTCGGCACGCTGCCGTAAGCAAGGCTGATCTTCCCTAGTTTTAAAGAAAACTATTATCAGTATGGGCTCATGAACTCCTGTTTTTTTTCTAATAGCTTATATTACTGTACTTAATTTTTGGAGCTCAGATTGTGCTCAAAATGATCAGTAGGAGTCCTTGTCAGCTGGCTACTGTCATCTTGTGACATGACCCCATCTCTCTCTCTCTTTTTTTTTTTTTTATCATCTCCTCCTTTTCTGACATAAGTAGATACTCCAGGCTCACCCCAAACCTACTTTGTCCAGCTCTGGAAGCAGCCCATTTCTCTCAGCTCGGGTTCATTTTAGTAGGCAACGAATATTGCAAACCAAGATCTAGACTGTCGAGTACTGCACTACCTTTCATATGTGGGCAGGGCAAATAAATACACATAAAAATATAAACACATGCGCAAAAATGTGCACACATGCACACATCTGTTTTAGGAATCACAAGGTCATGTGAATAACTTCAACTCCAACATACCCCCACAGATTATCTTCCCTTGTTCTATCTTAGTATGTTTTTTTATACTAAGGACCTTAGCTCTGAAGAACATTGACAAATTCATCCAACTGCTCAGTCTATGTTATGTCTATAATTGTCTTAGAACTGCTTCACGTAACTACAACAAAAATAAACCTACTAGAGACAGCTTAACACTTGTTTGCTATTTTCCCTTCTTTTCACCTAAGACGGAGGATGCATAACTAACAACTGTAGCGGTCACACGGTACTCCTCTACCCGCTTCCCAGCACTTACAGTATTCACTGGAAAGACAACTGGTTTCATTTCAGTCTGCTCTCAGTTTTACATTTCTCCCATTTCTTACTCTTGCCAGTATAACTTTATTTTTAATTGATCATTTTATTATTTAGAATACTAAGACACTTCTAAAAGTCACACAGACAGAAAGGTACACTTAGAGAAATGTCATTTGGCCCATCCCTCTACTCTTTGCCCTTCCTCAGCTTTTGTAACCACACTGTTTTCCCTTCCATCTGCTTATGTCATATTAATTTATTTTTATAGACATAGATTTATGCATGTTTTTACCTTTGTCCTTCTTTTTTACCCAAAAAGTAGATTCACTATGCTCTGTAGAACTCCTTGGCAAACTTTTAGTTTGCTCGTTATTTAAGGGACAGAATGTGTTATTACTCTTTCAATAAACCAGAAATTGACATTCTGCTTTATAAATTGATCTCTACCGTGTTTGCCTGATTTGAATCTAAATGTGAGAGAGCTCCCAGTGCGAGGGTCTGAAAACAAATCTGACTTCAGGCCTACACGGCTGAGAATCATTTCCCTGGGACGTGATAACCATACCAAGTACTATTATTTTACGTGCTCCTGTCAGGCTGTCTGATGTTATTCCCAGTTTTGTCTTTCTTTCTTTTTTTAATGCTGGGCATTGAACCTAGGGCCTTAAACAGGCTCTGTATGTGTTTACCACAAGTTACATCCTCGCCCTGTAGTTTTTCTATTTTATTTATACAGCACCACAAACTGTTCCATCCCTGAATTATGCTATGACTGACGATCTCAATTCTATGTAACTCCAGGATAAATACATTCAGATTTGCTTAATGGAGAATTTTGTTAAATAACATATAAAGTAGAATTGTATTACATAACAAAGTATATAGTAAATAATATAATGATATAAAATAATACTCTAATATTTATTTAATAAATCTAATAAACAGGTATTAAATATAACAGTACATAAATGAGAACTGGGAGGTGGGCTCCTATTTCCGTCATAACCCTCTCCATTGCTTAGCTCAGGTTTAAGCATCATAACTGAGATGACTATGCAGATTCATCTAACGATGCTCGACTGGCAGCATTTTGCTTTAGTGCGCTGTAACAGTGACTACACGGTAAATCAGTAATAAAATGTTTCAACGCTGGAATCAGTCTGGAGTTCACAGTTTGGCTTCTCCACCTGCCTCTGTGTGACTTGATTCTTTAAGATACAATTCTTTTTGTTTTGTCATTTTTATTACTGTGTGTTTGCAGTATATAATGATTATATTCCTCATGGGGAGTTGTACATATACATATCTTAATTCTTGTTTTATTGAAGACTTAATTTTGCATGGGTGAAATAATAATCATTGTATCACTGGCTTGTAGTGAAAAGTTATAAGGTTATTCTTGTAATATGCTTATTATACTACCAGAATAGGGGTCCTTAACATATGTTAGTTAACGTCAATGGTTTTAGCAGCAGCAACAGTTCTGGTGGCAAAAGCTCAATAGCAACAATAATGATAAATGTTATAGTATTATTAACCAACCTTTTAAATTGTTCAACTGATTTTTTGCTTTTCAATTTTTTAAAAATAAAATAAAATTTTTTTTTGTCTTTTTGAGACAGGGTCTTGCTATGCAGTTCAGACTGGCCTTGAGCTCATTTTGTAGCTCAGGCTGGTCTCGAACTCCCAAGGATCCTCCTGCCTGAGCCTCCCAAGTGCTTGGATTGTAGGCGTGCACCACCATGTCTGGTGGTTCTGCCTTTTCAGCCAGGCTTTTACTATGTATGCAGTTCAGGTTTGTCTCAAATTCACAGCAATCGTTCTGCCTTGGCCTCCCCAGTGCCAGGATTATAGGTATGTGCCACTGTGCCTGGCTTAATTGATTTTTAAAACATTACAAAAGTAGTACAAAGATATTTGAGGGAAAAGTCAAAACGTACAGAAGGGTACAAAGTGAAAGTCAAACTGTCTTCAAAACTATTAACAGTTTATTCCCCACTTTAAATTCAAAGTAGATGGTCCTAAAACAATCTACATTTTTACAAAACACATCTGTACTTTGTTTTACTCCAGTCACCTTAAAATACTACATGAAGCGATCAGTGTTAATGCTGCTGACAGCTTCAGACTGAGGAAAAGAATTTAAAACAACATGGTTTCCAGAAATGGCTTCTTGACGTAGTTTAAAATACACTGGAAGTCTGGCAAATCTGCTAGGTCTGAATGTTTAGATCAGTAACTGCTATCTTGCGCCCAGGTATAGTTCACTTTCCACCACACCTCATGGATCTCTATCACTGATGGGCCCACACGCATAAAAGCAGAGCACTGCAAAGAGCTGGAAGACTCAGGGATGACTCCGCCTTCTTTCTGAGCCTAAGGCAGGTAAATTCCATACTCAGCAGATGCCAGCTAAGAGCAAAGCATCATTTATAAATGTCTGGTAGTGGAAGTTAGACCTAAAATTCCTGCTAAGGCAAGCTGAGTAAGCTTTGGTGGCAGAAATGGGAAGGTGGGATTAGAACTGCACAGTCATCCAACAAACTCAAATCTAATCTATTATTTCATGTGTGTTCTACCTAGAGAAAAACCGTGGGAATCAAAAAAAGACTGGTTAGTCTTGAACGTAGAAAATGGAGGCCAGAAGCAAAACAGCGGTTGGCCCACTTGTTGACCACCATCCAAGGGAGGGGACCCTGGGACCCTTTGACCTATGGACGTGCATTACTGTTTCTCAGCCTTTGTATTCACTGAAGCCAACTTCTAATTGTAGCCTTGCCTTCCCCCTTGGCCTGAATTGAGGAAGAGGGCATGTCTGAACAGTACATAATGCTTATATTCCAGTCTGCTTGGTCGTGCTACCTTTTATCAGATTAACAGAGTGACGTTCTGGCTCAGACATCAATTCCCTGTGACAATAAGCAACTTGCATTTAGTTTTCTTGGCTCTGATAACTCTGGTTACCTGAGAATGTGGAGATTTTACTTTAGAAAGATTGAACACGAGATCTTAACTAGAGTTGGCTGAAAAAAGGCAAAGCCACTCTTTGCGAAGATCACCACCGGTCTTTCCTGATGCCTCACCTTGCTGTCAACTTCCTCTGCAATTACACAATCTCCTTCCAGACAGGGTGGTCAGACGGAGCCAAATTTACCATCTGTCTTCCTGGCATGAAACGTAAGCTCTACGGCATAGGATTTTAATTAATTTATTCAGTGTTAAATTCCTAAGCGCCCAGAACAGGCAATGACACACACAGGACTTTCACTAAATACTTGTTGAAAATGTAAAAATGGTAAACCATTAAGCCTTGGCATTTGCAATTGAAATTAAACTTGCCAAGTCAAAAGCTTAGCTAAAAAAAAACAACTGTCCTCGTTCCCAAGTTTTAGGAAAAACTTTCAGTAACTAGACAGAAGTGTTAACAATGGGAAGAACACTTCTTTGAATTACCTGAACAGTGCTTTATAGTTCACAGGCACTTTCCCACACACCCATTATGTGACCCTCTCCTCATTCTGGGAACACGCTCTCTTCTCCAGAGGACCAGGGCCTTCCACTTGGGTGTGAACCGTAAGCACGGCTCCATCCCTCAGCCCTATGTTCTATCAACACTGAAATATGTGTTTCTACATCACAAAGGACTCTGAACACCTGGATCTTCAAGAAATGTCTGTTCCCCTTATTCATTAATCCGAAGCACAGCAAAAGCACAATACGCCACACCTTAGTAAAATTCTTAGGACTGTGAATAGTAGGGGTGGAATGGAAACAGCGATAGTAACTGCCAGGGATAAAATGGAGTTGTGAGGAGCCGGGCGTGGTGGCGCACGCCTCTAATCCCAGCCCTTGAGAGGCTGAGGCAGGAAGATTGTTGGGAGTTTGAGGCCAGCCTGGGCTACAAAGTGAACTCAAGGCCGGCCTGAACTGCATGGCGAGACCCTGTCTCCAAAAGACAGAAAAAGAATGTAACTGTCAGATACCTTGCTAAGCATTTGACATGGATGACGACTCTCAGTCGCTGAGTGCTGCCCTTCTCAGTACTCCTTCTCATTTCACGGAGAGAAAAATTGCCACACCGAGAGCCTAACAGTCACACTCCAGTCATACTCCCACCTACTATAATATACTCTGAATCAGCGTTACATTTTCTTATTACTTTCTTATTTGTTTTTTGAGACAGAGTCTCACCATGTAGTCCAGGCTGGCCTCAAACTTGCAGCAATCCTCCTGCCTCAGCTTCCCAAGTGCTGGGATACTGGCATGTGCCACCACACCCGGCTCCGTTTCCTTATTCTTAAGGAAAGAAAAGCCCCAAACAGTAACATTTCATAGAATGAAACAATTAGGGAAGCAGCCGAAGTTTTAAAATTAATAGACATCTGTTTCCTAGGCACCTATTTTTGTCTAGTACTAGTCAAAGAGACTTAAGACATAGAAACATAAGATATGCCGTCTTTAGGTTTGTAATTTAGTAGTTATCCTTTATTCTCAAGTAGGTCAAAGGTATATTATAGTATTATAGTATCAGAATACCTTTTTATTTTAGTTTGAGACAGGGTCTCTCTCAGGCTGGCCTCGAACTCATAGCTATCTTCCTGCCTCAGCCTCCCAAGAGCTGGGATTACAAGTACGTGCCACCACTAAGGCTGCTCAGGATATTTTTTAGAAACATACTTATTACATTTTTGCCACCTGAGTTTACAACTTTCACTGTTTCCCTGTATCACATTTGATCATTTCTATAGATTAGGGCTGGCAGCAGAGGAAAGGCTTTATCAGGTTTGAATCCTATTCAACGTGAATGATTCAGTGCAAAGGAGCTCTGAATCACACAAGCTGCCTTCTCACTCTCAAGCACGCTAGATCAGTCTATGGCAGGACCCATGTGCCTGCTTTTCAGCCAGCCTTGTTTCTCTGTCAGGAACATGCTTCTCTCAGACTTCTTGCTTCTTCAGGACTCAGCTCCAAATTACACCCTTAGAGGAAAGCACCTGATGTTTATCTATAAATGAATGCCTCACATCATCCACCATACACACGTGATATTTTCATTTTTCTCATAAACTCTACCAGTATCTGAAAACCTTTATAGATTTTATTTACGTGTTATCTACTGGCCCTAAAGAACCAATTTCTGCAAGAACTGAAACCTTGCCTTTGTTCACAGCAGTAGCTCTTGTTTCTGGCAGGGCAAACAAGTAAGTGCTCAATAAATATTTGAGCACCAACTCACTTCTGAAAAATTAATCTACAATAGTAAGTTTGAACAGTTCTGTTTGAGATTACTAACGGCAATTTCCAAGAGTTATTCTTTCCAACTATTTATTTTACACATAGGAGGAATGCTTTAATATTTCTGATAGTAGGAGACTAATCATCTACCTAAAGGAGAAAAACAATCAAGGTCCTCAAAACTAACCCACTTTATATCAATTACAAAGTTAAATTTCTATGGGTTACTAAAAGTGTATGTTTGTTCCTGAAATTCTGACAAAACAGGAATGCTAAGCAATGCGTAATTTCATCAATGTCTAAAATATGTAACATTAAGATTCAGTCTTACATGTTCGAATACAAAAAACATTTGTGTAAATTATATAAGCAAATACTTACATAGGTGCTTTAAGATTCAAAATAAAAACGTACCTCCTAAGGCCCCACTGTGATCTAGACTTTTCTTTTTAAAGCCATTACAGGCGATCAAAACAGGAACAACAACAGAAAACAGCCAACGCCAAGGAGAAATAGGACGTATATTACCTGAAAAATTGTAAAAGTTGAAGTCAAATTGTGTTATGCCTACCTAGATTTGTCTTGGCAGTCAGCTTTGGTAAGTGCATTCTGGATTAAAATGTCATCAGTACAGAAACTGAGACAAAGTCACAAAAGTAAAATATACACACTGACACTTGTATATTTCAGAGGGGCGATCTCTTACTGGAGAAAGATCATTACGTCCATGTTTTGAGAACTATTTATAGCTACTTATGCTAATAGGTACCTTAAATATGAATATTTAGATATGTAAAACGAATGTGGTTTCTCAGCTTTTAAAAGAAGACATTCAGTTTCAGGGACTACACAGAACCAACTTTTTCTTAACAGAATCTAATCAGTCCCTCTGCCTTTCAGCAAGATTTTAAACAAGTAACATTCTGACAAGCTATAAATCTGATTCAACAGAGTTAGAAATTTATTTTTCCAAAAGTGGCATCCAGCTTACCTAGGTCTTACTTTGCCAGCATACTGTCTCAAAAGAATCTGAGCCAGTGTTTAAAGATTAGGAGGTTTCATATACAAATTCCGATTCTTCAGTTTAGAAGCTAGAAGCTCTGCCCACTATGTGGCGGAAATAACTGAAGTTCAAGACACCAGCTCCATATATGGTTTATGGTTTTCCCACTTAAAATTCCTATCTCTCCTGATAGACTGCTAACATTAAAAGTGAATCATTGCTTCATGATAAAGTGAAACATGAACCACTGCACATGTCCAAGTTTCTACTAAAAATGGGAAAATAAAAGACAAAGGGGGCAAAACAACAAAACTGGTAATACCCTATTTCTGGATGTAAACACCATGTCTAATATGCAAACATTATGGTAAGAACCTTCTCTCCTACTGTACATCATTATGAACAGCCCTGAAGAACTTCTGTATCCTGAAGAGCATGTTTGATCATTATTTTTTTTCTTTTTGGTAGTGGGAATCGAAGTGATGATCCCAGGCTTGCCAGGCAAGCGCTTATGCCACTGAGCTATGTACCCCTGGCTGTTTGATTATTCACATCTCTTCACAAAAGGACTCTGTTCTGAAGTAGCAGTGATTATTTTATCAGTTTTAAGAGCTCACTTTCTCATTTATCTTTCCCATGTTTTCTTTGTTGTGAATGGTCCATTACTGTTTGTAGGCACCCAAGGGAATTTTCATATAGATATGCCCATGCTCTGAGGCAAGTTCAGAACCTAAACGATGTGAGTTCAAAATACTCAATATTTATGCTTCTGGCTTTAAAGTGTGTTTATTTGTGTGTGCTGGGTATCAAACCTAGGGCCTTGAGCCTGGTAGGCAAACACTCTATCACTGAGCTACATTACATGCCCAGTGTTGTATTTTTGTTGTTTTTCTTGGTAATGGAGGTTGTACTCAGGGTCTCAGCACAGAACTACATTCCAAGCCCCTTTTAAAACTTTTTCACTTTGACACTGGGTTTCACTAAAGTGTCTAGGTTAGACTCAAATTTGCAATTCTCCTGCCTCAGTCTCCCAGAGTGCTGGAGTACAGGTGTGCACCGTCAATCCTGGTTTAGTCGATTGAACGACCAAACAGCAAACAAATCCCTAAAACTGTCCAACTGCAAACATGACACCATCTTTAATTTTTTATTAATTTGACAGGATACATGAAACTGACAAACTACACTACTAAGATTCTTTTTCAAAATTTAAAATGTCACTGAACAGTGTTTTACATTGGTCATTTCTCACCAAGTTAGGCAAAATAATTACCCGGAACATAAAGAGAACTTCAGGACGGTATAATAGCATTACCACCAGCATTTACTAAAGACTAAAGCGTTGATGGCACTGCTTATACCACCATGTGAAAAAATGAGATAACCATTCAAGATAAACGTTCACGACCATTCAAAACATAGGAGTTTTGTAAGTTTTAAGTTCAGATTGTAGGAAAACAATTTAGGACTTTTCTACTCACCGTAATAAGTGCTAGCAGTCATTGACATAATCCAGAAAGCTAAGGAAATGCACATGATCAAGCTCAATATTACTATATTAGTAATCATCTTAAAATATATTTTGTGTATATTGTCGTCAAAATCTGTCATGGAAAATAAGGATATGAGAACCTGAGGGAGAGAACAGATAGGATTTCTCAAAGAAAGTCATTTAGGTGGCCAGCAAAGCACTGATTTAGAGGCAAACATAAAATGCCAACACCTTCCACCGACCGAACATAAGAAAAGTCAACATAAATCCAAACTCTCCCCAGAAACTGCTGCTGGTGGAGCGGCCCGATCCCACCGGCTGTGATGACCGCTTCCCCGAAAAGTACTGTGCAGTGGACGCGAGGCAGAAATGGCAGTCCAGGCAACACCGTCCTACAGAAACCCGGAAGGTGGAGGGTAGGGGACGGCCAATCAGGGCCGCGCTGGCAAGCCCTGCCCACGCCGCAGCCCGCCCCTCCCCCGCCCGGGCAGGTTCCGCCCCCCCCCCGAACCTGGGCCAGGCTGGGAGCGAGCCCCACGCAGGCGAAGACGTCGCGTCGTGATAGCCGCCTGCGCCACCCCACCTCAGGGTCCGGGTCCACCCGGTGGGCCGCCGGGAACCCCAATCCCTCTCGCACCTCCCCGCGCCTGCGGCTCAACTCCGTGCGCATGCGCCGCAACCCGCCCGCGCACAGCCTCGCTCCGGTGAGCGTTTGAAGGCTAACCTTTGCCTGGAGTTGCGTTGGGTGCGGGAGCTCTTGCAGCCAGGAAAGCGACACTGACCGTAGGGTACTAAGCAAACAACAAAATGCGGGAGAATTTAGACCCAGTAAGGCCATCAAACGCACTGTTCAAACACTTCTGAATCTATTAAGGTCACAGCGAATAATGTTATTTCTTTGGGCGTGGGGCAGGGAATATATGATGTTATATATGGAATTTGGGGACTTAGGCTATCATTTAGAACAACGCTGTTTACTCTCTGTACTGGGCCATGGTTTGCTCACTGCCAGACAGGAAGACATAATGCTAAATCTAGTTACTGCTTTTGAGTGCTCAGATAACTGATGACACCACTTAAGTTGTGGGAATACAGCAGTCCGTTCCCACCCCTGTCACAGTTACAGGGTGCGTTCAGTCAGTTCATTCAGAAACTAGGACGTCTCATCAGCATTAAAATCGCCGTCTTGTGGCTAATTCACATTTTACTTGGAATTAACTTTTGTTTACCTGCATTGATAGTAACTGATGATTACATTATATTCCTGAATTTTTTCAGTTTACTGGATGAGAAGAGGATACAAGGCCACTTCAGGCATAGTACACAACCGTGATATAGCCCACTAAGAGTGACTGCTTTTTAATATGCGTCATTTCCATTGGTAGTATGCATTTTGCAGTGTTAAGCTTCAAAATTCATGCCCCAAAACTTACTTTGCCTTTAATAAAACATTAGTTTATTAAGAATCAAATCTATGCAGTAGGGCTAAATAGCCTTACCGTGGCCTTTTATTATGAGGCCGTATGTACATATATATGTCTGCCAAACTTCATTATGTATGTTTTTGTCTCTGTTCTGTAAACTTTACTGTGCTACGTGGCCATTATCAATGTAACCAGGCTTACTGAATTGGTATTAATTAATAAAAGCAAATGTCCTTATGGTTTAGAGATGACCTTTTTCTCTTGCCTTTAGACAAAATTAGACAAAATTAAACTTGGTTGTGTGTGTTTTCACTTCATCACGGTGACACGGTGACCTTGTCTAGTTATAGTTGGTATTTTGTAAGGAAACTATGGCCCGTCTGATTGTCCAGCCATCTATTAGCACTGAGGACTGAGTTCCTGGAGGGCTGGGATGATATTTTCTCATGGTTATTTGATCCACTTGAAGTTGTTTATTAAATTATAGTGTAGTAGAGGCCGAGGGCATCACAACGTGGCTGGAGCACTTAGGCACAGCCTACCAGTTGAGGAGGTTTTTAACCATTGGTACAGAACAGCAGCCCTGGAGCTTGACATGGGATTAAGCCAAGCCCTGTGCCTGGTATCAGTCTTCTGATACAAGAGCATGTCAAAAACCCGACACCTGAAACCAGTCTTCTAGCATGAGATTAAGTGGGACTACCTGGGTCAACCATCAAAGACACAAGAAGATGGCAGTGATTGACCTTGTGGCCGCTGTCCTTTAGTTCTTGTGGCACAGTCAGCTTGCAGGACATGTCTTCTCTTCCTTCAAAGCATGTTAATTGTCTTTGCTACAGACTCCTTTTCTGTGCATAGAAAACATGAGTTTGAGGCTTACTATCACAATCCTAGAACAAAGTTTGTTATGGAACTAGTAATCATTCAATTTCACAATACAAACACCTATTTAAGTTTTCTTTCTTTTTTGAGTTAGGGTCTTGCTATCTAGTGCAGGCTTATTGTTCTATATTCCATTTCTGTCCAGGGTGACAGGTCCTGAGAACATGGTGCCTTCAGATGAAAAGTTGAGAGAAAAACAAGAGAGGCAGAAGTCTGGGATCAGGGGACTTACAGCCTCTCAGACTGCAGCCCCGATTACCAATCTCAGTCACCTTTTACTGAGCGAGAACCAAGGGCGTAGCTCATACAAACGGGCGGATACCAATCCAGCATACGCCTGTAATCGCAGCATTTGGGAGGCTGACACAGGCGGATCCTAAATTCAAACTCAAGACCAGTCTGGGCTGTATAATGAAGCCTTATCCTAATAAACAATAAACAAATCATTGTGTTTCCTCAGTGCTTTCGCTGAAGAATGTCCTCCACACAGGCTGGCCTTCAACTTGCTTATATAGCCCATGCTGGCCCGGAACTGATGGCAATCTTCGTGTCTCAGCCTCCGTGTGCTGGGATAACAAGTGTGTGCCACCGAGCCTGGCGAGTTTTCTTTGATATAGAGAAATATGAATTTCTATATAATAGAATTGTGGTAGGTAATAATTTTAAAGGTTAGCCTAAAGGGGAAAAGACACAGCTTACTAGGAAAACTTCGGTAAGTTTTATGTACACTCTTGAATCTAAGCAAGACAGTGATCTAGATTTTCAAATATCTGCCAGTATTTGAGGACCATACACATATCAGACCCTTAAGGTGCACAAAGGGGTGGGGAACTATGAAGAAAACCAACGAATGCGCAAGTACACGCACACCAGTCTGTATTTAGGGAACACAGAATAAAATCAGACATGTAGACAATTACACAGTAAGGTGCCAACTTACCAAAGTTATGTATAAAATAAAAAAGCACTCACGTCATTTTGGTGTGTTTAGGGAAGGTGTCACCTGAAAGTGTCCAAGCTGTAGCTTGAAAGATGACAAGTTAGTCTTCTTTGCCAAGTGACTAAGCTAAAATGTCCTCCAAAGTCCCATGCATTTAGAAGTGGGGCTTTTTGGGAGATGATTAGATCATGGGGCATTATTCTCACCAGTGGGTTAATCTGGTGAATTCCTAGCTAATGTGCAGCTGGGAGGCAGAGCCTGGTCGGAGGACCTCGGCCACTGAGGGTGTGGCCTGAGTGTATTTTTGTCACTGTCTCTTCCCCACTCTTGGCTTCGGGCTGCCACGGTGAAGTCAGCTTTTCTCTGGTACTACGCCCTTTCATCAGGCATTTCTCCCTTGAAGCCAGCCAGCCATGGGCAGGCTGATGCGAAGCTGCCAAATCCAAACAAAATCCTCTCCTCCTTTAAATGGTTGTCAGGCATCTTGTCTGAGCAATGGGAACATGACTGATACCAGAAATCTGGAAAGGCTTGGGGGGTAAGAAGAGTGTGGAAACAGGAAGTTCAGAGGAGGAGTTAGGGTTTGGAATATCCACAAAAGAACTTATTAAACTGAGAAGTCATCTGAGATAGGCACATATCCCATTTCTTGCCATGAAACCCACCAATTTAGTTAACCTTTGGAGCACAAATTAGAAAAGGCTAGGCAACTAGCTGACAAATTTGTACTGTTCAACTCATTCTAAGACTGAGGAGAGGTGAGAATACGAAGGGCATAAATAAGTAAATGAAGCATTTTTAACGACAATCTTGAGGACATCTATTAGGTTCATGCTGGTTGGCTCTGTATCTCTTAGTGAGCGTCACGATATTTTTTAATATAGAACAGTATTTATTTTTAAATTTTTGGTTGAGACAAATTTTTTGGCTTGGTCTTGCTGTGTAGCCCAGGCTGATTTTGAAACCATAGTGATCCTCTTACCCCAGCCTCCAGAGTGCTGGGATTACAAGTGTGTACCACCAGGCCTAGTCAAAAATGTTATTTTAATAAAAAAATTTGTAAGAAAATCATAATCTTGTAAAATTACAATAATGCTTTTGTAATCATATCTAAAATAAATCTATATATGAGTATCAAGTTATTATCCAACCAGACTTGTAGAAAAAGCATCGTTTAGCCCTTCATGTATCTGGCCCAGATTATATAGACAGCATTTATCCGGGGAAATAAATTATGATGGACATTTAACTGTAACACAGGTGACACAGATCCCTTCTCAGTACTACATATCTTCACCTGTTTTCCAATTTGCTTCAATTGAAGAAGGAATTCTACACAAGTCTTTTTAAGGGGTCAAATTCAGGCAAAAACTTCCACAGAAAAGTTTCTATTTTTTGGAAATAATAGGCATAACAGTAATTTCATTGGAAAAAGGTTTTTAATAACAATGTACTTTAAATACATTTTTGTGAATATGCATTTGGTTAATATACATTACAAAATGTTTAATTTTAGAAAGTCTCCAACTTCCAAATATCAAAAAAACTTCATTTCTGATACAAAGATGAACCATTTTGTATGTTATACCAAAATTAAAATTTACCCGTATTCTAAAATTTGGAAATGAGACAAAACATTATAAAGTCTACCAAGAAAGGTCAACAATGACCACACAGAGTATCTTTACACATATATAAAATTGTAATATTTTTGTTTTTGAGAGGGGTGATTTTGTTCTGTATAATAACACACTTATTAAAGAGTTAGAATATGGAAGGCAGGAAGAATTAGAACCAGACTGTATCATTCTAGAACTTTCTAGTCCCACAGAAATTTTTATCTCTTGTGAAATTTGGTAGAGAATGTATGTCTGAATGAAAAAATATAAAGATTTTCTCCTGTCTACATCAGAGATAATACCACTTACCACACATACATTTTGGAAAAGAGAAGCAATGGGTACAAATTGTTTTGTAAGACTAAGTTAAACTGTTTTAGAAACTGGTATAAGTTTTGTTATTTTGTACAAAATAATCAAATTGTAAATAAACTCTAGGAGTTGGCTTTGATGTAATATTTTTATAGCAGTGTTTTCCTTTTAGCAAAGGTACTATTACAAATTAGTTAAGAATTTTTAAAGTAAAAACCTCTTACAACTCAATACAGTATTCAAGTTAAACATCACTGTCCTTTTATCGCCTTTGGTAAGTCAATGTAAGAAACTTTTGTTTCATCAAAAAGCATTTGATTATAAAAAGGTCTTAAAGTTTATATGGTCTGAGTTTAACAGTTTACCAAAGAACTTTGTCCCTATTTCTTTTTTTAGCATTTATCATACTATATTATACATGCTATCTATTTCTCTGAAAAGTCTGAGCAATATAAGTGCAGAAAATCATCCTTTCTTTTTTTTTTGTTTTTTGGTATTGGATTGAACCTAGGGTCTCATGTATGCTAACCATGAGCTCTACCACTGAGCTACACCTTGCAGCCCAGTATTCATCTTTGTATCAAGCTCCTGCCCTTTGGCTGCTTTCTTGTAGAGGTTAGTGGCCAGTATGAATGAACAGAAGTTGTTCACTGTGTCCAACTGAGGAAAAAGTTATTATAATTTTGATTAGTTGTACTGTACATTGTCAGACCACTAAGAAATCTTATGAGCAAAGTGAAAAAGGATTTTAAAAGATTCCTTTAAGGTACTTCTCCATGAATGAAGCTAGAGATAGATGTATGTTAATAAAACAATTTGATGCAGGGAGGGTTCAGAGCACAGTATCAGGACAGTAACAAGAAAATGACAAGGAGAAAACAAAAAATTTAAACTTACTGAGGGGTAGTTTTTTCAATGACGTCAAATAATCAGTGAAGACTAAAGAACTTTGCAAAAGCTTATTGTACTTTTTTTTATTTATGTCAAGATACTAAGATAGTGTACATAGGAACTAGGCTGTATTAGTGTCTAGCATTTGAGGTAGAGGGTGAACTAGAGGAAAGTCTATACTTGGAAATAGTTTATATTTAAATGATTTGTCCAATTTATTTTCAATTACAATGTAGATATAAACAGTGTGTTTACTCATGATTATATGGAATATGAGTATATAAAGGTGTTTGAAATCATACTAGGAAAATGTAGCGATAATTTTAAGGAGCTATATCCAATATTTAAGGTAAAGATAAAATGACTTAATAAGGTTTATACGATCTGCAAAACATTTTCATAAATATTTGTTACAAGAATCTCATGGGAGCTAAGGAACTTTTCCTACTTTTGCATTTGCTTGGGACATTCCTTGCTAGAAAGAAGGCTGCCAGCCCTAGTGGCCCATTCTTTTCAGGACACAGAGGCAGAAAGATTTTAAGTTTGAGACTAGTTTGGACAATTTAGTGAGACCCTGTCTCAAAATAAAGTACCAGAGATGTAGCTCAGCAACAGAGAGCTTACCTAGTACGTGAGGCTATGGGTTTAATACCCAGTGCAAAAGAAAAAGTTCTAATACTGCAAAAACATTGCTGCTAGGATCCAAGAAAATCTTATATAAAAGAAAAAAGAGACTATCCGAACAGTTGGCAAAAAAGGCATTATCTTTACAGGAAAGATTTACAGTAATTTATGATTAGGTATATGCTATTTTCACACTATTACAGAGTAGGATTGAATAACTTGATTATATTATTAATAAATTTACATTTACCAAAGCTTTTTGGAGGAAAGCGTTATTAAACATTTGATGAAATAAGGCAAATCCTTTAACTCATGTGGCAACCATAGAAATGGTTCCAATGCTTCTATTTTATAAAATAATTAGCATTTGCATAGCTTTATCACAGACACATGTAGTTTTTAATAAAGAATACATTTCATTTCCCTTATATATTAGGTTTGCTCTGTTTGACTCACTAAAGAGAGGAGGAGGGAGAGAGAGACAAGCAGGGAGAAAGCTATGTGTAAAATACATTGACCACAGTTAAAGTTAATTATGAAGATACAATGTAGATTAAATTCTTGTGTGGGTTTATCAAGGAGGAAAACAGTTTACTATATATGTTATTTCTGAGATAAAGTAGTTAAAAGCAACAAAACACATGGAAGCTGAGGGTTTGCCTAACAAGACTCTCAATGTACCAGCTTTGAAGTGGGGAATCTAGACTTTCATTAAAAGAAAAATAGTACAAACATACCTGTTTTATTAAGGTAAAAGCTACATTGTAAACTCTGAATTATTTCACAACTCGTTTTTTTAAAAGCAGGGTATCATTAGCTACTAGCTTTCAGTGGTCTGAGGTACTTGAGGCCTTAGTTTGAATGATTCAAAGGTACTTCATTATTTTCAAAACATTTTGCAAGCTATTTTTCTTTCCTTTTTTTTTTTTGCAAGCTATTTTTCAATCTAGTATTCTTATAAGGGAGGCCATGATATGCTTACTTTTAATGGTAAAAGGCATATAGAAAGTTTAAATAAGTTTGCCTGTATCTTAGGCTTTGTTCTATGAATTTTCAAACCATAATGTCAATAGAACAAAATCCAGACATTTTAAGGTCACATTTAGTGTGAATAATTAGTATCTGGCATCTTATTCAGAAGGTAATACCCCAACTTTGGCAGAGGAAAGACTTTTTAAAAAATATGAACATATTTTGTGTGACAGGGTGTTCTTTAACAGTAGTTTGTTATTATTTTTGTCTTTTTGAGACAGTTTCACTTGGTAGTTCAGGTTGGCCTTGAACTCGCAGCAATCTTCCTGCCTCAGCCTCCTGAGTGCTGGGATTACAGGCATGCTTTAACAGTAGTTTAAAAAGGCAAAAACAAAAACCTTGCAAACACACAACTTCTTAGCAAAATTTCTAAGTACTATAATTCTCATGTAAGGCACTTCCATTCATTCTCCAATCAAAGTTTCATAAGTTTTTTTGTAGCCATCTTCATAAATAATATAGTAATAAGGTTACTTATTAAATATTCAATTTTAGCATAATTGCCATAAATAGCTTTACCTCTGAAAAGAATAGTGGATGGGCATCGAGTTCTATGCAAGATAAACTTAAGGTACTCTTGATTTCTTTTAGATTTTAGAGAATTGGTAATGTTTTATCTTGCTGATGTTGCTCAAGAATCTTGAAATCTTCCAAAGGAAGACTGCGTAAGGCAGTTGGTAAAATGTGTTCTGATGTGCCCTTAGGTAATATGTTATTTGCTTCTAAATTTTTCATCAAGTATGTAGCTTTGATCCATCTTCGAGTTGCTCTACGTTCTTTTTGTAGGCAAATTTTCATTTTTCTTCTTAAGCTTGCTATTTCTTTTTCCAGTTTAATTATCCTCTTTTTTGCTTCTGTAGGATTTCTAAAGGCATAACTGTGTTCAAGCAGTACTTGTTGACTACTAATGTTTGATTTTAAATTAGATGGTTCAGCTGGAGAGCAGTTCTTGTTTTTCTTTAAAAGATTCCTTGACTTTAGTTCCTGAGCCAAATAAAATTAGAGTTGAACATGAATTATAGAACATAAAAAGTAAATCCCGTGCATTCTGGATAACAGAGTACTTAACTGTGCTTTTAAGAATTGATTTTAAAGTCTGATGGGAAGCAACAGTGGGCTATCTCCTGGATTAAATTTCTCATTGGTTGAATGAACTCTAGTCACCTACTACCTTTTGACCTTTCTCTTCAGAGATATTTAAATACTGATTTGGAAATAACTGACTTCCAGAGCATCTTTCAAGTTACTGAGCATGACTCTATGGAGACCTTAAAAATTCTTTGAAATGTCTTTATTAATTTCTTGCAATTTAGAATGTATTTACACATGTTGTTTCTCTATGATACTGACTTTAATCTTAAAATATTATTCTCTCAATTCGATGAGTATTTCAGCCCTGGAGACTACTGAAATAAAAATTGAAGGAGGCATAGACAAGTATTTTGAAGTACCAAGCTTTTAAAGAGATTAACCCATTGTTTACAGTTACATCTTCAAGGATTTAAAATCTGGCCAGGACCTTTTTGCCCAAATCAGAAACCTGAAGAACTCTTGTATTATACTCCAAGAACATTAACCCACTAGTTAAATAGTCTAGTTTCCAGACTACATCGTATCTTCCTAGTACTGTTTTTCATTTATTAAACACTTAGTGAAACATCTACTATAAATGGATTTCTGGGGAAATAATGAACAAGACAGACAAATATGGTTCCTGTCCTCAGGAAACCTACACCATAGGGCACTGCCCAGAACTCTTGCTCTTTGTATCTCCAGCACTAGATTTTGGCATAAGGTAAAGTTTAGTAATAAGCATTTACTGGATAGTGAAAATGTCAGAAGTGCATTTCAAACTTAATAAACAGCTGAATACATACTATGCTTCAAGCACTGTTTGAGGTGCTGACATGCTGAAGATTCAGAAATGAAAAACTTCTTGTCCTTGTGTCTATTTATAAATTTAAGTGTCACAAATAATTCAGAAAATGCAGTGTTTTTTTTCCCCTTCCTGTGGGAAAGTTATCTGTCCTTTCTTTGTTGTTTGTTTTGTTTCTTTGAGACAGGGTCTCACTGTATATAGCCCAAGCTGGTCTCAAACTCAAGGTGACCCTCCTGACTCAGCCTCCCAAGTGCTAGGATTACAAGTGTGCACCATCATGTCCAGCGATATCTGTTCTTTAAAAAGCTAAATCCTCTGTGTTCATTCTAATCGTTTCTTTTGGTGACTCTATCTCAACTTTCCCTCTCTGATCAGATTTTCCCTAAATATACAAGTTTTAATCCATTCACTCTGTACCTTTTGTCCTTTAAAAAAAAATCACTTGTTAACATTTGATAATTTTTCACTTTTTAGCCCACTGACTTTGGTTCGTCCCTTCAGCTACAGTTGTTCTCTGCAAGGTCAGAAAGCTTTTCCAAACTCTTAAGTTCTCAAACCTAGACTGAATGAATGCTTTACTAAGTTTTCTCAACTCTGCTTCACTCTGAACTTATATCCTTATATCCTGTTACATAGAATGTTGCTTTTAAAGCACTCAGTATGTTATTTATATGTCATCTTAAAGTCAGAGTGATGCTGGAGGTTTCATTACTGATATTTCTCAGCTTTACAAATGGTATATTTATTGATAACAATTGGTAATAGTGTAAAAATTCCAGTACAGGTTGACTGTTCCTTATTCTTGGGACCTACATGGTTCAAATTTTCAAGGTTGTTGGATTTGGGAATATTTATATAGACTTTACTAGTTGAACATCTTTAATTCAAGAACTCGTATCAGGAATGCTCAATCTATCCAATAAAACACTTCAGGTTGGGGAAAGAATATTGGAGTCAGGACACCTCAGTTCTAATTGTAGATTCCACATTTATTACCAAAGAGGAAGGTCTTAGGATGGAGGACACAGGAAGATGGGGAAGGGAAAGGCAAGCAATGAAGATCAGGCTGTTCTATGTGTAAATACAAATTCCTCAGAATGAACGTAATCACTACTTGATTATCAGAAACATATACTAGCAACAACAAAAAACCTAAAAAACAAAAAGCTAGAGGAAGGTATATAACTATTGAACATATCACTATATATGAATAGCAACATTTTTTGCTCCTTTGTGTTAATAAAAAGGAAAGCTGCTAAAAACAGCTTTAAAAAAATAACATTACCTACCATAGACTTTATATGGGTACAAAAATCAAAAATAGTTGGAACAGCATCCATTTTAAGTCGTCGAGTTTGTCCTGTCAGGTCAAAACAGGAGGCTTCAAAGTGCTTTGAACAAAGAAAAGTGTGTTTTCCCGGCACAAAATTTTTGCGCTTAACCAGGCGAACCCATTCTTTTCTTCTTTTAGGATCCAAGGGAAACCTTAAACAACAACAACAAAAAAATGGCAACTCAAATCCCAACTATCATACCTTCACTAAATCTAAATGGTTAAAGAAATTTTAAAGTATCTCTCATTTACATAAATTGAAACTCACAATATCCAGATACTGGACTAGAAACCAATTCATGCTAATTTCTGTAAGTTGTAAAAAAATTTATAAAAAGCTGATTTGAGTATTTTCAGTTTTCAGAGATTTTAAGAGACATTTCTTCCCAACTCAGTCCTTAATATGAGCACTCAAATAACCCTGACCAATGTGGGTCTGGTGGTACAAGCCTATAATCCCAGCACTCTCAGAACCCCTACTCAAAGCCTCAAAAGCTAAGTTTGGCTTTATCCTCTATACATGGGTTCTTGAAAAATACAGAGAACATTAAATTTAAAAAATGTATTACAGTAAAAGACATGTTGCTATGAGTCTCCCTCAAAGTCCTCCTCCCTCACTTGAAGCACAGTTATCACAGCCTTCTTGCCACTTTCTGAAGCAATTCTAGAAGTCCTCTTTTAGAGTGTCTTTATGAGGAGTGATGAAAAACACTGTGAACGTTACTCCAAAGGCCATCAAATGGGAAGCCAGGCTTGTGAAACATCATGGCCTGCCCTCATGCGCCTTGTTCCCTGGATCTGGCACTGCCTGACTTTTGGTTCTTCTCCAAAGTCAACATGACCAATAAATATTTTGAATTGTTTCAGGACATCAAGGCAGCTGTGACTACAAATAAAAGACATGTCACAAATGAAGATTCCCAGAACTGCTTTGGAAAGTGGCACACATGATGGAATGAGTATGTCTGACACGCATGCATGTGTATGAGGGAAGGATTTTAAGGAGGATTAGTGGAAATCTGTCTTTAATAATTAAAAAAAATTTTTTTTTGAGGACAGGATCTCACTATGTGATTCAGGCCTGGGCTTGAACTCACTGTGTAAGCTAGCCTCTAACTTATGGTTCTCCCCCTGCCTCAGCCTCTTGAGTACTAGGATTACAGGCATGTTCCACCATGCCTGGCTAAAATTTAAACACACACATTTCTTGATCACACCTTATACTGTTTGCTCATATTGCCAGTGATGGAAAGCGGAGATAAAAGCCCAAATACAGTATATAATACATCCATCATCTGTCTCCAGCGGCCCCAATTCCAACACACCTTAAAGATACTAGTATTTGTATGTCGCTCTGTGCAGTTTATGTTTTTGTATCTTTTTCACTGAAAACAGAAATTTTCACAAGAACTTACTCTATCTAGCTCTCATCTCTTAATGATAATCTATTCTTATTTCAAAGATCTCTGTTCTGTTTATTAATGGTATGGGAATGTTTCCTAAAGCCTAAACTAAAAATTGAACCTTAAACACATTTCTTCTCATTGGGGCCTTGGTGAAGACTTAGAACAAATAAATACCATTGCTGTGGTACCATTTCTACAGATGTACAACAACTCTTTCAAACACTGTTTTTCACTGGTTGCTTATTTGAGTGGAAGGAACCAAACCCAGGGCCCCTGTGCATCTGAGACAAGTGCTCTATTACAAGTTTATATCCCCCACCTAATTCTTTTATTAAAGCTTATTTCAAACTTGCTCCTTTATTATGAAACCAATGCCTTGCATGTAACTTTAACTTGACCAAGTCCTACTTGCTACCTTTAAGACTATTTAGAAATCCCACCTAACGAAGGTTTTCATGATCACAAGATGGGAGTTACATGTCTGTTGTTATATTGTGCTAATACCAATATATCATAATTATTTTTCTACCTTACCCCTGCCCCCATTAGACTGCAAGGTTGCCCAGGTTAAGGGCTGTTTTCATTAATTGTTCTGGGTTATCATAGCTATGTACCACAGTAGCCGTAAGGACTCAAACTTTTCTGAGTGAATCAATGAATAAATGAACTAATGGGATTAATTTGGCATTTTTTAATCTTTGTAATGAAATTATTTTACATTTGATACGGTATGTTTTTATATAGCATTAATCTCGGTCATGTTTTCTATTTGTTGCTTTGGTTTTTCACAGTACATTTAAAGGGTGAAAGATGTAGCCCATCAGCTATATTTATGCAACACAGACGTGGCCATTTATTTGCCATTCAAACTTGCCTGTGGCTGCTTTTTTTTTTTTTTTTGCGGTACTGGGGATCGAACTCAGGACCCTGCGCTTTCTAGGCAAGCGCTTATTCCACTGAGCTATATCCCCAGCCCCCTATATTTATGTAATAATAAATAATAAATATTTTAAAATTTGGTGGTAACAGATGGCTATGTTCTTGTCAACACAATAGGACCAGGCTGTCACAACATTAGATGTTTTGAACATCACTCAGTAGTATGAATAACGTTTTCTTTACATCAATAACTGAATGTTTCATATTCCAGGTCTGCCCTAGGCACCGAAGACATGGTGATAAACAATAGACATATGCACTCTGAGCATGTACTGCAGTGGGGAAGGTAGAGGACTGAACAGCTTAGTGTAGAGGATGACAGGGTGGCTGAGAACATTGTTTCTGGACAAATAAGGACACCAATCCTAGCTTCTTTCAGTATGAGCTGGGAGACTGTAAGCAAGTCATTGAACAATTTTGGTTCTCCTCTTTATCATCTGTAAAGTGAGTTAAGAATGGTTCTAAGGATTAAATGAGAAAAATGTTATGTGCTTAGCAAAGTGCACTGTACATGGTGAATACTAAATACTATTTCTTGTTATCATAAAAGTGATTACTGTGTCATGAGTCTTATAAAAGGCTATATAAAGGGCCTAATGGAATCATAAAACAGAAAGGTCTGATTTGAGAGTTTTAAGAGTAAAAATCAGCTAGGGAAGGTAAGTGGAGTAGAGTATCTTGGGGACAAGGAAGAGTGTTATGACATGACATGATGCTGGAGGGTCATCCAAAATGACCCAAGAGTTGGTAAGCCATTGAAAGGCTGAGCTGTAAAAGCTGTTAACAGAAAATACTTGAACTGGTTGTTAAAGACAATTATATTAAAAGGTTATATAAACTCCCAATTAAAACCAAAAGTAATAAGTACTACAAACCCTAATTTCCTAATTATATTATTTTCATAGTGTTATTTATGTCTGTGGTAAATGTATGGTAGAATACTATAGAATAGTGTGGTATCATACATCACTTCTTGATTCAGTAATGTCATATTGATGGTTTCAAACCAACTTTGGGGGGAGTATTTATATTATGGAGATTAGGCAAACATTACACAGGCCTTTCTCTTCCTTTAGTGAGGCAGCGGTTACACATTTAGCTATACACTGCTGATACAGCGATTAAATAATGCATGAATGAAAGCAATAAACCAGTTAAGAGGGTGGTAAAAAGTCAAGGTAGGATGACTTTCAAGTTTTCAGGTGGATGGTGTTTCCATTTATTGAAAAAAAGAATACAGAAAGTGGGGTATGTTTGTAGGAGGAGCAGTTTACTACAGATATTGAATCTCTAGGACCAGGAGGGCTCCAGATAAATAGTAGACACTGATCTGTAAATCTGGTACTCATTAGAGATATGGACTGGAGATAGATTTACAAAGCAGCAACATGTAAATATTAACTGGGACTATGTTGAAATCATTTTTTTGAGTGTGAAGATTGAGGTTTGGAGGTGGGGAGATGGGCTAGCAGAAGAGATTAAAAAAAAACCCACAAAATTAGTATCAAGAAATTCCAAAGTTGAGAGTATTTCTTTTTTTCTCCTCAGGAATTGAGCCCAGAGCCTCACACATCCTAGGTAAGCCCTTTGCCACTGAGCTACATCCCCAACTCCACTGTTTTTTGAGACAAGATCTTCACTATGTTGCTCAGGCTGTCCTTCAACTTGCAATCCTCATGCCTTAGCCTCCTGAATAGCTTGGATTACCACCATGCACTAACACATGGCTAAAATAGCATTTTTCAAGGAGGAAATGAACACATACCATGAAAAATGAATGTAGAGAAACACAGGTCATGTGAACAAGGGCAGTGTCAGAAGATTATTAGAGACTTAGACTTGAGGGGACTAGGAAATAAGAAAAATGGTGGCAGTAAATTTAGGTAACATAACTTGTACATGGGGATAGTGTCAACAAATCTTTGAGAGGGACAGAAGTTAGTGAAACTGTGAGGCTCATAGTAGACAAATGATTTGCACATAGTACAGCTTCCTATTTTTTTTTAAATTCTCATCCCCGCCCCCATCAAGCACTCACTGTGTTATCAACTAAGCAGTAGTATTTTGCTCAGCTGACATTGTACTAGGATTTTCCTGTGAAACAGCAAGTAAATTAACATTCTACAATAAACTCCTTTCTCATCAAATTCACTCTGATAATGCTTGACTAGCACTTTAAGTAATGCTCTAATTCTTCACATTGTTGCCAGTGTACTTTTAAATATGCAAATCTAATCATGCCATTATTCTTTTTAAGCTCTCCATGGCTTCTCAAGTACTCTTAGAATAAAACAATATACTTCAGAAGCATAGAGGACAAAGCCTGCCATCCTTTCCTCTCATATTAAATGTCACATCCTTTGAGAAGTATTTTTTTTTACTTTCCAAGACTAAATGAGGTCTCTCTGAAGGTGTTTTCTGCAGCATTTCACTGTAATTATTTGTACTGCTCCTCCACTCATCTCTAAACTTCAGGAAGAACTTTATGGATCCTTAGCACAATGCTGGACAATTGGGAGCTCCATATATATTTAACAGATGAATGTATAAAACACGACACTTGAAGTAGTTAAAAAAATCACAGAATTATTTTTAAGGGACAGCCTTTAATAAGGGGGTGCACTTAATAATAGTGAAGTAGGGAAAAGTCAATGATATAATTTCCTGGAGTCTAATATCATATAAATTGTAAAGTATATATATATAGTCAGAACTGGCTGGGTGTGGTGGTGGTGCACAACTGTAATGTCACCACTTGGGAGGCTGAGGCAGGGAGATTACTGAAGATTGGAGGCCAGCCTGGGGTACAAAGAGAAAAAGAAAAAAAAAAAATCAGAATTGTTGGCACTTAACTTTTTAATATTTCTTTTCTTCAGGCAGGTAGCAGACAACTGAGAGAAGGTGAACATTTATCAAAGTACCTATTATATTCCAGGCGGTGTTCAAAATACTTTCAAGAGCTTTTATTTGATTGAACTAGCAAACGAAGGAAAAGTAAAAATGTCGTTCTTTTTAATACTCTATTTGGGAAAACTTATCTTTTGCACTTTCATTAACATCGCTGAATTTCACAGCTATCAGTGACGAGTGCTCAGTTCCTCGGCCGTTACAATTAGAAACCTAAACGCTTCCTATGTCAATTCACTTAGTGAGATTTCCAAGTATTAGTGGGCACGTGTAAGGCTTTTAAGGTGCTTGCTGACTTGAGGGGGAAAATATCTTTCCGTCCCTATGGCGTCATTCACAACAAAACATGGTCTAATATTTAGAAGAGTAGAAAATTACAAGTATCCTCGCATCACCTTTTCCCTAAAGAGTCGTCATCGTACAGCACCTAAATTTTTTTTTTAAAGTACACTTTCCCTGAAAGGAAAGAAAAAAAGGTCAGATTTGAGAAACACACACATAGCACAAAAATAATTCTCTCAAGCTACCCGGGAAAGTCAGTAAAATTTGTAGAATCTCCGTTCCTTCAATAACCGAAACGCGGACTGGTAGCTCCCGCACGCCCATTCCCTTCCCCAGATTACCTGTGGAAGCTGATGTTTATGTGCTTGTTGTAGGTAGTAGCACAGCCTGCTGCAGCGCAATTGGTCGGCATTTCCCTTGCCCCTCATTCGGCGCTATCTTAAACCTGTTCTGAGGCTCTACGGCTAAGCTTCCTTCGGGCAGAGGCTGAGCAATTGAGGCAGGCGAAGGGCCCACCGAGCTTAGCGGAGACAGTGGGGTGGAGAGAAGGGGTGTATGTGGAGGGTGGGGCGCGAGAGGTCAACCTCCCCTTTCTTTTTATTAATATAACGCTTTTGAGGCAGCAGAGCTGACCATGGCGGAGCACCCGGCGCCTTCCTTTGCCTTCACCAAGATGGCGGACGCCGCCCGTTCCCCGCCTCCCCCCTTCCCGTCCCGTCCCTTAAAGTAGGAGGTCTCTTGCGACCTTTTGGCAACGGTCTTCAGAACAATTAAAAGGCACAGGTGTTTTCCCCGCTGTTTACTACCAAACTTTTCCAAATCTGTAGGCAAGAGCGGCGGGGCCCGCACCTAGAGGTCCCAACCTAGACGGAAGGGTGGGCGTGCGCTGTACACAGGAAGGACGAGCCGAAGGACCGACGAGGTTCTACGAACCTCAGCGCGTGTGGCCTGCATTATCGCGTGACTTGGAAACCTGCTTCCGGCGTGCAGTGCCGCAGGAAGTGACGGCGCGGGCTCGGCCGCTAGCAGAGCCCCTTTCTCGCGAGGCGGAAGATTCCTGATCACCGAGGAGCAAGGGGGCGCTAGGAGAGGGAACAGGCTTGCGACGGTCCGGCGTGAAAGAACCGGGGTGCGGGGAAGTTGGGGAGCAGAACCCGCTAGGTATCGAAGTACAGTAGCCGCACCTACCAGGTCCGTTAGGAAGGAAGGGAGCCGAGGAGGAAGGCAGTTGTCGGGCGGATCCCCGGACGGAGGGCTAAGCTGGTGTGGAAGGCGCTGCTCCCGGATGGCGACCGCGGACACTTCGGCCCCGGCCTCCAGTGGCCTGTCGCCGAAGGAAGAAGGGGAGCTCGAGGATGGGGAGATCAGCGACGACGACAATAACAGCCAGATCCGGAGCCGAAGCAGCAGCAGCAGCAGCGGCGGCGGGCTGTTACCGTACCCGCGGCGAAGGCCTCTCCACCCGGCCCGGGGCGGGGGATCCGGCGGAGGCGGTGGCTCCTCGTCGTCGTCCTCGTCCTCTCAGCAGCCGCTGAGGAATTTCTCTCGCTCGCGGCACGCGTCGGAGCGGGGCCACCTCAGGGGACACAGCAGCTACCGACCCAAAGAGCCTTTCCGGTCTCATCCGCCCCCGGTGCGGATGCCTTCGAGCTCGCTGTCCGAAAGCAGCCCGCGGCCGTCCTTCTGGGAGCGCAGCCACATCGCCTTGGACCGTTTCCGCTTTCGAGGCAGGCCTTACAGGGGTGGGAGTCGCTGGAGTCGGGGTCGAGGCGTGGGCGAGCGCGGAGGCAAGCCGGGGTGCAGACCCCTGGGAGGCGGAGTGGGGTCCGGATTCGGCGGCAGCCAGGGCTGGCGCGAGCCCTCGCCCCCTCGGAAGAGCTGTATCCTTACCGTGGCGCTCGGCCCTGGGTGTGTCACCGAAGTTCCCCTTTGCGTCATTGACGAGGTCCCTGAGATGATTGTAACTTTGCGGAGCCGCTGGTGCTGTCAGTGCGCTTAAAATTGTTGGGTGATTTCCCACTGCCTGTGTCACACTGGCGGGCTTGCCGAGGTTGCATTGCTGTTTTTGACATGAAAGCGTATGGATTGGGGTGCCTAGTGGGATCGCAGATGGTACGACTTGGGATAGTATATCGGCAGCCCAAATTTACGTAAGCGTGTTTGTTTGTTTGTTTGTTTTGCTTATGCAAGAACTTTTGAGTGTTCTGTGCGTTTGACTAGTTAGACAGGAAAAAAATAGCAAACGCTTTTGGAAATACTGTACTGTTACTTGTATTGCACCTTGACATTGGAAATCGTAAAGTTTTGTTCTGCAGAATCCCATCGTTCCTGTGCTTGCGTTTATCCTTCTTTCTTCTAGCTGCCTTAGAACTGGGGGAAAGAGATACTGTGTCTACCAATTAACGGATTTCGAGCTTTTTAAAGGTTTTCATGGGTTTGGAAAGCTGTCTGCTCATTAATTCTTACTATACTGACTTTTGAATATTTTATAACTTGTGTTTGCGTGGGGGCCACACAGAAAGGTAAACTTACCAGCATTTTTATTTTAAAGTGTTAGAGTGGGGGACATGTAGATTATGGGCAAGTTTAGAAGGAAAACGGCAAAATACGTGATTATTTTTGCTTCTTTTCATCTTATTCTCAGTTATCTTTAATTACTGAAGATTTATACCAAGAAATTATCTGAAAGTTTCCTATTTTATAGAACTATGTCTCAATTACTCGGTAATAACTGAATACAAGTTTACAAAGGACTTTCATACATAATTCTTATATGTAATTTTTTAATATATATGAAATTTATATATAATTAAATTTATTTGGGAGATATTAAAAATTATGTTTACAGAACACTTAGGGCCAGAGTGGGCTGTCCCAGATACCATGATGTAAAGGGGCTAGCAACGTGTAATTAGGTAACAGCTGCTTCTGGTGTTGTTGCCCTGAAAAAACTTGCTTCTGCAACCGGACATTGTATTAGGAACATTTGAGAATTGTTTCAGAAAAAGATTATTTCAATACTTCGCTTTTAAACACAGTGAATGTTCTTTGGAGGTTAGAAAACTTTTGTCCAGAATATTTTTTTCATCCATGGATTTGTTAATTGATTGTTCTGAATCCAAAACCAGAAGGGCTACTTAGGCATTTATGTGGGTTTTTGAAAAAAGGATATAAAGGTGAAACTTACATTTTGTTTTGGAGAGACAAACAGAAATACAGATTAGTATCAAAGTTCAGATTGAGGCGTACAAAAAGTACTGTGACAGTTTATGGCTTTATTCTTGTTTTATTCTGTACTGGAAAGTGGGGGGATGGTGGGCTTGCCCTGGTTTTGCCTTTGTCTTTTGCCCATTCAGTACAAGTTTGGGCCTCTGGCATATACCTTTATTAATTTATATGTTCATACATATTTGCATTAGCAGGCATATGAGAATGCAAACAGTATAAGAAAATACGGAGTTAATTGATTTCTGTAATAACTTGTCAGAAGCAAGCTGTGCACAGTGATGCACACCTGTAATATCAACACTGTAGGCTGAGGCAGGAGAAGCACTGTGAGTTTGAGGCCAGCCTGAGCTTACATAGTGAGACCCCGTCTCAAAAGACCAAAGCAACAATAGTAATAGTAATATAACTTGTCAGAAACACTCTCTCTTGCTGGTTTTCTTTTTTTACAAATGCTACCCTTTAAGAAAAGGATGCTTGTTTAGGTCTTCTGCCCATGGTTTTCCTCATGGTATATCAATAATCCATCCTAACGGTGATGTTCTTGTAAGAATTTGAAAAGAAACACATAGCTTTTAATTCTCAGCTACTTTTGTATAGGAGAAAATAAAATTTGTAGTATAAACGTTATTCCAATTCTTTTACTATCAGTACTATATAAGCTTAATTCATACTTCCATTACGTGATAAAAATGTCATTATAAATGTTGTGTAAAAAAGTGAGAGCAAATGTATGGCTTTCAATAGTTTAGAAATGAAGTATTTTGAACAGATGTTTTGGTTTGGTCCTAATGTTTTTAGTTTCAGTAATTTCAGTAGCTTCAGCTTTAGAGAAACAGAATGAATCAGATTCTAGTCTAGTTCTTTATTCTTTTTCACTTTAAATTTTTCCAAATGATAGACACTTTGTCAGCCTTATTTCAGCCTAGGTCTCCTTTGGATGACTGCTGTTTTAAGCTTCTAAATCAGATGAGAACTAACATAATTAGGCCATTATCACCAATAAAAAAAAATCATTCTATTTTCAGCTACAGCTGAAAAGGTTGAATAGCATTTTAATTTTAATCAGGTTTTAAAATTTGGTTTTTAAAAGCAATTCAAAAAAATAAATTAGAAATTTCATTTTAAGCTTAAAGTTACATCGAGGGTGTGCTGGTTTTAGTCTAGCTATCTATATAATTAAGGTTAAGAGATTTTATGTAGTCCTGAGAAGATTAGTCAGTTATAACTCAATTGCTTTTCCTCAATTTTCCTCTTCCTTAGATTTCACTTTTTGCTAGCCTATGGAGTCTTTTCCCTTTGCGTACTTGCCCACAGCCTTTAACCTTTATTTGCTTTTTAATGGTTGCAGTTGTGCATTTTAAATGGCTTCAGGGCAAAGCCAGATGTAAATGTAAATAATTTCAGGATTTATGTATAAGAGCACATAAGAAAGAAGAGGGGAGAGTAATTCTGGACACCAGGTTGGTTATTTGAATTGAGGTGAAGTGTACACAAATTGTGATTAGCTGGGAAAAGGTAAGATTGGAAAGGTCAGGACAGGTCAGATCATAAGACACCCGAAGGAGTTTTGGACTCTATCCTACTGAGATTTAAACAAGGAGAGTGATCTGATTAGATTTGTACTGTATTCTAGAAGGATGACTCTGTCAGTAGCATGGGGCTGGCTTGTGGGAGATAGGCAATTCAAAGTACTGTGTCTTATCAGGCCAATTTCTCTTCTGCGATCTGTAAAACTATGGGTGTACTTTGAATGCTCTAAATCAAAAGCAAGAGTCTTAAAGGAGACCTTGTCAGAGAACAATTTCAGGAATTGGAGAGAGTTCATGAATTAAAAAAAGGTACAGAGACAAAGAGAGTTATGGAAAGCAGTGGTATACAGCCTCAAATGCTACAGAGGGGTCAGATAAGGTTAGAGAACATTAGTAGACACCCAGTTTGAGCAGTAACCCACTTTCATTTGGTTATAGAATGAGTAGTAGGTCAGAACAATATCGAGTAACTAGTATTCTTTCAAGAAACTTGACTCTCAGCTGGGCGTGATGGTCCATGCCTATAATCCCAGCACTCAGGAGGCTGAGGCAGGAGGATTGTTTCAAGTTCGAGACCAGCCTGGGCTACAAAGTGAGCTCAAGGCCAGCCTTGAACTACATAGACTCTGTCTCAAAAAGACAAAAGAAGAGAAGAAAAACTTGACGGAGAATATCAGAACCAAAGCTTTTTCTAATTTTTCTATAGAACTGTAAAATATTTTCAGTTGTACAGTACAGTTTATTTTCTCAAATATTGGGTGGTGATTCTCACTTTTGTATTGGTTGTTAGGGAGTTTAAAGATCTTTGCCAGCTGCTGGTCCTATAGATTGTTAAAACAGGAAAAAAATCATTTATGAAACGTAATGTAACATTCTAATCAATGGAAATGATATGTAAACAATTTGTTTTAAAACCATATGAGGTACTGGCTAGAAAAATAAGGTGCAATAATGTTTATATATGAATTATTTAATTTTAGAAAACACATTTTGAGTACTGTTCAAAGGTTTTATTGTTTATAACTTAGTTGTGCATAAGTTGAATATTAATATAGTTGAGCTCTGAGCTTGTTATATATTATACTTTTAAGAACATGTCTCTAATTCATAAACTAGTCTAATCGTCAGTTTATTTTCTTATTTTTTTGTTTAAATTTGAGATAGGAGAAGAATCTACAGAGGAGGAACATTATCTTCTCATTATCTGAAGTGTAGATAATCCACACTCAGTTCTACTTTTCCTTCAGAAAAGAATCTTAAACATCCACATTGTTATGAGATTTCCTGGTACTTACAGAAACAGTTATGCTATCTGTAACATAACTAGGTGGATTTTCTGTGGATACTACTGGTAATTATTGAAACTAATGATTTTTATAAGTGGACTGTGTTATGAATGATTGTTGAATGGTAATGTGGGCATATAATGAAAGTGGGCATTAAAAGCACATACATTAAATGGACTATAGTAATTTAAAAATGTCAGTTCACATTTCTTGAAAAATTTAAAAGAGAAAATTCATCTGTATTTTTATTTTTTAAAAATTTAACTCAAAAATTTTCTAAACTGATTTCCTTAATATGCTGTTCAGCCAAAAGTTTTGGAAGATCTCCATCAAGAAAACAGAATTATTCATCGAAAAGTGAAAACTGTGGGGAAGAAACTTTTGAAGACTTACTTTTAAAATATAAGCAAATACAGTTGGAACTGGAATGTATCAATAAGGATGAAAAACTAGCTTTGAGTAGCAAAGAAGAACACGTGCAGGAAGACTCTAATAAAACATTGAACTTTGAGGACCAAACAAGCACTGATAATGTCAGTATTACAAAAGACTTAAGTAAAGAAGTAGCTCCTGAAGAGAAAACACAAGTTAAAACTTTTCAGGCATTTGAATTAAAACCACTCAGGCAAAAATTGACTTTACCAGGGGATAAGAGCAGGTTGAAAAAAGGTAAAGATGGTGCAAAACAGCTTTCCCTGAAATCCGAGGCTACTGAATCTAGTCAAGGTAATGTGTTAAATATTTAAATTAGTAGTTAAGACTTCAAAAGAGGGCCAGGGGTAATGGCGCAGGCCTGTAATCTCAGCACTTGGGAGGCTGAGGCAGGGGAATTGCTGCACGTTTAAGGCCAGCCTGAACTGCGTAGTAAGACCCTGTCTCCAAAAGCAAAAAAAAAAAAAAAAATCTTCAGTGGAGTAACTAGTTGTTTTGAAAGTGCACTTTATTGAAAAGGTTGTAAATACCTCAATTGTTCTGTACTTTCTTTATAGATGTTCATATTGTTTAATGATGGCAACTTTTGTGTCCTATAAATATTTATTTTTTGGTCTGACCCGCTAACCTGGACTTACAGTGTTGGACATAAGTGATAATAGTGGGTGTCTTTGTTTTGTGACTTAGAATACTTTTAGGATTTACTGTTTATCATGACGTGTAAGTTTTTTGTAGAGTTTATAAGAAGTTTTTTTGGATGAAGGAAGGGCTTTTTCCTATCTCTAGTTTGAGATTTTCATCATAAGTGGATATTGAAGTTTATCATGTCTTTTTTCACCATTTTTGATATGAGCCTGTGTCTCCTTTATTAGTATAATGGATTACATTAATTTTACAGTGTTAAACCACCCTTTTATACCTGGTTAAGTAGTTCATAGTAGTTTAAATCACGGATTTATTTTTTGTTTCCTCTTACTAAGATAGAATGTATATACAGTAAAATTTACTTGTTTTAGGAGAATAGTTCAAATTTTGATAAATACAGTATCATTAGCTACTACAATTAAGATATGGAATAGTTCCCATTTACAACCCCTGACACACTTTACTAATTTCACTTTGTAAACTCCCTCAAATCTTAGCCAGCCCAGTAGCTACTGATCTGTCCTGTAGTTTGCTTTTCCAAGAATATCACGTGAGTGATATACACAGTATGTGCCTTTTAATTCTCACTTTTGTTTTCACTTAGAGCATATCTGCAGTTCATCTGCAGAGTTCTGTACATTGATAGTTCGCTCTGTTTCATTGCTGTGTTCCTGAAATGGCTCCCCGTAGTTTCTTGACTTCCCCATTGAGGAATCCTTGATTTTTCCAGTTTTTGCCCATTAACAGTAAAGGTTTACTAATGGTTTATTTAAAATTTTGTATCTATGTTCATAACTTGTAAACTCCCCCTCCCTTTTTTTCCCTTGATAGTTTTTAGTATAATGTTACGATATTTCTAGAATACTTGGTAGATTTTGCTGGTAAAAGTATCCAAGATTGAAGGAGGAGTTTTTAAATTTTTGTTTTTGCCGTGCTGGGGTTCAAACCTGTGGCCTCACTGAGGCTAGTCAAGTGCATTGCCCATAAGTGACAGCCCCAGCCCTCTAGGAGTATTTGTTTTAAGCTGAGGATAGTTACTATTTTCTGTTTCTTTTAAGGGAATTTGTGTAAGTTATATTTTTCTAACAGTGTGTTCGTTTCTTATAAATTGTAAAAGTTACAGTTACTCTTAAGAATTTCTTTTTATTATTTGCAGCATTTACAAGTTTTATCTCATTTGTTCCCCTTCTTTAATTTCCCCAGAAACAAAGCCGTAGTTTTTACATTACTTTTCATCCCTTTGAAGCTGTGAAATCATAAAATTTCTATTTTAGCTGTATGTAGGTTGGACTAGGTAAATTCTGTTGGTCTTTTTTTGAGGGGGACAGGGTCTCCTATATACTTGGCCAGCTTTGAACTCACTATATATATGTGCTGCCAAAGCGACCATGCTTTGAACTATGTAGCTCAGGCTGGTTTTGAATTCTTGAGTGATTCTCCTGCATTAGCCTCCTGAGTGCTGGGGCTGTAGGCATTCATCAGCACACCTAGTTTCCTCACTCATTCTGAATATTTTCTAATTTTTGTGTTTCTTTGACTAGTATGCTATTTGGAAGTGTTTTTTTTTTCCCCCCAAAATACAGGTTTTCTAGTGATATTTTTTGTTACTGATACATATGTCAGTAAACTGGCACAGAATATCTATACGATAACTAATCTTTTGAAATACTGGTTAGAGGTTTGTTTTACTGTCTAGTGTGTGATTTTTATAAATCTGTTTGTGTGTTTGAAAGGGCCATATAGATTATTATTTTATCAAATTTTTATGTTCGTATATTCTGCCCTCCAGAACTCTGGGGATTGGCCCAGGATCTCCATGCTGTTATATCTCCAGCCCTTTTTTCTATATTTTTGAGGCAGGGTCTTGTATTTTGAGGCAGACTGGGCTGAAACTTGGGGATTCTCCTGCCTTGTTCTCTCAGAGTGCTAGGATTATAGGCATATGCCACCATACCTGGTTTATGATGTAGATAATTGCTCTGGGATCACTTTATGTGTAAAGTTTTCAGGGCCACCCATATGATGTAAATTTGCTTGCAAACCTGTATAATGACCATTTTGTATTACATATTCTCAGGGAAATGATTTTTCCTTCTGCAAAGAAGTTACAAGTTGAAATCTATGGACAGGAGGTTTGAAAAAAATAATCTAGGAAGACTGAGAAGCCATACAATTAACCATCATAAGAGTAGAATGAGAGTTTTGTGTGAAAGCCTGCAGGGTTAAAAGAAAGGCTCAAATGTCTTGGGTTTAGGAAGTTTTCATAGAGATGGGAATGTTTGATAAGTATCTTAAAAATGAGTCGTTTCCATTTAGGAATGAAATGAATGGAAGATGCAGAGAACTTTTTAAGGATATTGAGGTTGATTAACTGTGCCTGTGTTCTATATGGTACACTTTTAGGACAAAGTGGATATGTTTATAGCAAGTTAGAGCTGAATTGGGAACACCCTTCGATTTTGTGTTAAGGAATTTGAGTTATTTTTTAACATTGGATGGGTTGTCATCTATCTTCAAATATGAAAACAGTGTGATCAGATGTATGTTTTAGATAACTAGCATCAGCGTTGCAAAGTTTTCACTTCACTTCTTCCACACTGAGGAGATGATGGCCCTCTTACCCATGACATCTTTGTTTTGTTATATTACTGGTTTTAACTTCTCTCATTTTTCCCTCGGGTATTCTTATTTTAAACATATTTGACCTTTTCTTTTCTTTTCTTTTCTTTTCTTTTCTTTTCTTTCTTTTTCTTTTTTTTTTTTTTGCACAAGATCTCGCTATGTAGTTCAGGCTGGCGCTGAGCTCGCTTTGTATCCTAGGCTGTTCTCGAACTCGCAATGATCTCCTGCCTCAGACTCCCGAGTGCTGCAATTACAGGCATGCGCCTCCATGCCTGGCTCTTGTATTTGACCTTTTCATCTAAAAATTTAATGTCTCCTCATCGTGCATTCTTCCTTAACTTCTGTTAAGTATTTTTCCTCTTTTCCAGTGAGATTTCTGGGAAGGCTGGTCTGCACCTGTTCATTTCCCATTCCCTTATTAACCCAGTATAGTCTACTTTTCTGTCCCCATAGCAAAACCAGAACTTTGCGCAGCAAGATTATGTATGACCTAGTTGTAAAATTCACTGCATGCTTTTCACTTCTTTCTCCCATTTCACAAATCAGTTGAGTATTTTGTTCTAGGCTTTTAAAAGTTCATTAGTGAACAAAACGGATTTATGCCCTCATAGACTTGCCTTTATCTATCTGTTTGTCTGTCTGTCTATGTATCTCTCTGTCTATCTTTTGGAGGCAGGGTTGCTGTTGGCACAGGTTGATCTCAAACTTCTAGGCTCAAGTGATTCTTCTTTCTCAATCTTCCATTTATCTGGGACTACGCGTGTGTACCGCTGTTCCCCAAATGGTCACTTACACCTTCATAGGCTTGCATTGCAGAAGGGAAGACAGTGAAGCTGATGCGTAAGTTAACTCGTAGAGAAGTACAGCAGGGTAAGTAGGATGGGGATAGAGGCAACTAGTTGTATCGCTAATAGGTTGCTTAGGAGAGCCCTCAATTTGAATGTGAGATTTAAACAGACTTTGAAGTCAGTGATGGGGTAGCCAAGTGGATATTGGAAGAAGAGGTTTCTAAGCAGAGAGAACACTGATTTTCTCATTACGGTCCTTAGGTGCCAGCAATACCGGACAGAAATGCAAATTTTCATGTCTTTCCCCAGGTATACTGGATTGTGAGTTCTGAGAATGGGTCTCATCAGTCTGTATTTAACCACCCCTTCTGTTGATTTCTGGTACATGCTCAGTCTTGGGACTAACCAAACTAGCTTAGGACCCTAATGTAGGATGCCTGACCTATTTTGGGACATAAAAGAGAAGGCTGTATGACTAAAAAAATCAGAGATATGAATAGTAGGAGGAAAGAGATTGGAAATGGCATGTTGAGGCCCATAATAGAAAGCAGTGCTGGTGAACCTTTCAGAGCTTTCAGTGATAACAAACAGTCGTCTGGGGCATGAGTGCCATAGGTTTGCCACCCCTGATACAGAGCCTTGTAACAGCTGTGGTTTTTTATTCAAAGTGAAATGGGGTGCTCTTACAGGATCTTGAACAAAGATGACAGAATTTGTTTTCATACTTTCAAAAGATCACTTTGGTTGCAATGTTGAGATCATCTTATGAGATACAAACATCTTTACTATATTTGATTTTTTTAAACAAGCTTCTCATTTTTTCTGCCTTTTAATGAGTTTTTCTCTATAACTTCATAATTTTTCATGTCCTAGAGTATTCTCATTGTCTTTTTTTTTTTTTTTTAACATGATCTTGCTGTGAAATTCAGGCTGGCCTTGAACTCATTAAGTAGCCCAGGCTGGATCACTAATGGTGATCCATCTTGAAAAATTTCTTAGTTTTTTAAATTCGTCTATTTTAACAAAAATAATAGCCAAGAACTACTGTAAATATGCTACATTCTGAGTTTTAAAGCTGTTGAAGAGTAGATAATGTACAAAGTTTAATATACTACTACAGAAATCTGAGCCCAAGCCTAAAATTTGGGGAAAATGTAGGTGGATTTAATTTTGTTAATTTATACTATCTCTCCTGATACTTCCCTAAGTAAATAGAAAATTGATTCTATAATGCATAAGTCCAATACAGTCTTTAAATATTGAATTCCTTTCAGCTTTAGAAGGCTAATTTAATCATAACATTCTGTCAAATAGGTTGTCTGTTTGGTAATGAAGTTTTGCTTTCTATCTACTCCGTAAATTTGTTTTTATTTGAAATGATTATTTATAGTTCACAGGCCATTTTATTATGGTTTTAATTTTTTAAATATTTGAATAGCTTTGCATTATAAATTTCAGAATGAGGCTGTTGAGAAGCTTGGTTAGATTTCATTCTCTTTAGTGGCATTTTTTTCTTTTGGATAAAATATTGAGAAAATTAGATACTCTAGTGATAACCCTTTAAAATAATCAACAGTAAATACTTTATAGCATTATTTTACTTTAGATTGATTGTGGGTGTCTTTAAGAGTATTTCAAAGATGCTGTTTTATTTTAAAGGATTAGAAGATGAACAAAATTTAACAAGAAGAATTAGTACCTCAGATATTCTGTCTGAAAAGGTAAGATACTGCTTTTTGAGATTGGCAATCTCTAACACTGATTTTAGCACTGCTATAGCCTATTCTTTTGTTATTGCAATGACTATATTGGTTATAAACCTTCAGAAAAATTCTGGAGAGCTGTCTTGGAGTCTTTCTCCACTGGGTTCTGCAAATTATATTACATTGAAGTGTTATATATATTTATAGATAATTATCGTTTGGTTTTTTGAACTTTTAAAATTAATCTGGAGATTTTTCTTCTCTGACTTTTTTGTGGGTTATTCTTTGTGAGACCTTGACTGGATACAAAATTGTAACTCCTCTTATTAAGAATTAAGTGAGCTATTTAGCCATTGCTTGTCTTTATTTTGTTTTCTCCAAAATGAGTTTAATATCATGACTTCCCTGGGTTGTTGTAAAGCTTCAATTTACTAAAGTACAGAAGCATCAAAAACTGTTCCAATTTGTAAGATACCATTCAGTCGTGTAAACCTTTTCCTTGTTAAATGAGATTTTAGTTTGATACTATGAGTAAGTGAAAATGATTTCAAGAGCGTAGGAGCTTTAGGAAAGATGGTCCTGGGTTTCATAAGTGATAGGACAGGTACACAGATGTTTGGATAGATACACGTACAGATACATACTTAGAAACAGGTCTTTAACAAGGTCCTTATAATAAGTCTATGAAATTGACTTTATATGTGACCGAAGTAAGATTCATTTGGGTAGATTAAATGACTTGCTTAAAGTTACATGGGAATGAGGCGTCAGAGTAATAATTGAATGAAGTTCCTTGATTCCTGCTTCAATACTCTTGTTCAAGTAACTGTTTCAGATAGCATATAGTTAGTCGTATGACAGAGCCAGTGATTTCTTTCTATCATCTCAACAAAGTACTGTAGTTGCAAAATCTCAGTGGAACAGTGTTGATAATTTTCTTAAAGTTATACTCTAGATCTAGAATGCCTTCTAGTAGAATTTTCTACAACAATGGAAATATTCTGTAGGGGTATTCTCAAATATGGTAGTTGTGAGTAACTATTAGAAACTTAAAAATGTGATTGGTATAGCTTAGGTCCAGTTTCTAAATTCAATTTTAGTTAAGTTTAAATAGCCACAGTGGTTGAGTATTAACCATATGTGATAGCACAGGTGTAGAATTTCAGTACCAAGCAATACAGTTTGGTAGGTTTATGATCAGAAGAACCATGTTCATTTTAAAATGTATTATTTACCTGTAGTTCTCTATAGTGGTAAGGGTAACTGTATCCTGGTTTGGTTAACTGAAGTACTAAAGGATTCCTGGTAGTAAATATTAAGGTGAAGCCATTAGGTAGGACTTACTATATTCTTTATGCTCAGTGATGGTAAACAATGCAATTGGATTTTAGAAGAAAAATATAATTACAGTTGACCAGTAAGAAAAAGTTATAAGTGAGCCTTAACATTTTGTAATATTGGACTGTTGAGGCTTTTCACTCCTGCAACTTTATAGGCTTCTTCTGACTCCCCACCTCACTTGCTAAATACTTGGTTTCCAATTAGGAACCTCTGCTTCAGGTAGCCTGGCATTTTCAGTTATATTTTAAATAAAATGAGAATAGATTACTTTTTAAAATTTATCTCTAAAAAGTGGAAGAGAGTGGAATGGGAGAGGTTGATCACTGAACACCGAACTACAGTTAGGAGTAAAAAGTTCTAGTGTGCTGTTGCATAGTAGAGCAACATTAGGTAACAGTTAACATGCTGTATGTTTCAAAAAGCTTAAAGGATTTTTGAATGCTTTTGTTTAACGTTGCTTTAAACATTATGCAATGTATACATGTATCAAAGCATGGCATGGTAACCCATTTATCTTTTTATGTATTAGTTTAAAAAATAAATTTAATTCTTAAAAGTTGGAATAAAAAAATTAGAGAATTATTTTAGTTGGAAAAAGTTCCCAAACATGTGCATTTAATGTGTCTTCCTTTTTTAGTTTCCCTAAAAAAGCCTAAAGTATTCAAAATATTTTAAATATTCAGATGTCTAGCTTTACAACATAAAATACTCAAATGTAAGCAGTCTACAGATTTGTTCCAACACTTGAAAGAAATTGTTTGTATTGTATTAGTACGTTTGTTATTTATGCAGTTTATAGTCATCTTGGGGAGCAGTTGCATGTACATACCACAGCTTTTTTCCTTTCCTCGTTGTTGTTTAATCCTCTTCTTCCTCCTCCTTCTCCTCCAGTTCCCCTACCCCATTTTTCATGCTTGTTGATGTTACTGATCTCAGCTCATGTTACGGAATAGAATGTTCACGTTCATGGAGATTGTTAGGGTTTTGTACATGGTGTGTCTTTATTCTACTTAATTCCCCTTCCTTGCTTCCTCAGCCCACTTGCTTTTTTCCCCTGGACCATTTCCCTGTTGAAAGAGGTCTATCCTCTAGTCCCCTTGTAGCCATCCTTCATTATTTTCTCTGTTTGTACTTTGCCTCAAAGGAGAGATACCCTATGGTGTTTAAACTTGTATGTCTGGTTTTTTCACTCAACATTATAACACTATTTTAAAGAATTACAAATGTATTTTTGAAAAGTTCACAAATTAGCATCTTGATGTTAATTGTGTCTGTGCTCTCTGTTACTTGTGAGTAATAAGTCGCATTATTATAGGACCGCTTCGTTTTTCACTTCTTAGCGCTTACGGGTCCTTGATTTTTTTCTTGCATTTGTTGCCATTGTTTTTGAAATTTGGGTAGCCCTGATTAATGTTGTTTAATTTATATGTTTCCTTTTTTTGTATCCTGTTCTGTCAGTTGTACTGTTCTCTTCCAATCCTGCACATACATATCTATATACATATCACTTACTCATTGTTTATATTATAGCAATTAAATTATAGCCTTTTTTTTTTTTTTTTTTTTTTTTTTTTTTTTTTTTTTTTTTTTTTTTTTTTTTTTTTGTCTTTTTGAGACAGGATCTTGCTATGCAGTTCAGAGTGGCCTTGAGCTCACTTTGTAGCCCCGGCTGGTCTGGAACTTGCAATGGTCCTCCTGGCTCAGCCTCTTGAGTGCTGAGATTACAGGTGTGCGCCGCCACCCAGGTTTAAATTATGGTCTTGGGTAATAGGAAGTAAATTAGTTCCTTTATTTCATCCATATTTGCCTTTTAAATATTTACCTCAAAACTAACTTTAAATTTTAATAAAAGATTTGATTGTAGTAAAATGTTGAAGGTTGAGTAGTTCAATTTAAAATTTTTACCTTTTTTTAATTAAAGAAACTTGGGGAAGATGAAGAGGAGCTCTCTGAATTACAGCTTCGACTTTTGGCTCTTCAGTCAGCCAGTAAAAAATGGCAACAAAAAGAACAGCAGGTGATGAAAGAAAGCAAAGAAAAGTTGACTAAGACAAAAACTGTACAGCAAAAAGTTAAAACCAGTACAAAAACACATTCAGCCAAAAAGATTAGCACCACAGGTGACTATTTCTATTAATTATTTTAATTCAATTCATGTGTCATTATAGTTTAAAGATTTTAATTCAGGATGCTTTGAGTTTGAGGAATTAGTGTCCTGAAATGTGGAATAATCCTGTATAAACAGAATTTAAGATCTGTATACAGGTTAGTAATAATGAAAGTAAATTTTGAAGTTTTATCCTTTAGGTCTTGTAAAAGTTTAAGTGTATAACAGCTGTCAGTGTGTATTTTTCATTTAAAGCTAAACAAGCCCTGAGGAAGCAGCAAACAAAGGCATGGAAGAAACTACAGCAACAAAAAGAGCAGGAGAGACAAAAAGAAGAGGACCAGCGGAAACAAGCTGAAGAAGAAGAGAGAAGGAAAAGGGAAGAAGAAATCAGGAAAATTCGAGATCTTTCAAACCAAGAAGAGCAATACAATAGATTCATGAAATTGGTTGGTGGAAAGAGGAGGTCACGAAGTAAAGTAAGAATACAAAAATGTAAAATGAAAACATTGCTCAAAATTAATTGTCTTCATAGTCTTATTTTGTAGATTGATTTAGCTAGGAAAAATGAACAAGCATTTTGTCTTTGGTAGAGTTTCTTATATAAGTGACTCTTAAGGGGAAATAAGATACAATTGAGAATGAATCTTATATATACAGATGCTACAAGAAATTAAAGAAGTAAAAATTTTGGTTAGCAAAGACTGCTTTTAGCATTTTGACTATTTTCCATTTAGAAGAAAATTAGGACTGTGGTACAGACTTATTCTGAAAGTAGATGTTTCTTAAGTATAGGGACAAAATTTTATTAGTTTTTCATTATTTAGTAATGAAGAATGAGAAATGTTCCATGATTTTTAGGGAGTATTTTAAATAATATTAAATCATCCTGTGGTGGTAATTTAGTATTTAGTCATCAAGCGTTTGTTGGACATCACAATGCAGGTCATTAATTGACTGAGAGAGCCATTGTCTTTTTTGGGTTGTGTCAGGAAGTAAACTGGAGATTTAATATTGATCTAGTGCTGTTAGTGATAGTGTTTCAGTAGTTTTGAGCTTTAAGAATACTAAGTGAATGTGCTAATGAAAATTAGAGGGCTGGTAAAGAGTAACAGTTTTTTTGTTTGGAAGGAGTCAAGAGTTAGGTTCGTTTAAGCAAGGAATATTGCAAGTATTCAACTTGGAACTATTAAAAAGCACTTTGAAGCTGGGTGGGTGGCACATGCCTATAATCCCAGCACTCACCTGAAGCAGGAGAGTCATTGTGAGTTCAAGGCCAGCCTGAACAACATAGTGAAACCCTGTCTCAAAAAACAAAAGAAAAGAAAACAAAGCAAAACAAAGAAAGGACTTAGATAAACTTTTTATCTCAGTATTGCATTATTTTTACATTACTCTTTTATTTCCATCTCAGTAGGTTTTACTAGTTTTTTGTTTGTTATACATAAACTGTTTCTGTAATTGAAACATCATAAGCAATAAAAGAACACACAGTTATACAAACTTATGGACCCAGAGTTTAAAATTTTCAGGTATTACTTACTCATAATTGAAATGTTTTGCCTGGTGTGGTGGTATATGCCTGTAATCCCAGTACTTGGGAGGCTGGGGCAGGAGGCTCATTGCAAGTTCAAGATCAGCCTGGGCTACAAAGTGAGCTCAAGGCCAGCCTGAACTGCATAGTGAGACCCTGTCTCAAAAAAAAAGACAAAAAAAAAAAATTGTGATTGTCTCTTGGGAAGTGTTCTCTCATAATCTTGGTAACAAAACTAGTGTTTATTACAGAAGCCCTAGTATTGAGGAGCTTGGTGTAATCTTATTTTATAGAAAAATAATTACTTAATGGCTCAGTTAACAGTGGAGGATTTCACCTATATAGATAGTACTTGCTAGATTCGTTCTGTCTGATGCTGAATTTATAAAATGTCCCTGACAGTGTACTTGTCATATAAATTGAGATTTCCAAAGTCTAGGATAAGTCTGAGTCATCATGATTTTTGCTATTGTTCCTTAGAAAATAATTATGAGTTCTTTTATTATTTGTAGCCTAAGATTCAACACTAAGAAAAACGTGTTGTATACTTAGTCTTCAGATCCTGACCTGAGGAGATCCTTAGATAAGCAGCCTACTGATGGTGGAGGAGGAATTTATCAATATGATAACTATGAAGAAGTTGCTATGGATACAGATAGTGAAACTAATTCTCCAGGTATGAGCCAAAACTTGAAACATTTATATATTTATAATTATTAGAAAATAGTCATTAAAACTGAAAGAAATATGTAATGAATTAGATTTGCTGATGAATTTTGTTTATATATAAACGCATAGAGAGCAAGCCTGAAATGTATAATAGTAACCTTTATTTCCAGTATTTTTTCCTAGATTACCTTTAAATAAAAAAGCAATGTTTAAACTTTGTTAACTGATCTAAAAAGTGAAGATTGTGGGAATGATGAAAATGTTGCTTTCAAAAAAAAGAAGAAATAAAAATCTGTTTTGCTTTTAAGCTTTGCTTTTTTCCCAGTGGTAATGTTTTGCAGGAATTTGGAAATGGAGAGTGATTCTAGGGACATCTCAGGTGAGGTTAGAAAGGCTGGTTAGAACGGATCATGCGTGCTTCAATCAGGTCAAGTGATCTAGAATCAGTTCTGCCTTTGAGGGCCAGGGGCTTGGCTTTTGATGTTCACAGGTGATTGGCTGTGGGAGACCTGTTCTCTCAGTAATTTGAAACAGGTCTGAGGTGCATAACAAAATGCAGTTGGCATTACATGACTGATGTATTTGGAAGATCATATGTTCAGTACATTTCTCCCTGTGGTCATATTCTGAAACCAAATCAAAACTAAAGTTCTACTTTTGTGTGTCTAGACTAGAAAAAAGCAAAATGCTTGATGTGGGCAATTTTATCAAAACTGCTTACTTTCAGGTTGTTTTAGGTTCATGCTTGATGATAATCTTATGTCTCTAGTTTATAAGTTAACTGTGGTCTATCATTAATTTTCTTATTTTCAGGTTCTTAGAGATTATTCAGTTATTAATACATTGTATTTCTTATAATAAAGCTTTCTGGTCTGTGCTTTTAAAATCATTTTGTAAAAATTTATAAAGAAAGTGTGTACTTAGCTTTCTCAGATTTAATTTTTTGCCATATTAATCACAGATACTTACATTTTTAAGAAGTAAAATGTTGTTAAGGTTTGTGTTCATTCAGGTCAATCCAATCTAAGGCAGGTAGATAGGTCTGTGAAGTTACAAGACAACTGGGATAAAAAAGAAATGTTACATTAGCTTAAAACACACAAAAAAATGTGTGTTTTATTGGTTAAATAGCTAGTTACTTGTGCTTCCTGGAGAGGTTATATAGGCCATGTCTTCAGTTTCCTTTGCTCCCTAGGAAGGAAAAAGTGAAGTCACAGTATCACTGTTTTAAGTGGGAAGAGACTCATGGAAATTTCAAATTTTGATCACAGACTGATAAAATTCTAATTTCCTCTATGAAAGTGTATTTGCATTTCTTCAAACAAATCATACATTTATTGTGTTCCAATTGAAAGTTTCTATTACTAAAATCTTACCTCCAGTTTTTTGTTTGTTTGTTTTTTTTTTTTTTTTTTTTGGTTTCATTTTGTTTTTACAGCACCTTCACCAGTGCAACCACCATTCTTTTCTGAATGTTCATTGGGGTATTTTTCTCCAGCACCATCTGTTTCTTTGCCTCCACCTCCTCAGGTTTCTGTAAGTCAGACTTGTTAATGATGTCTAAGAAATCTTGTTATATTGTGTCTTTTTAAATTTGTTTTGAAAAACTGGCATATAATTAATGTATAGTTAGGTTTGAAGAGTGCTTTAAAAATCAAAATTGCTAGCTGAGCATGGTGGCACATCTGCATTTCTAGCACTTGGGAGGCTGAGGCAGAAGAATCATCATGAGTTTGAGGCCAGGCTGGACTATAGTGATTTCAAGGCTATTGCTTTTCAACTGGTAGTTACTCAGAAAATTTGCACCAAGGCAAATAAAAATTTATCTACTGTTTTGGCCTATCTTTTTGGGGGGGGGATTGGGATTTAAGGCAATGGGATTCTTCCAAAAAGCCTCTTCATTCTCTTGTGTTGATAAGTGCAGTTATTTTAAACTTGAAAACCCAGCAAAAAAATGTCTCTCTCTCACACACACACACATGCGCGCGCACGAAAAAGAAAACCAGGAAATGAGGCATCACAAAGTGTAAAAGTTCTAAAGTTATTTCTAAATTAAGAATATCTTTAATAGATCAGAGAGATTCTTTACATTCCACATTTGCAAGGTAGGAGAGTGAAAGAGAAAATGTTTTTTCTTTCCTTGCAATTTTTTGGTTTTTTTGTGGGGGGAGCAATTTGGGAAATAAATGAGCTAAATTCCTGGAAAGATAGGGGAATATCTTTAAAGCAAAAACATTTATGTAAAATTAGTTTCCTCCATAGATAATCTCCAAAATGCCATTCTGTATGTATTTAGAGTTAATAGTGGTGATTCTTCTTCACATTAAGGTACTTGGTTCCCAGAACCTCTTTGGCTCCTAGTTTTAATTTTCAAGTTTTAAATTTTTTAGTGTACATTTTTAATTTAAATACATGATTTTTGTGTTAGTATTGCTACTTATTTTCATATTGGAATAACATTCCATTCCTATATGACATTTCATATAGGAATTTGATTCCTATAAATTTTAAAATGTTAAATGGAGATTAGAATGGGAACAGACAAGTTTGTGTAATTACCTTAAAATACATAAATGTTTCAAAAAATTTTTTAAATTGCAAAAGTAGTACATTTTTGTGACTGTTGAATTCTGTGCTTGTTTTGAGATACACATTATACTGAATTCACTATATTTTCAGCTAAAATAATAACCTAAAGTTTACTTTTTTCCTAATTTAATAATGCTTCCGAGATAAACATTTGGAGTTGATAACGTTTGCATTTTAATTAATACGTCTTCTTTTTAAAAAATAGTCTTTGCCACCTTTGAACCAGCCTTATGTCGAGGGCCTGTGTGTTTCTCTTGAACCTCTACCTCCTCTACCGCCTTTGCCACCTCTCCCACCTGAGGATCCAGAACAGCCTCCAAAACCGCCTTTTGCAGATGAGGAAGAGGAGGAAGAAATGCTGCTTCGAGAAGAACTGCTTAAATCTCTAGCAAATAAAAGAGCTTTTAAGCCAGAGGTAATTTAGGTGCCTGGACCTGTAGGTGGTGCTCTTAAGCTTAATTTTAGGATAGTTTTTTTTTTTTTCTTTTCCTGATTATTAGGGGCTTACTGGGCTTTTGACCGAAGTATGGATGAGTGTAATAGTAATTTGCTTAAGGTTTCGAAAGGTAACAGAAATTTCTTTTAATTTGGAGTGTTTCAAATTCATCTTATTTAGGAAACATCCAGTAACAGTGACCCACCTTCACCTCCAGTTCTGAACAATTCACAGCCTGTGCCAAGAAGCAATCTATCAATAGTCAGTATTAATACAGTATCTCAGCCCAGGATACAAAATCCGAAGTTTCATAGAGGACCTCGTCTTCCACGAACTGTGATCTCGGTAAAAAACAGACAAAATTTAGTATTATTTTTATTGTGAGAAATTTGTATGCAGTTTTGTTGCCCTTTTCTGCACCTCCTACTTTATTTATATACAAATATATTTATATATAAACATAAATCTTACAACAAATTTATCAGTGAAATGAGAGCAGTGTTTTTACTTGGAAATTGGTAGAAATAGGTGATAATATTTGGGAAAGTTTTCTGAGTGGTGATCTTTCCTTGGCCATTTCCTCAACTTTTTCCTACAGAATTGGTCCGTTCAAATTTTATATTTTTCCTAGAATCAGTTTTAACAAGTTACATATTTTATTTCTTTCATTTGAAAAATACTAATGACTATACAATAATGGAAGAATTTATGATGTGTATTAAGAGACTGAAATGATAGTTTCTTTTACCTTGTTTCCTAATGGCTTTAAAGCAAAATAAATGTAGCAAAATCAAATTGGACTTGCTGTAGCTGTTTACCCTCTGTGTAACCACAAAAACTATAACTTTATTAATATATAGAATTATTAATCTAATTTTTATTGATTTTAAAAGAGTTACATTAAATGGCATTATGGTTCTTTATAGAAAGATAAAAAATTTAATGAGGAAAATGATCATAGTAATGTCTAGACTTTAAGAATATAGAATATTTTATATTGTAGAGATAGAACCAGTACTGGTAGACTAGGATACAGTCAGTTATATAGTGTAATCAGAATGAGCTTTAGATTATCTTGTTGAACCTCATTATTTTTATATATTAAAATTCAAAGAAGTTAAATGATGTGTCCAAGGTCACACACCCCTTTGTTGCAGAGCAAGAAAAAGAATAGGCATATTTATGTCAAGAGTAACAAATACATTGTTTCTTATAGCTTCCTAAACATAAGTCAGTGGTTGTAACACTAAATGATTCAGATGATAGTGAATCTGATGGAGAGGCTTCCAAGTCAACAAACAGTGTTTTTGGTGGATTGGAGTCCATGATTAAAGAAGCAAGACGAACTGCTGAGGTAAGTGCCATAATGAAAGGTGAACAAATAGGTCATCCACTGAAAATCATTAGTTTATTTTTTCCTGAGTGTTAGACCTTAAAGATTTAATACAACAATTTGTATTAAAAATTTTGTACTCTTAGCGCTTCATATAATGAGCCATGTGTAAATTTAGATTTTTTAAAAAAACTATGAATACACACACGCACACGCACACACACACAGCCATCCAGCTATGCGATAACATGTGCTGCTTTGCGATTCTGCTGGCAGTGAGGCAGTCTGCCCCAAAGTAACATAGCTGGTAGGGTCACTTATTAGACCTTGTGCTCTAGTATTTGGACTTGTAGCCTCCAAACTGTAAATAAACCTTTTTTTAATGATTAAAAAATTCCTCTTTATGTTTCTAATAACTATAACCCTAGTTCAAAATAATAAAATTGGATGAATTGTCTCATATACTAGGGAAACTTGTTTTGGAAATGCATTGTGTTAACAGAACACTTCTATTGAAAGTACCTTTGCCTGCCTGGCAAGGGCAGGGTCCTGAGTTTGATTCCCTGTACCATAAAAAAATGTATATTATCTAAGTGCAATTTTAAACTTTTTTCTATTTTAACAGTTGTATAGGTAAGGATTTAGTTCATTGATTTTCAGACTGTTGGCCTTGATTTCTTGCTGAGTTACACAATTAATTGAGTAATTAATGACCAGCATGTTTAAAAGAAGGTGGCAATATTGTTATTTCTAATGTATTACTCGTATTTGCTGGGTTGCAACACAAAATACCAAATTTAGTGTGGACTTTCGAAAGCTGTTGATCTGGTTAATTTCCAAATTCTCTTTAGCAAGCTTCAAAACCAAAAGTACCTCCAAAATCTGAAAAAGAAAATGATCCTTTGCGAACACCTGAAGCTTTGCCTGAAGAAAAGAAGATTGAATATAGATTGCTAAAGGAAGAGATTGCCAAGTGAGTGGCATTTTATATAATTGGTATTAAAAGTAGGTGCTGTTCACCCAACTCCCTTTTGTCTAAAAGTTCATTGACATTGCGAAATGAGTGATGGTGATTTTATCCTAGATGCGGAGGTGATGTTTTTATAACGCTCACAGAAGGGGGAGCCGCATGATCATCTCTAGACTTAAATACGAAGAACCAAAGAGATCTACCTAGCTTAAGAAAAGATAAAAGCACTTAAAGGGAAGAACTATACTGTGAAATTGAAATGCCGCATTAGGTCCTGTGTATTGGTCATCATTATAACTAGTCAATATGTTGATATTTTTATGTTATGAAATAGAATCATTTTAAAGAAAAAGTTTCAGTTAGTTATTTGCTGTAATGCATCTTTTTCTGTTACTTCAGTCGTGAGAAACAGCGTTTGATTAAATCAGATCAACTAAAGACAAGTTCACCGTCTCCAGCAAACTCTGATGTGGAAATTGATGGGCTTGGCAGGATAGCAATGGTTACAAAGCAGGTTACAGACGCAGAAGCAAGACTTAAAAAACATAGGTGAGCTTCATGATCTGACTAAATACTTCAGACTTTTGAATGTTCCTCAATAGAGGTACCGTATATGTTTTTGTAGTGCTGTGTATGTGATTGATACGCATCCTATACAATCACAGATTCTTATACTAGTTAAAACTATAAAGGCATATTATTTCGTTGAGTTATATATTTACATAAAATAGTAGAATTAACATTTAAGTAAGAACAAGCATTCAAAGGAAGTTATTCCTTTCCTTTCAAATTTGTACCTGGCTTATCTGTTGCTAAAAACGGTTACGATCCTCCTCTTAGAATTTTCTGTTTTTAAAAATTCTTTAATTGGAAGTATATCTTTATTATTAAAGATAGGCTTGATTGCTGGAAATTGTCCTTGCATAATCTGAACAATGAAACACATAGTTAAGTTATGGTATTATGAAGTATAAATATTAAGTTATCATATGCCTGTTATAGTTTTGTGAAATTGCTGTGCTGCCCACCTGATTTTGAAACTTTTGAGAACATTTCTAAAACCTGACAGGATGTAGAATTTATTGAAATTCATTACTGTATATTTGATAACAATAATTTTATCTTTGGATATACAATTTTTGCACTCCAACCACCATCAGATCATTAGGTAATGAAGAGCAAAATTATTTTAGTTACCTCTCGTTATTCTAAACTTTGTTCTGGTGGTCTGCTTTTAGGGTTACAAATGTAAGGGGGAGCTTCTGTGCAAAAATAGCAGGACTTTATAGAAACTGACTAAGCAAGTCTTGTAGTTTTTAGACCATCATAGTAAAAAATGATTAGAGTCATAAATTGACTCTTAATGTTGAAAAATATTAATGATATTTAAACAATTTAATAATTTTTAGACAAGTTTCAAAAGTTTATTCATCTATACTTAAGGAAAAAGAGTAGAAATTTATAGCTTCATTTCTAACATTATAGCTGCCTTAGTGTTTTTATTTCTTAAACCATGAAAAATAGTGCAGTTTGGGTGTTTTTAATAAGGCAACAAAAATGACAAGGAGATCGTGACTAGAAGGCTGTATATACAGGTGTATGTTCTGTTTTCCATTGGAATGAGATATTAGATAGGAAATATTCAGAACAAAAAATGCATTTTAGATCAGTATTTATGAATATGTTCTGCTTTGAATATTAGTCTTATGCTAACTGTCCTGTTTCATCGAGGTATCCCATCATTTTCTGTACTATTAAAAATATGTTGCTAAACTATGATAACTTTAAAACAAGTGGAAAATATTTTTAAAGCTTTTGTCTTTATCCTAATCCTGTCACATTGTCTTTGTCTTCGTGATTCAGTCTAATGTCAGTAGTTGTGACTTGTAATTTGGTATTTCTGGGAGGATGTTTCATTTTTTTAAGACTATAATATTTGGCATTTTAGAAGATTCAAAATTGTTTAATTCATGTGCAGAAGTTTGTCTGGTTTGTGCTTCTCTGTATAGTGCCTCTGTATATCTGTATGATTACTTAAAAATTAGATTTCTTCACTTGTCTTTGAATAAAATGAATTCAGATGTTTATAACTTAAGTTAAATGTGCTTAGTAATGTTTCTTAGATATTTGTATATTTGGATTATTATGTAAGTGAGGGTAAATGTAGCAACTTTCTCAGTTCTTGTTTGAGAGCCATCATAAAGGGTCAGTTTAGCCAACACAACCTAGTACTGTAACATTTTCTCTTGTAATTCACATTTTCTCAGGCCTAAATGATTTTGATAAAAAGATCAGATCAACAGTTGCTTTTGTAAAATGAAGCTCAGTTTGAATACCCATATGATTGATGAATGTAAAAATACTTACACTTTTAGTTCTCATAGACAATGTGTGTCATGTATGATGTACTTTCACTCACCCCCAACTGTGGACTGACACTAGGCAGGTGGTCCACCACTGAGCTACACCCCCAGCCCATAGATAACAGCTTTTAAAATGCACTATTAGAAAAATGTTTATTCTGATGGTGTCAATCTGATAGTTTAGAAAACAATAATAATTTTGTTATTTCCCACTTAGAATTCTCTTGATGAAAGATGAATCTGTTTTAAAGAATCTAGTGCAACAAGAAGCCAAGAAGAAAGAATCTGTTCGGAATGCTGAAACAAAAATTACAAAACTTAACGAACAGCTTCAAGCAACTGAAAAAATTCTCAGCGTTAACAGAATATTTTTGAAGAAGCTTCAGGAACAAGTAATAGTTCTTTTGAAAATTAAAATATTGTAGTCTGATGATTATAACGCATTTTATAGGCCAGGTTTTCTAAAAGACAAAGTCATCAAAATATATGTAACACAGCTTTTCTTTAAGATGTAATATTGGAATATTTTTATTTTCAGCCCAGTACTCCAAAGGTGCTGTGTTTAAGAATATATCTGTTTTGATAAAATTATCATTTACATCCTCAGAAATGTTTTTATATTTTCAGATTCACAAAGTTCAACAACGTATTACAATTAAGAAAGCTTTGACTCTGAAGTACGGAGAAGAGCTTGCTCGGGCAAAGGCAGTGGCCAGTAAAGAAATAGGAAAACGTAAACTGGAACAAGATCGCCTTGGAGTAAGTGGGAGAAATATTTTTGGAAAGCAGGTTTTTATGCTTCTGAAGCTAAGAGATACGTAAAAGTAACTGAAATATTTTCTTGCAAATTCAAAGAGAATGAGGTTAAAGCTTTGTTTCTAAATGACCACATTTTTGGATACTTTTGTCTTGCCTTTAGTGTTAGTATAAGGTTATAGATTAAGTAGCAGAATTGTTGGAGACTTATGCTGAGCTCTGCTTTATTGTCCTTGTTATTTAGTTTTGTAATGTTGGCATTGTATTATAGGGATAACAGTTGTTGTACCAAAATTGTTTATAAAATCACAACAATATAAAATATTTATGTCAACCCTCCCCCTGCGCCAGCCAAACAAAATGATGAGACTGGACAGTTCTCCAGTGTCAAGTCCAAGAAAGCACTCGGCAGAACTAATTGCCATGGAGAAAAGACGACTACAAAAGCTAGAATATGAATATGCACTGAAAATTCAAAAATTAAAAGAAGCCCGAGCCCTTAAAGCAAAGGAACAACAAAGTATGGCACCATTGGTGGAAGAGGAACCTGAGTTTGCTTTACCTCAGCCGTCACTTCATGATCTCACACAAGATAAATTAACTCTGGACATTGAAGAAAATGACATTGATGATGAAATTTTGTCTGGTTCAAGCAGAGAACGAAGAAGATCTTTTTTAGAATCTAATGCTTTTACTAAACCTAACCTTAAGCACACTGATACACCTAACAAAGAATGCATAAACAAACTTAGTAAAAACACTGTAGAAAAGCCAGAACTTTTTCTAGGATTAAAAATTGGTGAATTGCAGAAATTGTATTCGAAAGCTGACAGTTTAAAACAACTAATTTTAAAAACTACCACAAGCAGTACAGAAAAGATTTTGCAGGGTCAGGTAAGTGAACATTTTGTATTGTTTATGAAGTCTGGAATTTATCTTCATTTTATTTACCTTATAAAATTACTATTATTATTATGCAGGAGATTTCTTTGGATGTGGATTTTGTTACAACACAGAGTAAAACCACGGAAGTAAAGCCCTGTCATTTTACACCATACCACAGTCCTCTTCTCGTTTTTAAGTCCTACAGGTATGAAAGATTCAGTAAACTGGCGTTTCAGGATAGCTACTTTATTCTTGAAATATTTTACCTTGAATATTTGTTGATGACTTAAAAGGTAATTGAATTTTGGTCACTGAAAAATGGACTTATTTTCTTAGAAGAATAAAAATTAAGATTATTACTGTACTCAAAGTAATATTTAGGAGGTGAGGTTTAGCCCATCCTTGGGTTTATCACTCACGGTAGGATTCTAATGTTGGTGGCTGATGAGAATGTGAATTCTAGGTTTTTCTCTCTTAGGAATTTTAGGAAAAGTAATTGCAATTTCATGAGATTTTTTTAACTTTACTACTCTGCAGCCTAAGGAATGCCTTAGTCAGCCTTCATGAACTTAATTTAGGTATTCTCAGATGATTTAGCTTTGTGAGAGGATGTCCTGAAATGTTTTCAGACTACTCAAAGTTGTGCGACTATTAAATGGGTAAGTGTAATGATAAAATTAATGAAGCCCTTTCAAAATACTGTAGGCTTTTTTCTTAGTTTCTTTTTTTAATATTTGTTGGTAATGTGTACAATACTAAAACAGCACTACTTTTAGAATACAGTTCCTATCACTTGATAGTCTGGCTGTTTCTCGAGTTAATTTTGGTATTAATTGGATAAATAGTAAGCTCAAAACACAGAATTTTTTTTGGGACAGTGTCTCTCTATGTAGTTCAGGCTGACCTTGAACTCACTGTATAGTCCAAGCTGGTCTTGAACTTGCAGTGATACTCCTGCCACAGCCTCATAAGTGCTGGGATTGTAGGTTTCTTGCCGGCATGCCAGCCTAGAAATTTTAACTAAGAAAGAAAAATTTAAAATTTTTCTAGTTTTCTAAGCAATACTTACTGGAGCATAATGTGTCTATTCATTCTCTTTGTAGATTTAGTCCTTACTATCGAACGAAGGAGAAACTTCCGTTAAGCTCAGTATCATACAGTAATATGATTGAACCAGATCAGTGTTTCTGCCGTTTTGATTTAACAGGAACCTGTAATGATGATGATTGTCAGTGGTGAGTGGTTTTTGTTCATGAATATTTTATAATTTAAAAGAAGATCTTGTTTAACTTTGATATGTACACGATTATCTTTTCTGTATTGTCGTTTTATTTTAGGCAGCATTCACAAGACTATACGCTTAGCCGAAAACAGCTATTCCAGGACATTCTGTCATATAATCTGTCTTTGATTGGTTGTTCAGAGACAAGCAGTGATGAAGAAATTGCTTCTGCAGCAGGTTTTTAAAGATTTCTTATTCTTCCTCAAGGAAATTTGAATTTAGACCATATATATAAGTGTATGTATATGGCGACAACTTTAAATAACTATGTTAAGTACGTTCACCTAAGACCCTTTTATCTAAATCTTCTGTGAAATACAGTAACTACTGTTGCTCTTTAATTACATTTCAAAATTTACTTTCTCAGTGACAGTAGCTGTTTTAAGTGCTCAGCCAATTGTGTGGCAAATGCGTGTACCATTAGGACAGCAGAGATTGCAGAAAGCTCTTTGGGCGGAGTCCATCTGTATATATTGACCTACTTGTATAAAGTTTATGGATTTTAGCACAGATTTTTTTCATTTTCAAAAATAGCGATGATCTGGAATTTAGTATCACTATTGTGTCAGTTTTGTTTAATGAAGTAGAAAGGACTTTATATACTTTGTGTAGCTTCCTAAGCAAACATTGTGAGAAAGTATTGTTTTGCCCTAGATTTTGCTGCCAAATAATAAATCCTAACAAATCTTTGAAAGTAAAGGGAATTAACTCTAAAGTTTAGTAAATAATTATCACAACCCAAGATAACAAAAAGTTACTGAATCTGTTTTATTCTCAGTTTGGGTCTTCAGCTCTTTTTAAAACTAAATTTATTGGTACATTTTAAATATACTTAATGATCATTTTCATTGTAGGAACTTTGTACTTGTACATGGCTTATTTCAGTTTCTCTGTTTTTTTACCCATTCCTTTATCCTCCTTTCAATCCCTCTTCCGTCCTCATTTACAAAAGCTTTGTTTCCACTTCCCCTTCTTCTCTCCTTTTTTTCTGTTCTCTTCTTTCCTTTCCTTAGTTCCCCTTCCCAAATGAGCATTTTCTTCCTATTTTGTAATATCTAGTATACATTCTAGTCCTTATTGACACTTTCACTTTCTCACACCGGGGCATCTGATAGTTACATGTGTGGGGCTTCAACTTTTATGTAATTAGTTCATTGCAGGGTTTTTTTCAGTTTAACTTGGGTATATGATGTGGTCGAATTTGCTGTAGCAGGTAATATAATGTGGGCTTTGAAAGCTGTAAGTGTTACTGACTAGTACCATCCGTGTTTCTTTAAATGTGAGGCTATGCTTTGCTTTGTACTCTTTAATCAGTGTAGTCTGCATGAGTGTTGTTGGTGAAGGTAACATTCCTCTTATTTCAGAAAAATATGTTGAGAAACTTTTTGGAGTAAACAAAGATCGAATGTCAATGGACCAGATGGCTGTTCTCCTTGTTAGCAACATCAATGAAAGTAAAGGTCATAGTAAGTATATATGTGGATGTGTTTGTGTGTGTATCTAAAGAGGAACTTTCCTACATTAATTAATTTTTACTTGTATGATGCAGGGGTTCACCTAAGGCCTTGGTGCATGCTAGGTAAAAAGGGTCTTTTAGTTGCCCTGTGACAGCAGACTTTTTGGCATTCTGTTGTGTAAATTGAAGAGTATTTCTGAGAAACGTGATAGAATAAATGTAGTTCTTTACTAGTGTTGCATGGAGAGTCTGTAAAACAATAAATACCTCCATCAGCTAACATCGTCTGTCTGCTTCAGCACCGCCGTTTACAACCTACAAAGATAAAAGGAAATGGAAGCCAAAGTTGTGGAGAAAACCCGTTTCAGAGAACAGTTTTAGTAGTGACGATGAACAATCCACAGGACCAATTAAGTATGGTAAGAAGTTAGATGATTTAAGACCCAGAATTATTTAATTGTGATGTGCTAGCTTAGTCTAAATACTAATCCCTTGGTATATTTCCTAGCCTCATTTAAAATTTAAAAAAAATTTTTCCTTAAATTGATGTCATTGGTATTTGTAGCATGGTTTTTTTATTGTGCAGAATTGTTCCTGGCATTACAGGGTGTTTTGCATACATGTTTCTAGTTGACTAAATGTAAGGAACACTTCCTAATAAATATGATTGCTTAATATATTTCCAAAAATGCTTGAGTGAGCAGAAGGTAACAGTATTACTCTCATTTGAAAAGCACTTCCTTGCTAGTATTCTCCTTGAAGACATATGTTCTATTTTACTTACCTTTGATTCTATTTCTGGCAGAAAAATTGGCTTATAAAGTGAATGAATGAATGAATGAGTGAGTGAGTGAGTGAATGAATGAAGAAAGAAAATAATGGCATGAATAAGTACCTTCTTGCCAAGCACATTTGGTGTTCTTATTTCAAGTTTGTGTAATTTGTTGACTACTTACAGATTAGCACTGTCCATGCTAATGCTTATTTTCATTCATGTGACACTTTTATAGTTGAGATCAGTGGTAGCGAGCCTATGGCACATGTGCCACAGTGGGCTCTTTGTTATTGAAAATTCTAAAGTGTTTTCCATCACTGGTTTAGATGTAAAAGAAATCATCTGTATAAATTTTAATTTCCAGTTAATTTCTTAATTAAATGAACTTTCAGATGGTACCATTTACCCCTAAAACAAGGAGATTATACTTATAGTTTGCAAGGAGAATCCTCACTTGCTCTTGTCCTGATGGAATTTTTAATATCCCCAGTTTTGGTGATGATACTCAAAAAGTGACCAGGTTTGGATGTCAAATTCCAGGGGCTGTGCTATAAAGCCATGAAGTATTGCTTATCATTGTTTTAGGTTTCTGTCTTTTTGGTTTTTTGGGACGGCTTTGCTAAGTATTTCAGGGTAGCCTTACACTTGGGGCCTCCTGCTGCAGCCTCCCGAATACTGTGGTGTGCATCACCATGCCCAGCTAAGTTTCTCAATTATCTCAAAGATGAGACCAATTGTTTTTTCTTAGTTCTATAAATTAAGAAAAGAATAAAGCTAACAACAACTTTTCCTTACAGCTTTCCGGCCAGAGAACCAAATAAATGTTCCAGCTTTGGACACGGTTGTCACTCCGGATGATGTTAGATACTTTACAAATGAAACTGATGATATTGCTAATTTAGAAGCAAGTGTACTTGAAAATCCTTCTCATGTACAACTTTGGCTCAAGCTTGCGTACAAGTACTTGAATCAAAATGAGGGGTAAGTCAGCTTCAAATCTTTGTGTGAAATGTTGCATTTTTGTTTGAGGTTTATTCCACTTGTAATCAGATATTCTTTCTACTTATCAAAGGAGTCTTTTGACAAAGCAAAAGTATTTTATTATTCAGAAGCTGTTAGAAAAGTTTAAGATTGGATGTTGAGTTTGTATTCATGGTTGAGTTTATGAATAATAAATTATACTTAAAGTTTTTCCAATCTTTAAAGTAGGTTTAGTTAAAAATCCCAAGTTCTGAGTGGTAGAAATATTAATTTAAAAATCATATAGTCTCTTTAATAAACTGATGATAAAGTAATGTAATGGCTTAAATTCTGGGTGAATTATCTTTTTTCTATGTGTGGTGTCAGACTGCACATATTCCAGTAACATAAGTAGTAATTTATCTCACAGCTGGTTCCTCTTGTTACACACTGCCTCTTTTAGTTTCTGTTTTTTAATAGAGGCAAACCAGGAATAATCTTTTTATAACTATAGTGATTTTATCAGTGCTGGGTTCAAACTCAGTGCCTTTTGCATGCTAGGCAAGCACTGTACACTGCCCTGTATCTCCAGCCTGCCCCATAACTGTAAAGTATCATCAGGTTTTTTTTAGTAGGTTAGCCTGATAACGTGTATATGTCTCAAAATTTTTTATAAAAGCTTTAAAGTAAGGCACCATTACAAAGTACTAATGACACATGCCTCAGTATGGTACTTATTTAACTTCCCTTCTATGTCATTTCCATACTAATAGGATAAGTTACAGTGTTTTCTTTTCTTACTCATTTACTGAGTGAAGGCCAAAAGAACTGTACATTATTTTATGAATAGGTTCATGAGAGAGAATTATCTTCTCCAAGAGATAGCAAGCCTTTGTTGAAAAGAACTATTATATTGAAAGCTTTGATATTTTGTGCTGGCAGTAGCTGGCCTTGAAAGAGAGTTGTTTAACTTTTCCTGTTCCCAAACAGTGTAAACCATAAAAGGTATTGCTGAATATGGACATAGAGCACATTTGAAGTTGATAATCTTAGTGGTTTTATAACTCTGTTTTTATCTGGTAAATGCTTACTGAATGTCCACTTAACAAGAAATTGTTGTGTCTGTGGGAAATCAGGACTTTTTTTGACATGTAATTTAAAATCTTGATTTATTATTCTTTGTCATTGATCTGTTTCTTTTTAGATTCTGATGTAAAAAAGAATTTAAAAATTGATTTGTTTAGCTCTATTTAAATTTTCAAGCACAAAAGAAAACACTGCTGCCTCTTATTTTAAATATATAGGCTATGCTCGGAATCCTTGGATTCTGCTTTAAATGTACTAGCTCGAGCATTGGAGAACAACAAAGACAATCCAGAAATTTGGTGCCATTACCTCAGATTGTTTTCTAAAAGAGGAACAAAGGAAGAGGTGCAGGAAATGTGTGAAACAGCTGTTGAATATGCTCCTGATTATCAAACCTTTTGGACTGTGAGTAGAAAAGATAACATAGTCGTGTGTTGTGTATGTGTATGTTCATAATTCTTTGAGGCGTCTTAAATATTGATACGTAGCTTAATAGATTATGTGCTTTATCTGGATATAGATAAAATTACTTTCACTTTTTAATGACCTCAAAGCCACTTCTGGTTGAGGATTTAGACCAAACAAGAAAATGTTTCATGAAAGGGTGACTTTGTTGTTGACTATTGGTAAGGAAAAATATATACTTATTGAATATTTTATATTTACCTATTCTTATGCAGTTTTACTTTGGGCAGTTTAGTATAGTTTTGCAATCTATCTGAAAGTGTTTTTCTTTCAAATTTCTTTTGATCTTTTTATTGTCTTCATTGCTTATGGAAATGAGCCAGGGCTCTAGTTCACACTGATACCAAACCTTGCCACAATACTAAGATTTAGTACAAAGATAGGTATTTCCACTTTCTCCTAGAGAATGGGATTTTTCTTATCCAGACTTAAAGTAATAATTGATTCACTTATAAAATAAGACATGTTCATATTGAACTTTTATCAGCTGTACTCAGGAACCAGTAGATTCACATGACCTTTCAGATAAATCTGTCATTTCAGAAATTTTTAATTTTTCAAATTTGCTGAAGATCAAAACCAGGGCTCTATGCATACTAAGTGATTATAGTATCAAGTTAGTTTTTGTTTGTTTGAGGCAAGGTTTTGCTGTATTGCCCGGTCTGGCCTCAAACTCCTGGACTTAAGCAATAGCCCCTTGGGTAGCTGGGACTGCTGGTATGCCCCACTGTGCCCCATGTCTGTTACTTTCTAACTAAAAAAGAAAATTGTTTTTCTAACTAAAATTTAAAACCACGTAGGTTTGGATAACTTAGGTACTGAACAGATTTAGGTAGTGAAGGTTGCTTCATGTTTGACCTGTAGGCTTGTGCCACTTTTGATGCTATTTATCGTTAGGGGATTTTATAGGATGTGGAATATTCAAAAGGTGTAATGTTTTTCCTTGAAGTGGTTTGGCCTGCAATGTGTTTTGCCGTATGTTTGTAATATGCCTGCTATTGTCAAAATTTGTATACAGTCACACAACCTAAGCAATGCAGATTATGTAACCATGTGAATTCTTGGATATCTACCATAGCCTTATTGCAGTTTACCTGTCTATTCTGTAAAAGGAGAGATGAACTTGCTTCAGTGATGATTCTGAGAATATATCTGTGTTGTTTTAGTTTTCATCTACTTTTATCTGCAATATGTGATAGAAGGGGGAAATAAAGGTTATAACGCTGTTGGAAGATGGTTAAATAGTTTATATATGTTTTTACACTTGTCCACTTTTACAGAAATTTGATGAGACATTTTCTTCATTAAATATTAAAAATCTGTAGTTTTAATTTACTCCTGTGAAGCAGTACTAATTATATAAAACCCCTTTGGGCAGTTCCTGCGTCTAGAGAGCACCTTTGAAGAAAAAGATTATGTGTGCGAGAGAATGGTGGAGTTTCTAATGAGAGCAGCCAAGCGGGAAGCATCAGATATACTGTCCTTTCAGCTTTTAGAGGCTCTTTTATTTCGAGTTCAGCTGCACCTCTTTACTGGAAGATGCCAAAGTGCACTTGCAATTTTACAGGTAAACAGATCTTTTAGTATGAATTTTATTTTGTAGAAAAATTGTTAAAAATCTGTATAAGATTGTTAAAAATCATGTAATGCTAAAATTACTGGCTTTGGATTTGAATCTTCTTTTGCCCCTTGCTGATAACTTATGTGACTCAGGATAAGTCTTTATTTCCTCGTTATTGGGTGAGGATAATATTGCTAGACTTTTTTTTTGCTTTTTTAAGTTTAAATAGAAAGAGTTATCTTAAGTACCTACCAGATAAACTTCAAAATTCAAGGTACAAGTAGAAAAAAAATCAGTCTATAATGAAAATATCTGTATGGTTATGGGCTTTTTAAGTGTGCTTTTACTGTTTTGTCTTTATCTTATTAGATTTTAAGTATTAGGACACTTAAAATGTAAGAATAAATTTAATCTTTTTTATTAACTATGTCAAACTTCAAGGTAATGAAAATTACATTAATGAGGTATTGACCTCTCCTAGGAGAATTTTCATTAAAAAATTGAAGACTATCAAAAACTTAGCTTAGGTATTTAAGAACTACTTTAATGAAATATGTTATATTGTTCTTTACATTTGAATTTTATTGTAACTATGGGTCATTTAAAAAAACTGAAACTATTTTTTCATTTTACCTAGAATGCATTAAAATTGGCTAATGATGAAATAGTAGCTGAATACCTTAAAACAAGTGATCGATGTTTGGCGTGGCTGGCCTATATACATCTTACTGAATTCAGCATTCTCCCTTCACAATTTTATGATCCATCTAATGCTAATCCTTCAAGAATTGTTAACACGGAGCCATTTGTAATGCCATGGCAAGCAGTTCAAGATGTAAAGACTAATCCAGACCTGTTGTTAGCAGTTTTTGAAGGTAAGTATACATGTTTGCAAATTATAACATCAGCTATCATAACATTAGTATTTAGAATATAAATATAGTCATTGTGATTCTTCATAATTGTGTAATAAATGCTATTTATTACAAGTAAGAGTTTAATAGTATATATAAATGCTTTAAAAAGAATTAAATCAGATAATATGGGCACTGTCAACCATGAAAACTAGAAACTACTGTATTACATAGTTTATCTGATTATGGCAAAGGATCAAAAAACAGTATTTTTATATATATATATATATATATATATATTTGAAATACATTAAAAAACATTGACATTAATTCTTCTCAAAATACGCCTCACTTTGAATACTGTCATTCTTGCCATTTTCTCAAGCAGTTCAGGAGATCCTCTTTCTTTGCTGTTGTGGCTGCCTGAATGTCCTAAATCAGTTCAAAATGTTTACTTTTCCTTGGAAGAGTAGCTAGAAGTTGCATGGTGTCAGATCTGGTGAAAAAAGTGGATAAAGACATGCCATAATGTTTTACAAACATGCCTTTCCACTGGATGGCGTTCAGTATTAGTGTTCATTAGTTTTTTTTCAATATCGATAAAGACTCATGTAAAAGGACTTCCAGAACTGCTCCAGAAGGTGGCAAGAACTGTTTGAATATGTTCAAGGTAAAAGGAAGTGTTTTGAGGGGAAATAATGACAATGTGTCTTTTTAGTTTGATCATCCCTTATATCAATTAATACAGGTATTATAGATATATGATTTGGTGAGTTGATGGAGTCAAAACCAGATACTTTTTATTAGCACTCCATTAAGATGGAAGTTTAACATTCCTGATGTGGCAGTAATTTGTCTCACTGCCAGGTGGCTCTGATTTAACTTATATATGTCACTGCCAGGAGGCTCTGATTTAATGAAATAGATGAATTTGTTGATTATGGTAATAATTTTTAATTGGTATAAAATTTTTCAGATTCAAGCAACCAACTAGATTTGGTTCATTTATACACTTACTAATTTCACTAGTGAAAAGACTGATAAAAATGATTAGATCCATTTGTACTACCAGTGGTACAAGCTGCCCAGTGGGACAGTCATGCAAATACCACCAATGGTTCAAGCTGACGGGAATGTTAAAAGGATATCTCAAGCTTTTTGAACAAATTAATACTTTTTCCATCAATAAATATATCTTCTGTTGAACACATGAGATATAAAACCTATTTTTTCCTAAAATTCTTTGACTCGACTAGTATATATTAAACCAAGAATAGACACTAGCAAGAAGATAAAAGGTCATACTACGTTTAACCTTTTAAACATACACAGCCAAGTAATTGTGTATTCATATATAGTATAAATTGTGTGCTACAGTAGAAGAAGTAAAGATCTGTGGTTGAGAGAGTTATTTGGTATAAGCCATGATCCCAAAGGGAAGAACAATTAATAAAAAATTGGGAGTCGGAGTGGATTTTGAAATAGAACTTAACATGTGAAATAGGGGCTCTCCTCAAGATGGAAATGATTGTTTACATATGGAAGTAAATTTTACCTGAAGGAGGCAATTATTGGTAGGTAAATGGATTTCGGAGTTAACATAGAATTTATTATATTACAAAATGCTTTACAGTTTTTAATGTGCTCCCAAAGTAAACTATTCAGTGCAGATTGAACATTCCTAATTTGGTCAAAATATGACATGCCCCTAAATCTGAAACTTTTGAACATCAACCTGGTGCCGCAAATGGAAATTTTAATATCTGATCTCATATGATGAGGTTACAGTCAAAATGCAAGTACACTAAAAATACAGTATAAAATTATTTTTCAGATAAGTGTATAAAGTATAAATGAAGTATAAATTTCATGTTTAAACTTGGGCCTTACCCCTAAGATACTTCATTTTATGTATTCAGATAATCTAAAATATGAAATACTTTTGATCCTGAGAGATACTAAACCTATATCTGAGGCTGTAAGATACATTTTTGCAGGAAATGAGATTTAAAGGTTAGTGTAAAGTCAGTGAATAAAATCACGAATGTAAATCTTTTGAGAAAAGAGGAATTCTTGTAAGTGAAGTTTAAGGGCTCAGTTTTAAAGAATGATTATTTTAAGTACAAATCTAGAAGTCACACTCCTGTTGAAGAGTGAGAAAGTAGTGACAATAAAACATTGTACCATTCTATTAGAAGCCGTAGTAAGGTCGGGAAGAGGTGTGTTTTGAAGCATTTGAAGAAGAATAGTTTAGAGAGAGGTATTTAAATGGATAGAAAGACCTCCTTGCAATGATCAAGAGGAAAATATTAGTCCTATGATTCTATTTCTGAGATGAATTTTGAGAAATTTTAATGAAAATACTGATAAATGTGAGCGCTCGTGTGGGGTGGTTCCATTCTTATCAAGAAAAGTAAGGGAAATTTACTGAATTTTAGGAGCTTGGAGATGTCTAAAATACTTCATTGGGTAAAAGCCAGGAGTTAGTAGATAAAAAAGGTGATCAGAAAGCAAAGGGATGGACATTTTTTTCCCTTTGATCTCTTAAAGTTAAAATATTATAGTCACATAATTCATTTTATGTTTGCTTCATATTTTTTTGGGTAGATGCAGTGAAAGCATGTACAGATGAGAATCTTACCACTGAAGAAAAAATAGAGGTTTGCCTTCCACTTTATTTAAACATGATTGCTCTGCACCAGCTTCTAGAGAGGTAAAACTTAATTGACCAGCAGCTAACACTCTATTAAAATGGATCCTTTCATGTGTTTAGCCTTCTGTTTGTTTGTTTGTTAAGGTATGAGTCTGCGGTGGAGCTTTGTAAAGGTTTATTGAAATCATGTCCCATGAACTGCCAGATTTTGGAAGCTCTTGCTGCTTTATATTTGCAAACTAATCAGCACGACAGAGCCAGAGCAGTGTGGCTTACTGCATTTGAAAAAAATCCTCAGAATGCAGAGGTTTTTTATCATATGTGCAAATACTTCATCTTGCAGGTAAAAAATAAAATATATTCTTAAATATATAAAGTAAAAAATTCCTTTTGAAATGGATGTTTCTATGTTTTAGTTTCATGAACACCCTTTTGAGGAAGCATTTCCTAGTTCTTTTGCCGTTTGTACATTTTATTAGGCGTTCTTTTTCTGTTGTAGCTTTACCATTGTAGTTATTACAGTGCTTTGTAATTCTGTTTATAGCTGCTTTCTATACTACACTAAAACTTTTTTTTTTTTTTGCGGTACTGGGGATCGAACTCAGGACCCTGCGCTTGCTAGGCAAGCGCTTATTCCACTGAGCTATATCCCCAGCCACTACACTAAAACTTATGATACACTAAAACTCCTTGAGAGCCAAAAACTTATCACAGTGCCAAATATGTCATAACTGCTCAGTGAGTAATTGATGGATAGAATTGGAGCCTGTGATAGTACTGGCTGTTAAACTATTTAATGATTATGAAATTAATTCAGAGATAATTTATAGTTTTGAATATGTCCCAAACTTATTATATCCACTGTGTCCCACCTCCCCAAGAAACTTAATCTCATCAATGATTTTTAAAAGCCCTTTTCTTCTGTTGAAACATTTTAATTATATAAACACTGTAACCTTGGTATATATCTCCCTTTTCTAAAAATAGAATCGAGGTGATAATCTTCTTCCATTTTTGCGGAAATTTATCGCATCCTTCTTTAAACCTGGGTTGGAGAAGTACAGTAATTTGGATCTGTTTCGGTAAGTTGTAATGCCATTGCTGTGTACAGGAATGAGAGAGCATACAGCTCAGTGGGAAGGGAAATTATTTAGTGTACAGATTATATTTTACCCACATACAGAACTGTGATGAGGACAGTAGAATAAATAATAAAAATAGAGGCAACATATAAAGTGCTTCTGCATTCTTTGGATTAAAGGCACTTTGCAGGAATGCTTATGCTAGTTCCTTCTTGTACTTTGCTATTGTTCATTTTAGGACTTAGTACCGTAGGAACTGATTACTGTATATTGAGATAGTCTCACTGATGTTTGAAAAAATGATTGTTAATTTGATTGGTAATCTAAAACATTTAAATAACACGCCTTTTTCTTTCCTGTTAAATTCTAAACAGAACTACTTTAGTCTCGCAAAATGCTTCTCTAGAGAAGTCTTTCCTTAACCATTCATTTTCTCAGTTAGAGCATATAGAATCTGGTACTTACTGTGTTTACTTTGCTGAGAGTTCTTCTTCCAGCATTAAGAGACCGCAACAGATTGTGATGAATGATTTTGGTGGGGGAGGTTTTCGAAATGCTTTTCCTTTCCTCTTTTCTCTATAGGGGTCAGCAAACTTTTCTTTATTGCCAGAAAGTTAGTATTTTAAGCTTGCCAGCACATAAGTTGTATTACTGGTGCTCAGATATGCTGTTGTAATTAAAAAGCAGCCCAAAGTATTGTGAGTGGGCTGGCTTAGGTCCTAGTACTATTCCCTTCCCACCTTACCCCACTATAGCTATGTTATGTAAAAACAGATTTTAGAAAGTAATCCATATATTTTAAAGTAAATGGTCTATCTGCCCTAGAAGTTTTTGTGAACCTGGCAATTTCAAGATTTGAGGTCACTATTCTTACCATACTTGAGTCTTTACATCTATACTTTAGGCACCCTTTCTGAAATTCTGATCTGCTGTATCCAGAGTAATAGTTTATAACTGTAAACAAAATAATTTTAAATTAAAATCATTTTCTATTAATATTAATAAAACAGTTAAAGTGTTCTATCAGGAATTTAAAGATTGTACACCTTCCCCATATCCAGTTTCTCCTTTCTTTAAGTTAGATTGCTCTTCTCAAATTTCAGTAGAGGACTAATTCAAGGCTGAAGCAAACTGCATAACGTTTATAGACTTACTGATGTGGTTTTTTCTTGGGCATGAAAGTAATTGGTTTAGCTTAAAAGAAGATCTGCCAGTTTCTGCTTTGGTAACTAATCAAAGATCTTTAGATCTTTTTGATAATCAATTTAATTAAGCAGAATAACAACATCAGTAAAAATGTGAAAATGGGTTAATTCCAAATTTTATTTCTAAGTCATTTTGTGAAATAGCCTAATTCATAATGCACCAAGAATTAGGGAAAAAAATTGAGCTTAGTTTATTTAGAAAATACTGAAGTCCTTGTCTATGCAAAGATTATGTGTTTCAGTTAATTTGTGAAGTTTTTTCTTATTTGAGTAAGCTCTTAGGAAAATGATAGTGGAGAAAATAATTTTTGGCATTCCGAAACCTTATTTACACACACACACACACACACACACACACACACACACATTTTTAAGATTTATAATATTACCAGAGTTCATTAATAGAAGTCAGAAGTCAGTACTCTTAGTAGGTTCAAAATACCTTGTAAATTCACTGAGTAGAAATTAGAAAGCAAAATGCTTAGCACTACCGTATTTATCTGGAATAAATTCTTTCAATCCCTTTTTATGTACCATTTAGTATAAAGATAACAGGCTGAAAAGATAAAGATAAAAGGTAATTTTCATGTGTTTCAGATAAATTTGGGCATTAAGAGAATAGCTAGAAAACTTGGTGTGCAGATTTCACTCTATGAAGTTATGGTAGGAATGATTTACGTTGATTAGATTTGAGGTTGGTTCTTTTTAGTATATGTGCTTCCCAAAGAGAGCTGTGGAGTTGTTTTGAGCTACCTCAGTTTTCAGTTGAGGAAACTGAAATCTTTAGAAGTGGATGACACATGGTGAAGTAACAGTAATAACCTCACTTTTAAAAAAGGTGTCTTGTTTCTTGTATCTAGCACCATCACCACCCCGCCCATATGTCTGATCCATTAAAAATGTGGTCTTTTGAAGTCATTTTAGAATCCAATGTAAATGATTTACACTATATTGTCATTTTTGAGGTCAATCTATTTTCTTTAAAATCATTGTTTTTTTGTTTCTGTCTGTTTGAGATAGGGTATCACTATGCAGTTCAGGCTGGCCTTGAACTCACCTTGTAGCCCAAGTAGGCCTTGAACTCACAGTGGTCCTCCTGCATCAGCCTCCTGATTGCTGGGATTACAGGCATGCGCTACCACACCCGACAAAAACGCTGTTCTTAAAGATGCTGGTATACATACAGAGTCATTAATTGGGAAGAAGTCAAATAAATTTCTTTACTCATTGACTTGTTAGGGCCTTTAATATACTAGTATATATTGTGACTTGTCAAAAGGGGTCATAATTTGCATTATTTCCCAACTTTATTTAATCATAAATCTCTTTCTTGACAATTCTCTTGGGGACCAGTATGTTATAGAGTGTACTTTGATATCATGTCTGAAATTAAATCTACATTGATGTGTATGTGTGACAGAAAGATTACTTTCAGATACCAGGTTTTAGAAACCTTAAAGGACTTTTTTTTTTTTTCCCCAGAGGAAACTTCAGATTTTTGTTAGAAATTTTCAGATATTTGGTAGTCTTATTTCTTCTTTTATATTTCTTGTTAAGCTGAGTAGAATGGTTTGATTTTGGAGATAGAATAAAAAATCATTCAGGAGCAGAATTATTTATGCAGTTTCAAAATTTAAAAATCCTAAATAAATGTGTGATCCTAGTGATGTGACCAAGGAGATACAGCACACATGTGAAAAGATAGTTTCATTTCTTTAGAAAAATTATTTAAGCTGATACAGGATTTTTAAAAAGCAGTTGTAATCCACCTGTATATAGGCATAAGTTCAAACAATATTGTCCCCCCCCCCAGGTATCTCCTAAATATCCCAGGACCTCTTGACATTCCAGCCAATTTATGTAAAGAGAATTTTGATGATGACATGTTTAACCACCAAGTTCCTTATTTGTGGCTGATATACTGGTAAGATGTTATCCACACTGGAGAGAACATTGTGTACTAAGCTTGCATTTGCTATTTACTCTAAACCGACATAAGGTTAAATTACATGATGAGGAGTGTAAGTTATGATCTGACTGTATTTCACCCAACTATATGCCGTTAAGATTAAGCCATTAAGGTTACTGAAGCGAAATTAGAGAGATGCTAAAATCTTCAGTGTGTAAACAGACTGAAGAAAGATTAAAAAAAGTTTCCTTGTAATGATGTCTGTAATGTTTCAAATGCCTTTGTCTCTGAGACATACGTTTTCTTCACTTCTTAAACAGCCTTTGTCATCCTCTTCAATCAAGTATTAAGGACACAGTAGAAGCATATGAGGCAGCATTAGGAGTGGCCATGAGATCTGATACAATACAGAAGATTTGGATGGAGTAAGTGTAGTTCCTCTTAAAAATAGGATGTTGAAGTAAGGGATGTGATGCAGGAAAGGGTGGTTGGCTGTTTGGGTGAGAGAATTACTAGCTTAATTTTAATATTTTTCTTTTGGCAGTTATCTTGTCTTTGCCAATAATAGAGCTGCTGGATCCAGAAACAAAGTTCAAGAATTCAAATTTTTTACAGATTTAGTGAATAGATGTTTGGTTACAGTTCCTGCCCGATACCCCATTCCTTTTAGCAGTGCTGATTACTGGTCCAACTATGAATTTCATAATAGGGTAAGAATTTAAAACTTTTCGTTCTTTAGAATATTTGTACAAAACAAAGGACTTTTTAAAATGACAGCAAAACTATTTTAAATCAATAGTTTTTCCTAGGACTGCCTTCCTAGCATTCACTACTCTTGACTATGATTCTTGTCTCTTCAAAGTCTTAGAAATAGTGCCCTAAAGACTCAAGATAAAATGTGATGTGTTATATTGAAGGAAATTTAACATTGAAACAAAACTCAAGGGATGTTAACGTTAAATGCATATTAAGGAGAAAGATGAAACAAAGCATTCTGTGGTGATGAAATCTGTAATGTTTTGCATGAGTAGTCGGAAATTTTACTTGAACAAAAAAAAATCTCAGAACTTCAGAATAAATAAGAATGGAGTAATACACTGAAGCTGCATTTTTTGTTAACATTTTGTCAAGCAAAATATCACTACCACAGGGCATAAAAAAGTAGAATTTAAGAGTAGAATCTGATTAATATATTCATAAAAGGGTAGCTTGTAGGTAATGAAGCAAAGGGGTTTTGTTTGTTTGTTTGTTTGTTTCAGAGACTCCATAAGTCAAAAGTTCCTGTTAAAGCTCAATGTAGACTAAGATGTGGGTTTTTTTTATTTTTTGGTGGGTGGTTTTTTTGCTAATCAGGATAACCAATTATTATGCTTTGTGCTTCTATGCCATTCTTTATCCCAGGATCTCAAACCACTTTATGGACATTAAGTCATTTACACATGGGCATTCCATGAGCAAGATGTGGCAGGTATTATTAACCCTATGACTTGCCCAGATACACAGCAAGTAAAGGTAGACTCAGGAATGGAAACCCGGACTCCTAGCTTCTCATCAGTGTTCTGCCCATGGTTCTCATTACTAGACCGTATTTCCTAATTCATATCTGGAAAGTCATTCATCTGATTAATGGCAGGAACTATAACAGCATCATACATACATTCGTATCTTAAAAGACCATTTTGTTTTCTCATTAAAACACACAGGTAATTGAATTTCACATTTGGTTGCATTCATTTTTCCCCCCTCAACCTTTACAGGTTATTTTCTTTTATTTGAGCTGTGTTCCAAAGACCCAGCATTCCAAAACCTTGGAACGGTTTTGCTCAATTATGCCTACTAATTCTGGACTTGCACTGAGGTAAGAAAAAAATGAAATTCTATTGGCCCTCCTCTCAGCTCATTAATATAGACTCATCATATAAAACAGTCTGTGCTTCCACTATTTTCTCATGTCTGTACACTACTTTAATTTCACAGGTGTTAAGCCAAGTTACTGTTTATATGAAATCCACTGTAAAAATCTGGTCACTTCAGAAAATCATAGGTTATGAGGCAGCAAATGATTCAAGTAAAGTTTATCTGTGTTCCATAAGCACACACGTATCTCTGTTACTTCGGAGATTTTTGTATTTTACAGGTCAGTTGCTGTCAAATGTTAGTATGCATTAGAATCTCATAGAATGCTCATTTAAAATGTGATTGCTAAACTTGAGCTCTCCAGCCTCATTTGAGAAGCACTGAACTAGGGATTTTCCACATTCAGTTCGAAGACAGTGTTTCCTGAGCATTTCTTTGTGGTTCTCTGCTCTGAGAGAGTAAACCTGTTTTCACCCTCAAGCACTGTTTAAAATTCAAAAAAGTACATGAACATGCCTATCCTTTTCGCTTCTGTTTGTGTCCTTGTTCCCACTGTAGGCATAAGTTATATCTTAAGATTATGTATGTTTTATGGTTTATAAGATACTTGAAATATTTATCAAATATTCCCTTGTATTTTAAAGTAATTATATCCCACTTAGCATGTGTATGGAGAAAATAGTGGAAATTTGTAAAAAAGCTAACACCTAAAGTAGTACAAAAATAATCATAGTGTTTTATAATTAAATGTCATAGTGAGCATTCTAACCTGGAAAGCTAATTATAGAAATATGAATTATGAAGCATCGTTTTCTTTTATGAAACATGAAATAGAAAAGGTTTTATTTTAACTAGTTTCTAATGTGATAAGCATTTTAGAATATAGGTAGTTTACTGGTTTTGTCGATAAATCCCACTCTTGTATTTTGACACTTAGCTTCTTTGTGATTATCCCTGTTCTTTTTTTCCCAGAACAAAGAATCTAGTAATTAGATACTGTTGTTATATTTTAGTTTGAGAAACACTCAAGATTGAGCCTAAAAAATTTTATAGTGTTCTAAAAATGTGAGGAAATTGCATTAATGTGTCATCACTTCAGAAACATTTGAGTGGAGTGTTACTTGCAAAGAATGCTTTTATGTTCTGTAGGAATAGATGGGTCTTACTTTGGCTTGTTGGAGATGAGCACAGATCTTGACTGGACCTCCTAATAGTTTACCTATTCCTGTCACAGGATAATTCTCATAAGAGGCATTATGCAAATGTTTGCTGAATAGCCTTCGTAGACTTTAACTGAGTCAACTTTGTAACTCGGAGACCACCTTTGGGGTTTCCACACTTGAAATGCTTTGTTCATTTTCCTGAATGTACTCTACAGGCTTCTTCAACATGAATGGGAAGAAAGCAATGTTCAGATTCTGAAACTTCAAGCCAAGATGTTTACATATAATATCCCAACATGCCTGGCCACCTGGAAAATGTAATGCAACAATCATTTACCTGTTTTTGTAGCTATTGCTTTTGTTTATAAAGTTTGTTCCAGACAGGTAAATCTGAAATGACACCTATTTTTCCCTCCCTGGACAGATCTAATTTTAATTTGTTTTTGGCACTTGGTCATAGTTTTTATTACCAAGACTGAGTACTCATGAATGACTGCCTGTTACAGCAAAAGAGGATAGAGTTTTAATTTTCCTTGAAGGAGAACATTTAGATAATAAAACCGTTATCAAAAAAACCTATTATAGATTATCTTAAGATAATCATTTTTAAAATGTAGGCTATCCCTGTACTTAGTCTTGATTTCATTTTTATGTTAAAGGTGCTAGGTATTTTTCTGGTGATTCTGAGTGAATTTTTCCCCCTTCCCACAAACACTGGTCTGCTTTATTCTTGTAAAGTTGATAAAAATTGTTGAACTTTTCTTTTCACTATAGGTTACCCTCCTTGGAAGTTTAGCCTGTTACTTTCAGGAAGTTTTATACTCAGATTCCCACAGTCAGTATTCTGCCAGTGGTTGTGTTTCATTTTGTTGAAAGATATATAAATTTTTCTTTTCCTTCTCTATATTCCTTTTCCCCCTTAGAGCCATTGCTGCTGAGATTGTTCTAAAGGGGCAAAGAGAGGTAAGCCAAAACTGGATACCAGATGGATCACTTTTTTTTTCCTGTTTAGCTACTCTGTCCCTTTGTTGACTTCTCAGTTTAAAAGGATTAAAGAGTAGAAGTTAGCATTTCAAGAACTCTAAATGTTTGGAAACTCCAAAGCCCAACTCAACCTTTTTGTCTTGAATGTTAGTATATTGTGAAGAACTATTCTTTAAGTAGACAGGATTTATGAAGATGTTTTTCATCATCATTTCTGATGGAACTGTGTGTGTGTATCTATCTTGTAGGTCCACCGTTTATATCAGAGAGCCTTACAGAAGTTACCTCTTTGTGCATCACTGTGGAAAGATGTAATGCTTTTTATCTTTTATTTTATCTTGATGTTTTCCTATAAATTTTCTGCATGTGCCATATCCATTGATGTGGTAATGCTCAAACTCTAGCTATGTCTCACTTCTGTGCTTCCCTGTCTTTTACAGCAACTCTTGTTTGAAGCATCAGAAGGAGGTAAAACTGATAACCTGAGAAAACTAGTTTCCAAGTGCCAAGAGATTGGAGTCAGCCTAAATGAGCTCTTAAATTTAAACAGTAACAAAACAGAAAGCAAGAATCACTGAACACTGGGTGCAGTCAGTTCTAAGTCCTTATAATAATTGCCAAAATTATTTGAATGATTCTTCAAGATTAGGCTGATCCCTGGCTAAGGTCTGTGTAAGGCAGACAAGCATTATTGATTATATCAAGTCCCCTACAATATTCTATCCTCCAAACCGGAAGCAATGAACATGATGATCTTCTCCAATTGGATAAATGAACTTCCTGTTGGGCCTGCTTCTTGGCCCTGCCAGATTCTCATAACATCATGTACGTAAGTATAGCTTCTCAAAGTGACTGACATTTATTTTAATTTTACTTTTTGTTTTTGTTTTTTACTTTCTCCCTTTATGTTGTGCTATTCCTGATTCACTTGACACTCTCTGATGCCTGAGAGATTCTTGTTTGGGATATAATTCCTAGGGCTGTGTTTACAGTAAAAAAGCAGGCAGTCCCTTTTAGTTCTTAACTTTTTAAAAATCTTTTGAGATTCTTCATTTCAGGATTTAAAACCTAAGCAGTGCATCTTAAGGAAAAAGTGTAACTGCCGTGGCCTCAAGTCTGCCAGTTGCACTTGAATGTTCTAACAGGGTTCTTTATGGCCCTTTCTACGTTCTGGACCCCTTGCTGAGACTGTTTACCTTGAAGATTAAAGAAACTATTGCAAATGCCAGTGCATCAGAACCTAAGAGTGGTCAAATATTATGTGCAATTTTTTTGTAAAGAAATTTTAATTTATAATAAAGTTTAACAGTTTAAAGAACAGTTAATATTTGAACTGCTTTGTATTGAAATACTACTTTGTAGTATTAAAATTGTTTATATACAAAATATTTTTAATATAAGTTAACTTTTTAAAAAATGTTGCTGTCTTTATTCACTCTTCACGCTCTGATGGGAGAGGGTTGAAGTTGAAGGTACAGATATTTACCATAATCCATACCCACTGCATTTCTATTTAAAGGGAAGTCTTGTGCCTTTTTTGACTAGTGGGAAGATGGGTCCTCTTCTGAGGATAGTGAGTAGATAGGTTTGTGCTACCATTAAACTCTTCATCCTCAAAAGTCAGTGTTTAGAAAGTGTCGTTCCACTGTAGTTTGAATAGTGACGTGCCCTCTTGTGTTAAATATCAATATGGCCAAATGTAAAGAGGACCTTTGGTATTATTCAGTCCTTATTGAGTTGGTTGCACCTCAGTAGAAAAATCATTAACGACACACGTTGTTACACATCTGGTCTTAATAGCAGCCTGGTTGTTGGAGGCAATTTGTATAATGCTTACTTAGAATAAAATGATATTTTGATGTCCTGCCACATACCTACATGACAGTATGTGTTTGGTGAGCAGGTGCTATTTTGGAGAAACCAAGAATAGACTTCATTTCTATGTCTTCGTTTAACCAAAAGGAAAGCTGGCGGCACATGTGTTTGAAATAAAAGAAATTGCTGGGTGTGGGGGGGCACACCTGTAATTCCAGCACTTGCGAGGTGGAGGCAGGAGAATCACTGTGAGTTCGAGGCCAGCCTGCACTACATAGTGAGACCTTGTCTCAAACCAGAAAAAAAAAATTTTTTTTTTTTCAATCTAAAAAAGTAAAAGAAATTAAGGTGGAAAATAGTAATCCTAAGAAAGCTCTGAATTTTTGTATGGAGAGCTTCACTTAGGCTGTGCGTGTGGTTTGAGAACCTGTCCATACAGGCTGTTACTGTACCAGCTCCAGTTCCCCATTCATATGTCATGCACCCTCACGCAGGAGTGAGCTCTGGTTTTTATTTCTTTTTGGGGGATTTTGATACAGGTCTCACGTATGTAATTGGAGGTAGCCTTGAACTCACTACATAGCCCAGGCTGGCCCCAAACTCAAGGCACTCACTCCTGCCTCAGCGGCCTGACTGCTGGGATTACAGGGATGCCCTCTGCAAGTCCAGCTTCACTCTGTTCCCTTTTTGATCACTTGTCATTGCTACTTAAAAGCTATGCAGGTATCTTACAAAACCTAAATGGCCTTAAAAATGGCCTCTGAGTCACCTTTTTTTCTGTCATTTTATAAACTACATTTTCCATATAAAACTTGGAAGTGCTGCTTGAAAGTGAGGTATATGTTCTTCACTTCTCAAATCTACTTTTACATGTCTTTTAGTGAGCGACTTTCAGTACATACCACTTAAAAATATTAAACAATTTCGGGTTAAAATTGATACAGTTCTTATAACAACGTATACAAATGTGTAACAGCATAAGACTGGAACCTCCGGGCAGGAAGAGAGTGCGGTGAGCAAGGACTAGTCCCTGGAAGCTGTGACCCCTGCCCCCTGCCCCACTTGGGGAAAAACACAGCAGAGGCACTTGGGCCGCGAGGTTTTATCTCATAAAAGAAATGCACTAGATGATGGTATTTTTTAAATGTGCTTTTCTTCATTTTAGAGAACAGGTTAATATTTCTATTTGCCTTTTAACGGAAAGTGGACCTTGTAACGTTGTTGTCATAGGATTATCTTAGGCGGTTTGCTTTCAATGAAAGGGCACATAAACCTGCATCATAAAGTAAGCAAGAATCTCCAGGTGCAACATCTAAGAGTTACAGGCGCTAGACAGACAGGCCAAGGGTGATTACAACGAACAACAAATACAGAGGGACTTGATTGGAGATTGTAGTTCAAATATTTATTTTCTAGGGTTGTTGAAAAAGTAGGGCCATGTGGCTGAGGAAGTCTGCTTTCGCATCTGTGTGCTGACGGTAAGAGTGGAGCAGTACGGCATCAGTGATCTTTCGTCTTTGAGATTGTGGCTGCAGATGTCGCGTTTTTCCTCAGTACAAATTATTATATGGAACATCTGGTGGAACAAGAGCTGCTCAAGGCGTTAGACTGCTAAGGAACATTTCTAATACTTTTGGTTTTTTGAGGGACCTTTTTTTTTGTTGTTTTTAATGATTGAGTCTAGTGTCTAAGCTATGCTGTTTCTTATTGCACATGGTAGAACTTAACTATGGAAAGGTTTTCTTTTTTAAAAAATCTTATTTTAGGGCTCTGATTCTGCTTTCTGAGGTTCCTTGGTTGCAGGTTTCACTTGAAGGGGTGGCGATGAAACAGCCACCTAAGGGCTTGCTGCCTGCTGCCTCCCCACTGTGCCCGTCGTCAAGCGCTGCCCACATAGCACCCCTCAGTGGCACTGAGGCCGGGCAGCACTTTTTGAGCACTACTTGACTGAGGTCTCTGCCATCCATGTGAAAAGATTTTTTCGCTTTTTCTAACATGTTTTAGGTAGATAACAGGAAGTTGGGTCCATCTTCCACTTCACTTTCCCTTTAGTAATGTGAAAGCTTCAAAAGCAAGGTCAGCTGTGGATTCAAGTGTCTTGGTAGATGAAGCAAATTAAATTCTGTAAGTGTTCTTACCTAGTGAAGTAAGTGTTATAAAAGAATGGTGGCCAACAGCCTACAGGGGCACTAGGGATACAGCACTAGTTAACGTGTTTACATCCGTCAGCGTCTGCTGCCACAGCCAAACACAGTTTGGCACATCACACAGTCGTATTTATGAGGCCGCCGGTGGGCAGACTTGGCAATTCAAGCTAGTTGAAATGGAGATACAGAGAAATAGTTTCAGGAAATAAGAGGAGTGAGCCAATGAGTCACGAGAAGATCGTATCTAAAGAGCTGGGTATTAGATTTAGTGCCGTCATTAGCTGGCTGTGTGACCAGGATGGGCCTTTTCATGGCTCCTTGTCTCTGACATTTCCCTATCTCCAGATCTGTATTCTTACCTCAGAGGTGTTAAGAGATCATAGCAATTATCTTTAAAAATACATAGTGTTATGAATCTGGAATCATTTTCCAAAATGGATAGAGATGCTACGAAATAAAAGCTTTCTCTGGACACAATTCCAGTAATGTCATCGGGTGACGCTGCCGGCCCGAGCATGAGTTAGCTACTGTCTCTGTGAGGTCAGTGGCGGTAGAGCGCTTCCCAGCACGCACACAGCCCTGGGGTTGAGCTCCAGCACTGAAGAGACTGCCGTCTACACACAGGGGCCTCTTCCTGACATTACTCTCCAAAACAGCAAAGCCACTGATTAAAACATGGTCTTGGTTTTTCAGTGAAAAGGAATTAATAGGAAGACCCTCTCCCAGTTTTCAGTTCTGAGTATTCAGCGTGTTAGCTAGACCCCTTTTGTGGTGCAGTAGAGGCTGAAGAGCCAGTCATCTCATTCACTTTTCACACTTCACTGGAGTTGCTATTGAAGGGCATGGCAGTACTAAGCAATTTTAGTTTACTTGCAGGCAGAAGTCATTAGACAAGACTTGAATAAAGTTTATATTGAAAGTAACTCCCCAAATACAAGAATTCTACCTTAAAGAAAAAGCACTATAACTGTCATTACAATTAAGTCAAACGTGGCTGAATCTCTTGATACCAGTGATGGGAAGATAGAGAAATTACACAATACAGAGCAAAAGATGATTTGTAGTGTTCCTTTTCGGTGATGAATGTGGGTCTAGTATACAGTGCGATCTAGTTGGGGAAACTGAACCAAAGTAACCAAGAGTAAAACACAGCTTCCAACTTACTTTAGGACTGAAAAAGACAGGAAAATAACAGCGGCTTAATATTTTCTCATTTTTGTGGACTAGAGTAGTGTGTGGCCCTCCACAACAGAGATGGGTGTATTTTGTGTCTTGTTGACCTCCGTTCCCAGAAGGACTGCTACATATAATTGTGCTAGTTATGTCCTGCACATGAACACATGGCCAAAGAATTGACAATAGTGGTAACTGAGATGAAGACCAGGATCTTCAAGTATCCCGGAGTGCCGGGGGTCAGTTAGCATGAAGGAAGCAGGGGAGAAGAAGGTGAATATACCCTAGCTGCTTTTGTCCTGTTAAGGACATGCTCCTGGCCACTTCAATGCAGGCTTGTTTTAGATGCTTTGTGAACCACCAAAATGAAACATGAAATACAAAATATTTGGGAGATGTATGCTTGTAGTATCACTATCAAGCAGACTGGGATATAGTGGCTTGAGTCTGTTGTTTGTTCTGAGAAAACAAAAATAGTAATTAAAATCCCTTCCATGCTGAGTGTGGTGGCACTTACCTGTAGTCCCAGGACTTGGGAGGCTGAGGCAGGAGGATCACTGCAAGTTTGAGGCCAGCCTGGGCTGCAAAGTGGGTTTGAGGCCAGCCTGAGCTGCGTAGTGAAACCCTGTTTTAAAAAGACAAAACAATAAACAACCTTCTGTGCTCTTAGTCTCCATAATTATTTTGGAAATGGAGAACAGTGTATTTCTAGACCTAGCTGGTCACTAGAGGTTCAGGAGCAGGTGTTTAGTAAGAACTAAGACTTCTGAGGCTTTGTACTAAGCTACTTTGCTAACAAATCCTAAAAACGCCCTTATTCCTACTTTCCAGATATAAGTTTGACAGGTAAGTAAACAAATCACAAAAGGGGTAAATGATGGACAAACCTAGGAAGTGGACTAATGAATGATTCTGCCCTAAGTTGCTGATTTAAAATCACTTGTGTGAAGTTGCTGCACTGAGAAATCCTGAGATCTCTGACAGAATTAGAAAGAGGCTATTGTCCAGCTGGTAGAACTTAAGCCTCGAACTGTGGTACTTGTCTGAGCACATTAAAGAGCACTAAGAGTGATGTCCAAGAAGAAAGCGAAAATGAGAAGTGAAAGGAGACATCATTTCTGGTGACAGCTGGATTTGCTGTTAGAAATCAGATGTCCTTGGATTGTTCAGATATTTAAAATGTCATTCTCATGAACTACCTCCTCCCCTCTGTTAAAAACTGAGTGAGATGAAGCTGCTTGTCCTCTGGAAGCAGGTTAACTCAGTATAGCTAAGCATCTGTGTATGTATGCCAGAAGAATGTTAACATCTCTGATTAGGTCATTTGATCACTAAGGACGGAAAATGGCACCGGGTGTGGTGGGTACTGTAATCCCAGCTCTCGGGAGGCTGCGTGAGGAGCATCGCTCAAGTTTGAGGCCAGCCTGGACTCTTAGTGGGTTCAAGGCCAGGCTGAACTGCATAGCAAGACCCTGTCTCAAAAAAACAAAACGAAGAACTTCCTGCTTAAACTGAAAGTTGCATATTTAAATGTGTAACTTTTGTAATTTTTAAATTCTTTAGGTTTACCTTGGATTACACACTTTGCTATATGACTGAGAAAGTTTACTTAACAGCTCTAAACCATTCATTTGTAAAATGAGATTGATACTACTGCTTATCTCACTTGGGGTTGTGAGGATAAAATAGCACACAGGTAAAGGATTGAGATTAGTACCTGGCTGGAACATTATAAACAGCAGCGTGAACTAACTAGCCATATCAGATAGGCAGTTACAGAAACTCCAGAAGGAAAACTGGAAAGTGTGCATTAGGGTAGTTCTTGGGTCCAATGAGAGATGGTGGGGTGGGGGGTGGGGGTCTAGTTACTTCATAGCCAGACCTTAGAGAAATACCTGAAGAGCAAGTAGAGACAGATTAATCCAGTAAGATTTAGTTTGGACCTGTGTTTATTTGGCAGAAAACTCAATAAAGCTTTGGAAACAAAATAGCGTTGATAGATGGGCATGACTCTTGAAGAAAACAAAATGCAGCTTTTACCCCTCGCTGTAGATTCCCCAGGCACAAGGAATTTGCTAAAGAGAAAGTGACAGTGATCCAGACCTTTGCTTCTCGGTGTGCTTCTGGATCTACAGTATGGGGACACCTGGGAGCTTACTGGAAATGCACTCTGAGACCCTACTCAGACCTACTGAATTTTTTTTAACAAGTTTTATGCACCATAAAATTTGGAAAGCACTTCTCTAGGCTAGAAAGAAATGCCTGAATTTCCATTGTTTAAAATACAAAAGAATGAAATGTGGTCCCAATCATTGGAACATATGTTTCGGTGTTTGAAATACAGTAGCTACAAGTTAGTTTTTTTAGGCCAGCTGTCTGATCTTAGGGAGTCCTCGGTATCCACAGATTCCATGGATTCAGCCAGGGGTGGATCTAAACATTTTAAAAAATGTGTCTGTACTGAACTTCAATGAACAGACTATTCGGGCTGCTTCCAAAACAGTGCAGAGTAACTTAATATTTACATTGTACAAATAGGTATTTAAATCATCCAGGGATGATTTTAAAGTGTACAGGAGGCTGTGCATAGGTTACATGGAAATACCATTTTAAAAGTAGAGTTGATCATCCTTGGATTTGTGTGTCCAAAGTGGGGCCTAGGAACCAATCTCCTGTGGATACCACAGAACAATTGACTGAGATGTTTGCCTGCCAGGTTTTTGTGTTTTGCTTTTTGTTTGGTACTGGGAACCAAACTCGACCTTGTGTTTGTCGGGCAGGTGCTGTGCTGCTGAGCTATATCCTCGGCAACCTGCCAGGTTTGAAGAACACAGTCACTGATCTTCATCCTCACTAGGGTTCCTCAAAAGTTGAGGCTAAGGAATAATTCTGACTACTTAAATGCTCTTGAAAGTTAACTGAGTCCTTATTCACAGGAGGTTCCGCAAGTTATTTTTATGTAGCAAATTATCCCCAAACTTAGCAAAATAAAATGACAGACGTTACATCACAGCTTCTGTGGTCAGGAATCCAGGAGTGGGTTAGGGTCCCTTATGAGGTCCTGCCAAGCTTTTGGCTGGGGCTGCGGTCAGCCAGCCGTCTGCGGCTTTTCTAGGGCTAAAAAGTTTACAATGAACCTTGGTTTGCAGGCCTCAGCTTCTCGCCCCATGCATATGCGCATAGCATGCTGGTGTTTGGGGAGGGGGCTGAAACAGCTCTGACTTACACATTGCACAGCCATGTTTAAACTGTTGCTAGGATACTGAGCTGAGCATAAAATGAACTTTAGTCTTAATTGGATGGGGAGGATATGGGAGTATGGAAGCGAAGGACAGCTATTAAGTCAAGACTGCTTTATGTTTAAAAAAATTGCATGCAGAGCTGTCCCAGCAGTCCTTAAGTCATAACTATCAAAACATGGAGAAGTTTTATTTCTAATAGTGAAACTAAAACACCAAAGTTTTATGTTCTTTAGTGTTATATTGGTTACACAAAACAGTGGCTACGTGCATCTTTGTCCGTGCGAGTAACATTCGTATTATACTCGCGCTGCCCCACCCCCTTCTACACCCGCCCCCTTATCTCTAGTAGCCGCCATTCCACTTCCCTGCGGTCTTCTCCCGTCTCCGCGCCCCCAGCCTAGAGTCAAGGACTAATGATCTGGTGTCCCTGGCCCTGCGCGGAGCAAAATAAGCTTCCCTTGCGTTGGCGTCATCCCCTTTGAAACGAGACTGCTTCCGTTGATAGCCCTTGCCTGCTTCTCAACCAGCTCTGAGTATCGTTACCCGACACAGCCTGCCACCCTAGACCAGAAAATAACCAACCACCCAGCACACTCTACATTCTGTGATCCGTAAATTATTATTATTATTTTTTTTTTTTTTTGTGGTACTGGGGATTGAACTCAGGACCTTATGCTTGCCAGGCAGGCACTTATTCCACTGAGCTACATCCCCAGCCCCTATCCTTAAATTATTAAAATTATAAAACATTGCATAAAAGAGCTGTATATCATTACTGAATTTTAGCCGGGATAAACGCCTCCAGTCAGACCAAAATAAATTCTATATATAATATATAGAAAATACATATTTTACATAAACGTTATTAAATATATAAACAAAATATATAAATATATGTTTTTAAATTATATATAATTTTTAATATATATATAATTTTATATTACAAAGGTATTCAGAGCAAACCCTGAATATTCCCAAAAGAGTAGTGGGCAAAAATTAGCTCCAATTTTTTCTAAAGAAACAAAGCAACATGTTGAGAATTCTTGTTTTTCCATTGGTAAAGTTATGTCGTTCTTGTTTTTTTGTTTTTGAGACAAGGTCTCACTATGCAGTTCAGGCTGGCCGTGAGCTCACTGTGTAACCCAGGCTGGTCTCTAACTCACAACGATCCTCCTGCCTCAGCCTCCCCGGTGCTAGGATTATAGGCGTGCGCCACCAGGCCTGGCCTGGTAAAGTTATGTTATTCAGAAACAGTGACATTGGTCTAGTTTAAATGAAAGGCTCCTCCACACCCCAGAGGGCAAAAAGTATGAGTTTCTTCTTTTTTTTTTTTTTTTTTTGGCCACTTCCTTATAATTGGTTCCAATAAACCTCTCAGTGATTTGCAAGGTTGACCAATGTGTCAAAATTATTTTCTTACTAAGTGGACATCTGAAATTTTAGAAGTTAGGTAAGTATCAGATATATATGAACAACAAATCCCTCCAATGAAAATAAATCTTTGGTATAGTTCTTGTTATCTATTTCTTTTTTATTTTCACAGTTAACTGATGCCAGTCATTTTAGGCTGCTCTAACAAAATTGCTACAAAGTGGCTACCTTATAAACAACCAACATTTATTTCATAGTTTTGTAGGGCAGAGCCCTTGTAGCCCAAGATCTAGAAGATGGCAGATTTGCTGTCTGGTGAGAGCCTGTTCTTCATACGTGGCCACTTCTCACTGTGTCCCAGCTGGGGAGACACCCCCAGAGGGCACTAACGCCATTCGTGAGGGCAAAGCCATCATGAAACCTCCACCTCCTAACACCATTAACCTGAGGGTCAGGATTTCAACATGAATTTCAGGGGAATGCAAACATGCAAACAATAGCAATTGGAAAGAAATTGGTGGGCAGAGCAGTATATGGTGAACCTGATTTTCTATGTGAGCACTGTGAAGAAAGTAAAGGAACTTGCCCAAGGTCATATAAGTATCAAGGATTGGAGTTGGGATTTGAGCCCAGGCTGCCTGGCTTCCAAATTTGAATGCTCCACACTGCACTGTATTGCACCTTTAAGTAATCAGTCTATGAATGTTTACTTAGTAATTACATTAAATGTATAATTCATGAATTCATTGCAGGCAAGTGTAAATAAGGATAAAATGTTTGCTAAGTTTTTAAAATCTTTCTGCTAGTTAACATGGTAGCCAACATTTTTATTATTGTTTATTGGTACAATTTAGATATACATAATGATCACATTCATCATAGGAAATTTATACCTGTACATGATATATCTTGATTCCTCTTTTTTCTCCATTCCTTTCCCCTCCCTTCAAGCCCTCTCCCCCTCATTTACAAAGCTTTTTTTTCTCTTTTGTCCTCTTTTTCTCATTTTTATTCCCCCCCCAGTTTCCCTTTCTTTTTGAACAATTTCTTCCTATTACACATTTTAGTTCTTATTTATACTTTCATTTTCTCACCAGAGATAATTCATTAGTTACACATTTGTCAGAGTTATCTCACTTAAGAGTATGATCTCAAGGTCCATTCATTTAGCTGTGTCTCAAGTTTATCCTTCTTTATGACTGAGTACTACTCTATTGTATAAAAGAAAATCATATCCTTTCTATCCATTCATCAATTGATGAGCATTTGGGTTGTTTCCAAGATTCAGCTATTATATTATAAACATGGTTAGGCATGTATTGCTGTGGTATGATTTATTTAATTCTTTTGTGAAGACATCAAAAGGGGAATAGCTGGGTTAAATGGGACCTCTAGTCCTAGTTTTTTTGAGGAATAAGGATAGGAAGGAAGAAGTTAAATTATTTGCAGATGACATGATCCTCTACATAGAAGATCCCCAAACTCCACCTAATGACTTCTACACGTAATAACCAAGTTTAGGTGTGTAACTAGATACAAAATCAACACTCAAAAATTAATAGCATTCCTGTACACAATTAACAGAGAAATTAGGGAAACAACCTCTTTCACAACAGCAGAGAAAAAGATGAAATACATAGGAATCAATCTAACGAAGGAAATGAAAAATTTCTACACTGAAAACTATAGTACTCTGAAAAAGGAGATTAGAGAAGATAACCAGAAAATGGAAGGGTATCCCTTTATCTTGGGTAGGAAGAACCAACAGTGAAATTGGCGTACTTCCAAAATTATTGTAAAGATTTACTGCAATCCTGATCAAAATACCGTCAACATACCTCCCAGAACTAGGGAAAGCATTCCTGAAATTCATTTGGAACCAGAAGAGACCTAGAATAGCAAAAACAATTCTAGGCAACAAAGGCAAGGCAGGGGGCATCACAATCCCTGACTTGAAATTATACTAAAACTTCGTGATGAAAACAGCATGATACTGGCAAAAACAAAAAAAACCCCTGAGGATCAGTGGAACAGATTAGAAGATAAACAACCCCAGACATATTCAACTAACTTACCTTTGACAAAGGTGCCAAATACATTCACTGGAAGAAAGACAGCCTCTTTAATAAATGGTGCTGTACTGGCTTTCCACATGCTGAAGACTAAAACTAGACCCCTGTCTATCACCACGCACTACATTAAAATCAAATGGGTCAAAGATCTAAACTTAAAACAGAAGCACTAAATCTGCTGGAAGATAAAATAGGTAGAAATCTTGAAGACATACTTGTAGACAAAAACTTCATGAACAAAACCCTAATGGCGTGGGAAATACTACAAAGAATCAACAACTGGGATCTCATCTTACTAAAAAAACTTTTAGCACAGCAAGAGAAACCACCAACAGAGTAAAGAGACAACCTAAAGAGTGGGAAAAATATTTTAGCTAGTTCTTCAGACAAAGGACTAATACCTAGAACACATAAAGAATTTTATAAATCAGACCCCCCAGATTTAACCATTTTTCTTGAGTATGTTTCCTGTTCTCGTCCACTGCTCCCTTTTTCTCTAGACTCAGGGCAACCACCTTCCTGTTTCCTGTTCATTCTTACCCTGGGAGTGACGGCTAATTTCTTAAGACCTACTTCTGGTAAGCAGCGGAGTGCAGAATTTCTCAAATTTAAACTGCTGAAGAATCACCCGGAAGGGACAGTGAAACAGATTGCTGAACATCACTTCCAGAATTTCTGATTCAGTAAGACTGGAGCGAGGCCTGAGAATGTGGATCTCTTAAATTCTCAGGGACAGCGACACTTTAAAAATCATCAGCAAAGCTGTTGACAGAAATATCTCTAGGACCAGGAAAGTGATCTTGAGGAAGTTAACAAAATCTTTATGCCACAACTTCCTCATCTGCAAATGGGGAAGATAGTAAGACCCACCTCGTGGGCCTGTGTCCTAATTACATGAGGTATTATATGTCAAGTGCCTGACACCCACTTGGCATGGATCAAGTCCTCATAATAACTACCCTAATGGGCTGGCTTTTCCAGGCAAGCATCCACCCAAAATATATTTAATAATAAAATAATAGCCATTAGCAGAAAAAAGCTGTTTTTAATTGATATTTCTGTCTTAGTCCTCCCATCACGGACAAAATATCCAACACTCAAAAGGGGAAAGGTCTATTTTGTTTCACAGTTTGTAGAGGTTTCAATCTACAGTTAGCTGGCTCCAAGGCAGGGTGGCCTGCCAGTGGGGCATCATGCAAAGGTCTCTGTGGAGATCTTTCTCCACAGAGGAGAAAGTTCCAGGTGTGGCAGGCTAAAGGCAGCAGGAAGCAGCCAGCCTGCCTTTCCCTTTTATCCACCCAGGCTGCCAGTCTTTTGGAGGGTGCCACCCAGAACAATGCTAATTCCAGTCAGTGGGCTAATGTAGTGCCATATACCCTTAACCCCAGTGTCACATGCCCTGGATTAAGCCAGCTCCAATGAGCACATGAAGCTTTGGGGGACAGCTAGATACAAACCATAACAACTTCTTTCTCTGTAGAGGGGGATTCATTAATGTCACAGTCCTGGCTTCTCAATATACTGTCTTCTCCCAAGGGAGTGGGAATGAATGATTTTGTTGAGGCCTTTGGTAGAAGAATCTACCTGTGTGGGTAAATCCCTTCCTGTCTCTTTAAAACTTGAAACTAGGCCATTCCCAGGAGCCAATCTTTGTTGCTCCATAGGGAAGCTACAGTTGATGTCCATGTAGGGAGGCTATGGCCATCCAGGGCTGCCTATGACTGAGAAGAGCATAGGATTAACTCTGGGAAGTGCACCTGCTATGATATTTAAGTCATACTGGATACCACTGTTCTGTATTATCAGAAAAATATGACAAAAATGTGACAAATTGCCATATATGTGTCATTATTTTTTATTTCTCATTTGAGAACTCTGGAACCTCTCTATCCCCCTCTATTTATTGGAACCCCTCTATCTGTTAACAGGTTTGGCCCTTCAGTTATGTAGTATTTTGACCTTAGCAGATCACTGGGGCTTCTCAAGTCAGACGCACATTTTTACACAGACTGCACTGGCTTTTCATTTGTTTTGTTTTATTTTTTGAGACAGGATCTCTCTAGGTAGTTCAGACTGGCCTTAAACTTGTAGTGATCCTCTTGAGCCTCTCGAGTACTGGAATTATAAGCATGTACCACCGTGCTCAGTTGCACTGGTTTTAAGCAAGCCTAGAATATTTAAAAGCTGAGAAAAGAGGGTCTTTGAGGAACACAGAATCACAGAGCATCTGGAGACCAAACTTCCTGCTCCTGGTGATCCCAGAACAATATCTGAGGGAGATATGATGAGGTGGGGGAGTAGTTTTGTGAAAGTGGGAATAAAATTGTCTAAAAAACCAGCTGATAGCCCCCTCTGAGTGAACAGCCACACTTCCAGTTAATCACAAGAACAAAGCACAGTATGGCTAGCATTTTCCTGTAGGGATAAAGCCCTAATCTACTTTATGTTGTATACAAAGAAGCTGAGTAATAAATATATAGGAAAGCAAGTTTAGGTAACTCACATTTTTGGGGGCTGAAATGCCAAGATGAGGGTGTCCTATGGATTCAGCCTCTGGTGAGGCTCTTTTGCTGCATCAGCAGGTGGGATGGGTGCGAGAAGAGAAGGTTATATGGTGGGACCGGATTCCAGGGAGACTTGGGAGCTAGGCTTGCTCTTTTTATAATAACTGACACTTGCAGGAATTAACCCAGGTCCCTTGAGAGCTAAATAATCCATTCTTAGGACCTTGTCACCCACAACCTAACCACCTTCCACTGGGCCCTCACATCGTGAAGTGCTGGTCTCCCACATGGGGGACCACGCCTCCAGTACACGAGCCTTTATCCTAAAGGAAAAAAACATATCCAAACCCTAGCAGCCAATAAATGATGCATTTACTAAATTTAAAACTCTGAACTCATTCTTTTCACTCAGAAGGTGGCATTTTGCGCTTTTCTTGCATGCTGTTATTTTATAGAAACACACTTCTATGTAGGGAAGTGCATGGTGACCCACCGTTCCCTATGATTCAGTGGACAAGTTTGGCTAATTCTCATATTAAGTAGTAGGAAGTCTATTTGCCTGCATTTAAAAGCTCTGCTAACATGTTTTCTCAGTAATACAGGTGAGGCTTACCTGTATCTGCCATTCTGTTTGTCTTTTTTAAAAAAATAGGTTCAAAGGGAAGGCATGGAAAAAGGTTTCGTTTTTGGGCCATCTCAAACTCCTGACAATGACTACATACCTATGAGGCATTTACGACATACTGAGCACTTCATATGTTACAAATCCCTTACTAAGAAAGAAGTAAGCTGTGAGATAAATGCTATTATTTTATGGACGAAGAAATTAACATTTAAAGAAAATAACATAGCTCTGGTTATTCTACAGAGAAAAAGGTGGTGCTGACGCTCAAGTCTAGGCCAGAGATCTTGTATTTACCCCTACCACTTTCTTTTTCCAATTTCTACTTGAGAACAAAAAGCGAGTTTTAAAAATAGAGATTTAGGTGAAAAATTCCATCATTACATACAAGGGCTGGTCAAAACATATGGTGTGTATTTAAACTTAAAAATTTACAGTAAAGATACACTGCCATTCATCCCCTTACAAACACTTCTCACCTGGAGTACACTTGTCCCATTATTAACGCCGGTTTCTGAAGAAGGTCTGAGAGTCCTCTTTTGTCTTTACCAGATGTGATCAGAAAACAGTACACTGACTGCTGCTGCCAAATGCCACCCAGTGGAAAGTTGGGCTTATAAATATATTAGTGTGTCTTCACCCGCCTTATTCCCTGCCTGGCTTTGTGCAGCTGCTGGCTCTTCCCTGAAGTCAAAATTATCATGAAAGGTAAACATCTTGAATCAGTTTGGGACGCTGCGGCACTCGTGATAGCACAAAAGCAGATAGAAAAAACGAGAAAAAAGCAGACGTGAAGAGGACTTCCAGAACTGCTTCAGAAAGTGGACAAAATGATGAGGTAAACGCAGTTGAAGTGATTAAGAGTATTTTAATGCAGACAGCGACGTTATACCTTACTATAATAATTTTTAAAATTTAAATGTTACATTTTTTATCATACCTCAGACTGTATATAAGTTATGTAAATGGTTATTCCGTTTGGGATATTGTGTATATATTTCTAATATAAAAGAGAGTAGTTGACCATGGTAAGTAAGCGAGAGAGTGATGATTTGTGGAGGGGTCAGTATCTCACTGCTGTATTTTTCCCTCAGTGGAACCTGCAGCTCATCTACATGAGAGAGGCAAAACCCAAACAAAACAACAAACAAACCTTACCCACATATGTAGAAAATAAGGTGAGCCTTGCCTGATGTGTTGGCACACTCCTGTAATCCCAGCACTTGGGACGCTGAAGCAGGAGGATCTTTGCGAGTTTGAGGCCAGCCCGGGCTACAGACTGAGTTCAAGACCAGCCTGCACTGCATAGCGAGACCCATTCTCAAAAAGACGGAAAAAAAAAAAAAAAGAGAGAGAGAGAGAGGTAAGCCTTGATTCAAAGAAGATTTTGGACAACATAAGTGGACATTTTATTTGGGGAGAGTTGTGTGAGGGAAAACAATAACAAAACAGTTCCTCAAGTATGACGGGTTTATAGAAAGGATATAACATGCAAATTCTCAGACATCAAACTACAGGACACAAAGTGCGAGCAAACCACTCACAGGGCGGCATTTTGCAGAGACTGTCATTTACAGGGCTCCTAGGACTCTTTGGTTCTTTTTTTTTTTTTTTTTTCTGGCCAGTTGTCTTAAGTCACTTTCTTCATCGCTGAGACATGAGATCCAGCTTATCCAAATAAAAATAGGACAGGTTTATTTTGCTCGCAATCTAGAGGTTTCAGTTCTTGGGAGGTTGGCCTGCTCTGGGCAGAAGCAGCACGAGGGAAGGTCCTAGTGGAAGAAGGCTGCGCGCGGCAGCATCCGGGAAACAGATCAAGGAAGGAGACGGACCGGGAGGCGGAGCTTTCCGCCCTGCTTCCATAGCAACCTGCGTCTTCCCCGCCAGACCTCAGCTCTAGCCCGGAAATCAGCTCTGACACCCTGAGCATCCAATCACCTTTCAAAAGCTTCACTGACCAGCTCATGAGGCTTGGTAGGGACATCCAGATATAACACCAGTCTTTTGTTTTTCTTAGTATAATGACTTTGTTTTGCTTCTCAAGACTTAAACTTAGATATAATTTTGTTGGCTCATGGTGTCATTGACAGGCAACATTCTAAGTTTATTATTCAAGCACCTTCATATCATCATGATCAGAATGAATGTTTCTTACTGTCTTAATTTAAAATTCTCATGAAAGAGACCCTAATTGCCTTGGATCAGGTCCAAAGGACACTTCGCAGGGTCTGTGGCTGGAAAGTTACTACTGCAGATGTGCGGACATGCACTAGACAGCACTCACAGTCTGCTCCCCTTGATAAGAAAAATCTAAAGTCTGTCTGAAACTATTTGCTAAAACTGAATACCATTGGCCAGAGGCTTGTAAGTAAGAGGAATTTATTTCTTACAGTTGTGAAGGCAAGAAGCCCAAAATCAAGACACCAGCAGTTTTGGTGTCTGGTGAGGCCTGGCATCCTGGTTCACAGACACCATCTTTTTGTTGTGTCCTCACGTGGCAGGAGGGTGAGGGAAACTTCTGGAGCCCCTTTTATAAGAACATTAACCCTGTTCTTGAGAGTTGTGTCCCGATGACAATCACCTCCCAAAGGTTCTACCTCCAAACACTATGGGGGATTAGGTTTCAAAATAAATTTGGGCCTACGACACAAACATTCAGTCTTATATTGAGTCACATGTACAGAAAGGGCCAATAAAGACCTTGTTATTTCCACAACCTTCTAAGAGATTGTTGTCCCTTGTCATTTTCAGAAGGAAGAAAAAAAATCTCAGCTAATGAAGTCCTTGCCTTTGGGTTAGAAGGGGTCCTGTGACAGAGGCAGTCTATGTATAGTCTGAACAGTGACTTCTCCTGCAAACCCTGAGTGGCCCAGCACCCAGGGCTCTGACCCACAGGAACAACAACAATCAACCAGATTCTTTCCCATCTAGAGTAGGAGTAGAAGATTCAGAGTGAGGAATGGCAATTAGGAGACTGTGAATTTCTGCCTACTCCCTGCAGGGGAAGTGGGGGCAGAGGAGTAAATAACAGGTACAAAAGTAATACTATATCATAGAGAAAAGTTTTAGAGTAGAGATGATCAATTGGTAGCAACAGAAGTGGAAACAGAAAAATTGGGTCACCATACTAGTGAAAGACCCATACATTTAAGGGAATGTCTGTTTTCTGTTACTATAACAAAAATCTCTGAGACTGGGAAAATTACAAGAAAAAAAGTTTATTTGCTTGTGTAATGCAGGCTGGGAAGTCCAAAATCTTGGTGCGGGTGAGGTCCTTGGCTACCTTTTCTTATGCCAGAAAGTGGAGGGCAACCAGGAATGTATGGAAGACAGCAAGGGAAATACATTTAACTCAGCTTTTTAAAACACTTCACTCTTGCAATAATGTGTCCACTCCTGTGAGAAAGACACCAGTCCTTGTCACCAACCTAATCACCTTTTCAAGTTCTCACCACTTCTCAATATCAATACATTGGCAACTAAATGCTGTGATGAGTTTTGTGAGAGAAATCATGTCTAAACCATACTATTTTACTTCTGCTCCTTCAACTTTCATATCTTTCTCATGTAAAAATACACTCATTCCAACTCAGTCATCTCCAAGTCTCGACTCACTCCAAAACCAGTTCAAAGGTCTGAAATCTCATCTGAATCAGATAAAGGTGAGATGTAAATTTGTCTCCACCTATGAGCCTGTGAAATCAAAACAAGCTACCTGATTCCAATATACAATGGTAAGAAAGGGGTAGGGTAGATATTGCCATTCCAAAAGAAAAAGATAGGAAAAAACAGAAAGGGGTGACAGGCTCCAAACAAGTCTGAAACCAAGATGGAAGACATCATGTCTGTATTAGTCAGATTTCATATTGCTGAGATGCAATCCCCAGCCCTATTCAGAGGATTCAGTCCATCGTTCACAGTCTACAACATGGCAGAATGGTGTGGCTGAGCAAAGATGCTTAGTCATGGCAGATAAGAAGAAGGGCAGTGGAACAGTGACAACCAGTAAGTGGGTGAGGAATCACATACAGTGTAGAACCCAAGTCATACCTCCGTCTGGATATTTCTCCACGCACCAGGAAAGCACGCCCCACTCATCTCCCAGGTTGATCCCAAAGCCAATCAAACTGACACTGCACCCTAACCACCAGTGTCTTAGAACTGGAGGGTAATTGTCCCACCCATGTGCCGTCTGCTGGACACGCTGAGGGTTTTGGCTCCCCAAACAGACAACTCTGTCCCTATGGCTTGGTCGGGCTGCATTTACACTTCAGTTCTCTCAGGTGAGGGTTCCATATGGCTGCAGCTTTCTCTGTGTGCCTAAGCAGTGAGCTTTTAGAGAGTGGCTCAGGCCTGCTCCTTGAAAATGTTCTGTCTTCCTATGCCTCTGGGCCTATGATGGTAGGACCAGTCTCAGAGATTTACGGAATACCTTCTGGTTGTTTTCTCATTATACAGATTAATGAAAAGTGGCTCCCTTCTATCCATATTAATATCTCTAGCTAAGTGTTTCTTGACCTCACTCTTGCATGGTATTTAAATTTTTGTCAAAAGAATTTTACACTTTGCTTCCTTTTAAATCATATATTCTGTCTTTAAATTGTCCCTTTACTTCCGGATTTTGATGTATGAAGTTAAAAGTAACTAGGCACTTCCTTTTCTATTTTGCTTAGAAATTTCTTCCACTAGAAATCCTTGTCCATAGCTCTGAAGTTGTAGCTTCCACAGAGCCTGGTCCTATACCAAGTTCTTTGCCATCAGGTAACAAGGATGAACTTCACTTCAATTCCAATTAAGACATTCCTCATATCTATCTGAGACTTCATCAGAAGTCTGTTCCGATTTCATCTGGTCTATCACATATTTATTGGACTTCTGATGAAGTCTCAGATTACATATATACATATATATATATATATATATATATATATATATATATATATATATATAAATTCCTAGGGACAGAACCCATGCTAGGCAAGCACTATCAATGACCTACCTACATCCCAGCCCCTTGTCCATATTTCTATCAGTATTCTGGTCACAAATGATTAAGAAGTTCCAGGTTTTCTGTAATCATTTTTGTCTTTTGAGCCCTCACCAGAATCATCCTTTATGAATCACCCTTTGTGGTATGCTCTTTTTTTTTTTTTCTTAGCCTGATCTTTCAAGTCCTTCCAACCTCTGCCTGTTCCCGGTTCTTACAGCTCCTTTCACTTCTTTAGGTATTGTAATAGACGTACTCCAATTTTAGTACCAATTTTTTATCTTCAGTTTTTTTTCTACTGCCATAACAAAATACCCGAGCCTAGGTAATTTGTAAGTTTAAAAGGCTATTTTGGCTTGTGGTTCTGGAGATGGGAAGATTCAAGGTCATAGTGGCTTGTGAGAGCTTTGTGTAGTTTTTTTACTGCCTGGGGAGAGACAGCAACAGAAAGGATAGATTTTAACCGTCTTATAACCTGCTCTAAAACTGCTGATATTATTTCCTCAGTAGCTTGAGGGAAAAGACATATCACTAAAGGGCCAGAAAAACTTAGAGACTTACCTAGTACTCTACAGCAGGTCTCTTACAAGTGAGTTTAAAACCTTTGTATTGGCCACCCACATGAAATAGAACTATGTCTTCCTATTTCAGGATTTTGAATATAAAGTCTCACTGTCTTCTCCAGCAATACCCTGCATATGACATTCCTTGAAAGAAGACTAATATGAGAATTCATCTAGAGTGTTGGGAATTGGGCTGTTAACTTCTTTGATCTAGCTTCTCATTCAATATGAAAGATTTTCTTTGGTATTCAAGAAACTGACAAGTGAACATTCCATAAATAAGCTTACTTTGGTCTCCCTGAGTTGTGTACCAGTGGGTTCTTGTTCCCTGAAAGAGTAAACTACTTATTTATGATTATTAACTTGTTGTTAACTTACCTATGATTATTTTTCAGATGCCTTACTCCTACCTCCTCATCACTGACCCTGAGAATTCATTTTTACCTCTGACTTTGTTTCTTCATCTGCAAAATGACAAGGCCTGCTTTGTTCATTCTATAGAATGTTGGAGAGTGGTGTGTGTGGGAGACACTAACCATTCATTAAATATCTGTTATTTTGCAGGCACCATGATAATAACTTTATGGGTACTGAGTTATCAATACTTGCAGCCCAATTTGACTGGTGGTATTGCTCCCATTTTACTGAGGAGAAAATTGAGGCTGAAAAAACTTCTCTGCCCAAAGGTCACAGAGAGAATAACAAAACCAGCATTTGACTCTAGAGCTCTCGGGTGAATGTGCTCAACCACTTTACTATCTGGCCTGACATAAGCTGGTATTTAAGAAAGCATGTAGTAAATTTTAATCATCCAAACATCTCAAATATTTTCCTTTACCCTTTTTACCTCCAGGTGAAGGGTTCTCCATTTAACTCTTTTCTTTACTTTTTTGACTCTTCTTTGATGAAATATCATTTCATCCACCATAGGATTTGTCTATTTCAAGGAATAGCATTTTTCAATGTCCCTCTTAAAGGGCAGTAACTATAGCTGAAAGTCATACCATAATATCTTGCATTTCACAGTGCTTCTCCAGCTCAATATGTGTATGTTCTAGCAGTTTTTGAATCTAGAAAACTAACTGTGCTTGGGATGGGTACATCAGGAATCAACTTTCTTTAATTAATTAATAATTGTGGTACTGAGGATTGAGCCTTTTTTTTTTGAGACAAGGTCTCACTATGTAGTTCAGGATGGTCTTGAACTCACAGTGATCCTCCTGCCTCATCTCTTGGGTGTTGGGATTACAGGTGTGCACCACCACACCTGGCCAGGGTCTTTGCACTGCGTTGTATCTCCAGACCTTTTTAATATATATAATTTTTGCTACGGTGCTCTAGCAAGGTCCTGGAATTATAGGCATGAATTTATTGGGGAACCTCGGCCCGTGGTAGGCAAGCACTCTACCACTAAGCTACATCCCCACTTCCCGTGTTCAATATCTTCAGAAGCGTTCATAAGGAGGATATAGATTGGATAATGACTATTTCACTTGCCAAGAGAAACTACCATAGCCTAACAGTATTTTAGGGCCTCTGTGGCCTGACATATAAAATGTTTGGTGTTTATAAGTAGGACAGGAATGGTCGTCTCCTTTGGAACTCCAGTGGCACATTGATTAGAGCATGGCACTTATACAGGAATGGCCTCTCTTATCTGCAGAGTTAGATTCTAAAGTAAAATTTCCCAATGCTGAAGATCTTGAATGGAAGTAGTGTGGCCGCAATGAACTCCGTCAGCTTATCTGGGATTTACTGTCATTCTGGCTAATAGATCCAGGAGCCGAATGTAACTACAAGATTAATAAATGAAGCCAGACATTGTTATTTTTTTGAGCTGTTGAAGTTTTTTGGGCTCTAAATGCAAAGAACATCAGGACTTTTATTTCCTTTACTATTACCTTGTTTTTCTACTTTTGTCCAAAATCAAATAAAAAGATGTTTTCTAATTCACATAAGAATGATTTTCTCTTCAGGAATAGTTGAGAAAAAGTTATGTGCAATAACAGCTGCCTAACACGTCTCTATTAAAATGTCATTCGTAACCATTTTTTTATAGGTGACATATGGACAGAGGAATTACAACTGGTGAGTTTGCTTGATATGACCGATTGACCACAGAGCACAGGTGGCTCCATTGTAAAAATAAAATCTCAGTATAAAAAGTGCCTTTCTAGGGACCCTTTCTGAACTCCATAACTAAGGTTGCTTGTCTGCCACTTCTTCCATACTGTTCTGAATAGCTGTGGTTTCTTCATTCATGTTTCTAACAGACCATTGTTTATATTTGCTTATTATTGATCTGCCCTCCCTTGTAATGCATTCTAGGCCTTATTTTGTTAGCTCTAATTCATAGAATGCTTCACAGAATAAGTACATAACATCTGCTGCATAAAGTAACCCAACCTTTAAAACATCACAGTGGTTCATTACCGTGATCCTAGCACTCTGTGAGGCTAAGGTAGAGGACTTCAAGTTTGAGCTCGGCCTGGGTAGCTTAGTAACTTAGCAAGACCCTATTTCAAAATAAATTTTAAAAACGCTGCGGATGTAATTCAATGTGAAAAATCCTGGGTTCAATCAATAACACTATAAAAAAATCCACAAAAATCTTGTTAACTATTTATGCTAGTTTGCTCGTTTATATTCTTTTGATTGTTTTGGTGTTTGTTCAGGTTGTTGCTCAGTCAGTCAATATGTACTGCAGATTTCCCCCCTTTCACTGTAGGTTTATTTACTTTTGGATATAATACCAGTTCTGTCTGATTATGCTATATTGTAGTGAAGAACATTCGCCAGTAAAGCAGTGTTAGGTGTGAGGTCCACTACAATTAGTGTCTTTGTTGATAAAGTAAAAAAGTATGTAGATTCATTTTGAAAGAAAACAGTGATTATAGTGTCCTTTTTCATTACATTACTGACATGTTTTATTGAGTAGGAGATCTACAGGTATAACACCAGGACTTGTTTCCAACTTTGAATACCCAAAAACAAGTAAGTGGAGAACAAATACTTGGATATATTCTCTGGAGGCAGCTTCTGTGCCTGCTGCCTGAGCTAAGTGAGATAAAAAGGACCCACCATGGACTGCACCTGTAAAACCCTATAACCAGGCTTACCTGTTAACTAGGTTTAGGCTAAAGTGTGTGATTAAGGGTGATGAATAGGTGGGAAACCGTGCTGGTCTTGGGTGATAAAATCCGAAGCGGGAACAGTGTTTTCTCCTGGGGATGTGCTATAAACAGGCTGATCTTAGCAATAATGTTGGCATTTTCCAATAGGGGAGCAGAAATCACCACTGAAGCTGCATAAGGTGTAGGAAAATTATTTCATATCACAAGCCTTGGGTGATGAAAACCAAAGGGGAACAGTGTATTTCTCTGTGGTGTAGGCATCAAATATCCTCATATCTTGGCCTTGACACGATTATGAAATATGTTTGCATTAAAGGAAGAATTTGTAGAAAACTCTTGTCCAGGTTGACTAATTTAAGATTGATTTGTTATTCATCCATCTTTTTTCTGACTGTGTGGGTATGTGTGGTTTTCTGCTTACACTGCAAAAGAAGTTTGGGATCAGTGCAGGCTCTGATTATAAAACCTAAACTACCAATGAGGACAATAACCTTTACCAATGTTATGGAAAAATGACTTACCAATAATAGTTAAAATAATCTATGAGTTGACAAAGATACTTTGCTTTATTCTTATGAAAGATTTACTTTTTAATGCAAGTCAAATATATCTAAAATATCAGAGTGCAAATACTTCCATAGCAAATACACTTAAACACCAAGAATTTTCATTGCAAATACTTCCATAGCAAATACACTTAAACACCAAGAATTTTCATTAGGAGGCTATATATCTGCCCATGGGCTCAATAAATAGGCTAGAAGGTATTTTGTTTTACAGTCAAACATTTTATTACAAATTAATTTCGTACCCAATATAAAAGCAGATTTGGAACCTATTTACAAGGACTATATATTTACATGTATACACTTAATGAATTTAAGGAAAATGGACAGAGAAACACAATATATATGGAAGACTATGCCACTGTACATGGTTTATTATTATCTTTAATGTCACTGAATCTTTACTGTAATAAATACAGTTCTATATTTACACATCTTATAAAACATCTCATAAATGTATTTTTTCAGTTCCAAGTTAAAACATTTGATCAAAATAAACATGCTTATATAAAAATAAATCTACTTAACAGCCTTTTGTTTGGGCATAATGAAGCCAATGTAGGGTAATAGAAGTTAAGAATTAACCCTTTGACTTTTCATATTTAATAATTTGTCTTTAAAATATCTAACACATGTGTTGATATGGGATAAGCAGAGAAGTAATGTTTCTCATATCAGGTGGTTGATCCAGAAAGAACACAGCTAAAACCATGCTAAATAAACAGGATAGTAGTTTACCAAGTCCTGCTGAGCCCAAAGTGGTGTCAGACATAGTTGCTAAAATTCTAGAGATACATGTGTGAGAAGTCACATCAGTGGACTTAATTTATGTCATGTCTGCATTTGATCATTATCATAAGATGTGCATCAACTTGAATCAATAAAACCTCTTGCAAAAACTGTGTACTCACTCAGGAATAAATATCCCACACTGATTACTGCCTTTTCTCGGTTATGTCCATTGCCAGCAATGGACTTTCTTTCTGAGCTATAGACAGCAAAAGAGTTCAAAATAGGTGAGATAAGACAAAGTTCACCTGCACATGATTGCCTTAGCAATTTAGGAAGTTCTGTTAATTTTCCTTTCAAAATATTTGTAACTGGTTTTATTCCACTGGGAGGCGGGGGCGTGGAACCACCGAGTGCTGATTCATAAAATCCAGTATCTCTACAAGTGATGTAAGTATGAATGAGTTAGTACTGCCTTACAATCTTACGCATTACAGATATGGTGACTTGGGTGGATTCTTTCTGAGAAAAGGCAAGAAAAGACTAGAACTTCTCCACATGCTCACTAAAATGAAATCTCACGGGTCACAACCTTTGCTTAGTAATACAGGCCATTTAAAAACCTATATTTTCCTAATAACTGACCATATTTTAAGGAAGTTGGGGGTTTAAATAAACCCATTTTGAAGGGGAGTTCTCCTACCCCACATGATTACACTGGAGAATGAAATGAAAGTAATGGAGAGCCTTTTTTGGAAGACCACCTCAGTACGCTCTTTGGGTCTGGGGTGACATAAATCATGTGACTGATCTATGTTTTAGCTGAATGAATTATACAAGCAGCATGTAGACTTATGATACGCTCACAAGTACCCATAGGTTCCAGCTTTGTCACACAGAGAAAGGTTTTTAGGCTGCTAAAAACCAAGTTTCAACTCAGTCATCTTAGCTGCTGCTCTTGATGCCCTCAATCTCACATTTTCAGGTTTCTAATTTCTGGAAATTGTTCCCTTCCATATTAATTAGAGACATGGGACAAATGCCACAGATGAAAGGTGACAGCTTTCAGTCATGGGATAAGCTGGCGGTGTGCCGGAATGAGAAGGCAGCTCATAGGCTGTGCTAGCACTAGTAAAGGTTACCAAGGCTTGGGTTGAGTCACAAGACTGTTTTTCAACATCATCAGAATTAATAGACATCAGGCTTAGGTGTTTTGATGTCATCCAAAAGTGGGTTTGCTTTCCCATACTCCCAAGGTCCTCCTTAAAATGGGGATTGAAGAGGATGTAGAGAAGAGGATTGAGACACGCAGGAAGCGGCGCAATCACTAGCAGGATAAACTTGATTATGTCAGGACTGATGAATGTGAGGTTTAGTAAAGAGGAGAAGGACAAGAAAGCCACAGGGCAGTAGAGAATGCAGTTGGTGAAGAGCAGCAGAGCGATGTGTTTCACCATGGAGCAGTCCCACACGTTCTCCAGGTCTCCCTTCTCCAGGCTGCAGTAGAGCTTGGTGTAGGCTATGGTCATGATGAGGAAGCAAAGAGAGTTGAGCAAGACCAGAGCTACCATGAAGCGTGTGCTGCTGGGCTCCCCAAAAGGCAGGGGCAGGCAGAGAGGGGAGGCACTGTACTCACTGCCACCCAGCAGGGGAACCACGGCAATGGTCAGAGCCAGCAGAACACAGAGCAGAATGATGGCTTTCAGGGTAGAGAAAGGAGTTTTCATTTCAAATTTTGTAGGACACTTTACCGAGAACCCACGCTCCAGGGCTGCCAAAGTAAGCAGGAAAACAGATGATTCTGAAGCAAAAATGGACAAAAACCCATTTACTTGGCAGCCAACACTAGTCTCCCACCATGCACCATGTTGTGCAAAGCTACCAAAAGTGAAGGCATCCATGCCAGCCAGTACAGTGCTGGAGACCCCCAAGAGCATGTTCACCACTGCGATGACTCCGATTAACAGTTTTATGGAAGAAATGTACAGAGAGGATCTGAACACTGTTGAAGTCACCATGGCATTACAAGAAAGTGCCAGAACTGCTATGGTCCACACTCCGATTCTGATCAGCCAGCTACCGAACAGATGGTCACAGGGCTTGAAGGGGCCTGCAAATCCAAACAAAAACACTGTGTCAAAATAGGATTAGCAACTGTTGCCACATTACCCTTTTGTTTCCTCAGTAGGACCACGAGAGTAGAGCCCAGTAACAGCCCTCACAATCCATAGCACCGTGCGGCATGCTCTGCTTTCTCAGACCACCACGGATCACCTTGGGGTCTCTGCACCACTGCAAGGCAAGCGCACCAGATGCTGCTGTTGCCAGAGCCTACTCGGAGAAATGAAAGAGGGGAGCTTCTGCTGCTGGGTTATTGTCTGCAAATTATAGCAGTGTCAGGCTCGCGTAACAGTCAGATTGCCTAGATTTCTCATTGCATCTATAGAATGCTTCAATAAGATCTCATAGGCAGAAAAAGAGAACCCTAGAGAAATATTGCATAACTTTAGAAGATGAATTATGGATGTTACGAATGTGTATTTCATGAAAATCTCATCTTTGTTTATTTTAGATTAACATTTGCTGTTAAAGAATGTTGTCATTTGGATCTTTTTTTCATTTGGAACTCAAACGTCCCCCAAAGACCCAGATGTTAAAGGTTTGGTCCCCAGCCTGTGGCCTCACTGGGAGGTGATGGAACCTTTAGGGGATGGAACTACAGGAAGGAAGTTAGATCCTTGGAGCTGTGGCCTGGAAGGGGACAGCGTGACTCTGCCCTCTCCTCTCTGTTTCTTTGCTTCTTTGCTGCCAGTAGGTGAACAGGCCTCTTCCTTCATATGTACTCCTTATGATATACTGTGCTGCCAATATGGCCAAGTGACCATGGACTAAAGCCTCAAAACCATGAGCCAAAACAAATCTTTTCATTTTAAAGTTTATTATTTTGTTACAGTAACAGACCCCTAACACAAGGAATATGGAACAATCTAAACTTCAAACATAAATAGTAACTATTCCCAATAGTTCTTTTTTTTTCTGGGAAAAGGACAATTAAGTGCATTCAATAGTCTTTCTTTCTTTCTTTCTTTCTTTCTTTCTTTCTTTCTTTCTTTCTTTCTTTCTTTCTTTTTTTCTTTCTTTCTTTCTTTCATCTTTCTGTCTTCTTTTTCTTCTCCCTCCTTCCCTTCCTTCCTTTAACTTATCTGTACAAATTGCTTTCACTAAATAGTTATTTACAGACAAGACTTAAATCACTTTCATAAATCAATGATTATAAAAAGCAAGACTATATAACATACTATTTCAGGCTGAATTTCTAATATCGCTTTAACACTTACATATACCTTTAACTACATGCTTGATTCTTTAGTTTCTATTTATCTGAATGAAAAGCCTCCCTGCCCCCCCCCCCCCAGGTCTGTTTGTGAGTGCCAAGCAACTTCAGGGAATGAACACTTACAGTGCATAGGTCCCTGTGGGAAGTGTATGGAAACACAGTTTCTGAAAGACAGCCACACTATCACTGGTGACCTCAGAGTCAATAGTGGCTGCTGTTGCTGCTGACCCAGTTCTAAAACCTCTCACCTGGGGAAGGTGAACACTGCACGGAATGAAGAGCTTTCAGGTCTTCCTCAAAGTCAAGCAGGAAATCTTCAAGATCACGCTCATCTGTGGGAGGGAGAAGTCCTGGAATGATTAGTTCTATCTCTCTTTTCAAGAGACCAAATCCCGGCAAGGAAGTTTTGGGTTGTCCTTGACACAGGAACTGTCACAAAGGGAAATGAAAGCAAGATATCCTGCTTTCCCTGGGCTTTGGCTTTCTCCCAAGTCTGTTACAAAGTTGGCTTTGATATTTTACTCCAGCCACTACGCCATAGTATTCCAGCAGAACTGGGGGTGAACATTACATACTGAGACCCTGGCTCGAAAAAAAAAAGCTTTTGTGCAGTTCTAACATGGGGCTTTGAAGATAAACTCATGAAGGAGTTACGTCTTTTGTTTATTGTGTAATTCTTGGATCTAGTGCAGTACCTGGCACATACTATTGGGTGCTCCCATTTTTCAGATGAATAAATTATAGTAGAAATTAGAGTGCGTGATGCAGGAAGAGAAAAGAAACCAAACTAAAGCAAGAAACTAAAGCAAGAACAAGAGCAAGACACATATGACCTTAAACAAAAAAAGCCAATATATGGTCCCTCCAACAGATATGCATCTGAAGATAGACTGAAGTCTGCTTGCTTTAACATCAGCAAATCATTACGGCTCAAAGAAGAAGCAGCCATTCTCTTTAGACCCTGTACAAACTCGCAGGGTTGGCAGGGAAGCGGGCGTGCCGCCCCGGCACCTCCTCATCGCTGCAGGTGTGGGTGGATGCATCGCTCTCTGTTTAAGTAATGTCTTACTCCAAGGGCCTCACAGACATTATCTCACTTCACCTTCCAGACAGACACCCTGCTGGGGGATAGGGTGGGAGAACCATTTAGAATTAGCTGGAAAAGAAAATGAATGCTTAAGCCTTTCTGCTGAAATATGGAAGAATCTCAAATGTATATATTCTCTACTCTCCCCAGGCCACAGGAATAAAAATGGATTTTGTCTTGTGGAGAAAAGTGTTCAGAAGCATGTTTAGAAAAAGTGTTCCCAGGCGTGGGACCCTTTTAAAGGTTTATGGAAATACTGATATGAGTAGTTACCCCTGATGACAATGTTTGCTAAGGAGGATCTAATTATAAATGTAAATGAATTCACTAACAGAACAGATGACATTGTAGAATAAATCCTGATAGAGTTTTCTCTTTTTCTATAAGTTTTTATTTTTTGTTTATTTATTTTTTTTGTGGTACTGGGGATCGAACTCAGGACCTTTCACTTGCCAGGCAGGCACTTATTCCACTGAGCTATATCCTCAGCCCCTATAAATCTTTAAAAAGTGACATTGATTTTCAACTTGCTGGTGTTTACAAAAGGATAACTCTAGAGTTCAGATCATTAATAATTTCATTACTATGACATAGCAGGTTTTACCTTGAACTTGAAACATTCCAGTGTCTTTCTTATGAAAGTAGTCCACGCTGCTGTTATCACCTTTATTCCATTGATTGGAAATTTTGTAGATGTTCTCACATACTCCAAATGCACAGCATTGGTAAGCATAAGGCATTTCTATAACCCTTTAAAAGTACAAAAACCAAAACAAAAAAAAACACACATTTAAAGAGACTGGTCATTAAATACAGTGTTTGTTTTATTTTTTTTTCAGCAAATGACTCTATCTTGAGGTTTAACCTAAACAATCCAAAGTAAGTTGTGCATAAAGATGTTCATTATAGTGCTACATAGAACAATAATGGAGTTATTAAGAATTATTACCATGAAATGTTGATAATTGCTGAAGCTGCCTGATGCAACTTCCATCATTCAAATGATGGAAAATATTCATACTAATATGGTTAAAGATGACTACTAGGAAAGTTATAGCAACATTGTGACATAATTTTAAGTGATTAAAATGTGATATAAATGTCTATGAACACTTTGATTCTAATAGTTAAAAATAAAATGAAGTCGACAAAGAAAGCACATAAAATATATTTTTCCTTCTATTTTTTAAACTATCTTTTGAAGTTACATTACTTTCATGCTTTTCAAGGTACTGTGTATAAAAAGTGTTATGGTTTAAAACATGCACACATATGTTTATAAACATATACATAAAAACTTTTATGATACTTCTTTATTGCAATAAGCATAACAAGTTTTAAAGAGCACTACTTCCTCAAATGTTAATTTACTACATTTTATTAGAATATATGCACAACATACATGACTTAGAAACTATCAACAGGAGTAGGATATTGTTATGATGTTATTTAATTACATGTCCCAGTTTATATCTCATGGATCAGCGGTTTTCAAACTCTCTCCACGAACTCTGTTATTCTGGAAGACATCTTTGAGAAGGATAGCAAATGTGGTCCGGAAGACACATTCTTCCACTTCAGGGGGTGGGGGACTCGAGGGCATGAAATGTAATTCAAAAGGGTCTCATGACCTCATAAATTTAGAAAACCACTGTAACATGTCTGTTATTTCACATGACCACAAATGTATCTTATTAGTTTTAATGACAAACTCACTTGAGTTCTGGAAAGTTTTCAGATGATATCAAGCTCTGTAAGGCATGATTTCCTGTTAATTTTAAGTGAGTTAAACCGTGTAACCCAGTTACAGGAAAGGATGACAGAAGGTTGGATGATAGATCCCTGCAAAACATCAAACAACAACTGGTTTTCAGTCTCCGTTAGCATAAAACATTTATGTCAAGAAAAAAATAGCAACCTAAAGGTGATTAAACTACTCAGTAAAAACTTCTAAGGGTCCTTAATCTTACTGGTAAAAGTAACTATTTTGGTTTTAGTTCTTGATTACTTTTCGATTTAAAATCAGAATTTCAGGGGGAAAGTTTTAATTTCATCCAAATTGTTCTATTTTTGGTTTCATTTTGCCAAATGGGGACACCTAAATCAAGGGGAAGCTGCTACATTTATTTGAAAAGTGGATTATTTCCATCCTTCTCTCCTGACATTCTTTGGGATCAATTCCTTGTTTCTTTATTAGATAAGAAAGAGGGGGCAGAAGAAGAGCTGGAAAGAGGGAGAGAAAAAAAGGGACGGGAAGGTTTTCTATTGGTCAACATGGCGAGCAATACAATGAAAGCCCTTTAGACCTGAACTCACGTCTGATTCCATCCCACCTGGTTACTCAGCAAAAATGGACAGCTTTGCCTGATGCACCCGAACCTGCTGTCAGTCAGATCTTCAATTATCCACTTAAAGGCCCATGTAGCCCTGGGACACGCCTCCCCGGCTCTGACAGAGTTCAGGGTGTGGAGAGCGCTGCAGACGGGCGAACTGCTCCATGAGTGTCTTCACTAAAAACACTTGTATTAACCAGGTGGCCCCAGTTATTAAAAACATGCCACAAACAAGTTATGAAATACTCACAGCTTTACTAAAGATGGCAACGTAGCAAAAGCACTGGGGTGAATAATGGCGATTTTGTTCCAAGCTAAATTCCTATTTAGAAAGAGAGAGAATTATGTAAGCAATGAAGTCCACATGAGGTTTAATCAAATACACTCAGTCTTCTATCAAAATTTAATTTCCATTCAGATCACGAACAACTAGCTCAGTGAACTGCCCTTTGGATAAGGATAAGGGTAAAAAAAACGATGAAAGGGGATTTAGATCAACCTCATTAAAGTAATCAGGGCGAAGTCATTTAGGAAGATATTTTTAGTTTTATTCTCGCCTTGTAAAAATGTTGACTTTAATATGCCTGTAAAATTTTATTGGGGCTTTTCTAAAATTTGTGGGGATAGGAGAGCGGTAAGAGACAATACTTTGAGGCTGTTCAGACAAACAAGTATATTTTAAATCTCAAAATGTCCTGATAAATAATGCAGTGCAGCCAAGAATTGGTGCACATCATCTGTAGGTCAGCTTATGAAAGATGCTGTCAATGCCGTTCCCAGGAAACAATATTAACAAGTAATTTCTTAAGCAGAATATGAACGAAATGGGGACAAACACATGTTGGAAATTAAGTCCTTCGATAGCAAAAAACCTACATTTTATGGAGAAATAAAATACTCCTGCCACACACAATGAAATGTAGACAATTTAGTAGGAATAAAATCTTTGGCAAGAACTTCTGTGGATAATTAATCAGAGATAAAAAGGTCTAAATTAGTCTTTTTTGAGACAGGGTCTTGCTCTGCAGTGCAGGCTGGCCTTGAGTTCACTTTGTAGCCCAGGGTGGCCTTGAACTTGCAAGGATCCTCCTGCCTCAGCCTTCTGAGTGCTGGGATTACAGGAGTGTGCAGGACACCCAGCTAAGAACCTCTATATTAAAAAAAAAAAACTATGAATTTTAAGGTTTTCACTTTAGAAATGCCTAACAAACAAGGTTGACTAAGATGCAGGCAGTAGAAAAAGTTGAAAGTGATCAAAGTCAGTGTTATGGTTCTAATATAAGCATGTCTTTGTATCTAAAAACCAGTTTAAAGAAATGTGTCTGGTTGCCAAGTTGACAAGGGGTGGAATGTTATGGTTGATACATTGTGTCAACCTGGGGAGTCCAGAGGTTTGGCTAAATGGTTCAGCAGGAAGCCAGGGTGCTTACTTTGTACAGGTCCTGAGCCTGTGGAAGTGGAGGGCATGGAGGTTATGTGAGAGGTACACGCCCCCTAGGTGGGTGTAGGCTGTTTACAGTGTAGCAGAGAAAAGGAGGCTGCTTGCAGCCATTCCTCCCTTTGGCTCTGGTTGTTTTTGCTGTGCTCTGCTGACCTGAACAGTTTGCCCTCTGCCATGTGCCACTCTGCCTCTGAAGCAGCCAAGTATGGACTGAAACCTCCACAAACTGTAAGCTAAATAAACCTTTCCTTCCTTCATTTTGGGTGTTGGGTATTTTGTCTCAGCAACGAGAGAAAAGTAACCAAGACAGTCAGCTTTTCTCAGGGACTGAAAAGTTTATGATATTGGGTCCCTGAGTTACCTTGAATAAAATTTCAGTGTATTCACATTCTCATTTAAATGATTTCTTAGAGACCTGTCCTCCTTGCTTGGAAGAAGCTGGAGGTCTTTTCACTTTGGCCTCAGGACAGAAGATGGCAGCTAAGAAAGGGAAAAAACTCTGGAAGGAGAAAGCTACAGTGTCCTCTGGGCTTTGAGAATGGAGTGAGGAGACTCTTCCATTGAGCCGCTCAGGGAGTGCACACCTGCTGAGGCGAGCAAGTAATACCATCTATCAAACTCTCTTTGGCAGCTTTAAGAAGAACGTATACCAGAGGTGAGCTTCACAGAGCAGAACACCTGGAATGTAGGCCTCCTCCTTCAGTGGGGCTTTCCAGTGACTTGACTGGGTTTTAAGTATATGTGAAAATGTGTATGTGTGAAGGATGCTAATGGCTTCCTGGTATGGGAGCCTGTGGGCCGGAATCCTCCCAGAAGCCCTGCAGGAGTCATTTTCCACCCTTCTGTGCCATTGTGTTTCGTTTTCCAAAGGAGGTCCCGCAAGAGAGAGGGGAAGTCTAGGCACTCACAGTCTGCCCCTTGGCTCTTTGGAAGCACATCTTTGACATCAGCTGTACACCTCAATCACTGCATGCCTCTCCATGGTTAAGCTCTTTCTGCATTCTGGAAATACCACTCTCTTCCTGTCACTGCGATGCTGCGGGTTTGTGCTCACCTAGCCCTTGCCTACTCCCTGCCCAGCCTATGTGGTGTCTCCTGTTTAAGCCAGAGGGTTCAATTCTATTTCCTGCCAGGACCATCAGTGACATACTCTAAAAGGCTAGATACTTCTTCTAATAATAATAACAACATTGTTACATACTTCCTATGTGCCAGGAACAATTGTGAATTTTTTAATACAGACTGTTTTATAAGCCTCGACACAACCCTGAGAGGTAGTTGTTACCCTTATCCCCTCTTGATTGATGAGGTAAAGGGAACATATGTGTGAGAAATTAGATGCCCAGAGTCACAAATACTCTCAGGAGCTGGATTCAACATCAAGCACACTGGCTACGGAGCCCTTGATCTTTTGGTCTGAACGTGTTTGGATTCTCAGGTAAATAATGAGAGACCACTCTACCTGACCCTGACGATAAAAAGATAATGAAGTTCTTGTTTTGAGATGGGAAATGGTCCACTTGAGGACAATGCTGAGTGTTGAGTGCTACAGCAGAGAATGTGCACAGTGCATCAGGATGGAGCAAGTCAAAAGACAGGCGGTGTTGTCCTGCTGGGACGACAAGGGGCGTAGTCAGGGGCTGGAAGGAATTCGACAGGCCGTGGGCCAGGAAAAGCAACGGCCTGTGTACCAGGGGACTGGGAATGCCTGAGAGGGAGATGAGACTGAACCCGGAATACGGAGTAGGATTGTGAAAAGTGGTGCTGGGAAATGTAGTTTTAATCCTAAAACAGTAGGGGAATTAGAATATTTTAGAAGCAGGGAAGCGGTATTTGTCTAGGAATGTTTTAAATCTCTTTGGAGAATGAGATAAACGGATAGAGGCCAGTGGCAGGAGGGTGGTGATGACGAGGGCCTGGGGTAGAAGAGTGGAGAGAACAGAGTTGGTAGTCAGTTGAGTAACCGTATGTGAGGTCAAAGGATTTTGTTGTTGTTGTTGTATGTTTGTTTTTGAGACAGGGTCTCGCTGTGCAGTTCAGGCTGGCCTTGAGCTCACTTTGTAGCCCAGGCTGATATTGAACTCCCATTGATCCTCCTGCCTCAGCCTTCTGAGTGCTGGGATTACAGGCATGCGCCACCATGCCTAGCAAGTTAAAGTGGGAGGAGGGATTCAGAAAGACTTCCTTGCGGCCTTCACGATCTGTGTTACTTCCACCAGCCTTAGAGAACAGCCTTTTGAAACAGAACTGACAGAACTCAAATCTGCTAAGTAAGGTAGGTGACAAAAGTAGGTAATATTTTAATATATTCCTTAAGAAATAAAATAACAATGCAAATAAATTTAAGCAAAAATTACAGAAAGGGTAAAACAACTAAGTTCACAAGAAGTTGGCACTCAAGGTAAGTTTTTGGAGAAAAAGGTAATTCTGAAAAGTAAATTTAAAATGTTTTAAGAAATATACTTTCATGTAAGCATTCTGTCATCAACATTATATGTCACTATTCTGCAAAATCACGCTGAAATCCAGTTTCAGCATATAGAAGTTTTTAACTGTTATTTCCTAAAGTGATGTTACTAAGCTTTCTTTTTAAAATTTATTCACTTAATTAATTTATTGTGGTGCTGGAGATCAAACCCAGGGCTTTGTGCACACTGGGCACAAATTTAAATTTCAAAAAATTTAATATAATATCTTAACTTTGAAATATGCAGTGTTTCCAGTCATAAGACAGAATAATAATGAATCTTAGTTGCCAGAGCAACAGGAACATTTTCTAGGACAGCTGTGCACAAAACTCAGTGGATTTTGAAAATGTGGATATCCAGGCCCCATTCCAGAAACTCTCGCTCGCTTGTGAAGCAGGTGAGGGCCTAGAGGCTGCCTGTTTCATGGTCACCAAGAGTGGTTCCTAAGCACCTGGAGACACGCAAGGCTCCATTCAACCAGGAGAGGAAAGCAGGCAGGTTTGAATTTTACAACCATCCTGGTTTTGTTTGCAAGTGGTTTCCTGCCATTCCTGGTTATGGATAGATTCACACTGTACCGGTTTTAAATAACTTGGTCTGCCTTCCTCTTCTACCAGTCAGCTAACTGAGAGAAAGCGTAAGTGCACATTTACTACATTTAAGTTTATCCCACAGCAAAATACTTGCCTTTTCATAGCAAATATATACACAAAGGCCCAACAATATCCGAGGAAAGGAAAATACCAGGGGAACCCCAAAAGAGAAAGGAGTGCCCTGTGCTGCAGCTGGTGCTAGGTGGCGGTACTCACAGGGACCGGAGACTAAGCAACTGCTGGAAAGTGTCCACTTTAACTTCATAGATTTCATTATGTCTGAGGTCACTGAAATGACAGAGTTACAAAGATTGATTTCAAAGTCAATGGTTCCAAAGATTACAGACTTCAGAGGAGTTTTATGAGTTTTACAGCGGGATCACCTGCCCTCAATCAAAGAAACACATACAGGAGGACCAACAAGTGACTGGTTTTTGTTTAAAAAACATTGCCACCCGTCTGTAATCCCAGCACTCAGTAGGCTGAGGCAGGAGGATCGTTCCAAGTTCAAGGCCAGCCTAGGCTACAAAGTAACCTCAAGTCCAGCCTGAACTGCAGAGCAAGACCCTGTCTCAAAGAGACAAAACTGAACAATACAAAACAAAACAAAACAAAAAACATTGGTTTTTACAGACTTAAGTAAGTAGTCCCTGTTTTTCAAGTCAGCTGGAAGGATATAAAACCATGTTCTGAACATGCCATCATCATTCAAAGCATTTAGGACTCCTCTACTGGCATGTCAGATCATCACCTTTCAAAACATGGATTTGGCTGGGTGTGGTGGCGCGTGCCTATAATTCCCGCACTTGAGAGGCTGAGGCAGGAGGATCGCAGGGAGTTTAAGGCCACCCTGGGCTACAAAATGAGTTTAAGGCCAGCCTGAATTGCATAGTGAAACCTTGTCTCAAAAAGACGAAAAGAAAAAAAAAAACCTAAAACATGGATTTGCTTAATTTATCTTTTTTAATCATCCAAAGGCTTTCAGAGAAAATCAAGCACAGAAAGCTAGATGGTTAATGTTGTTTTGATGAAGATGTATGATTAAAAAGCAATAAGGGTGATGTTTTGTGAGACAAGCAGTTTTAAGGCGAGAATTCCAAAATGTTCCATGCATAAGTAATGTCTACGGCAACTTGAATATGACAAACATGGTAACTTCTCCAAAGACGACTATTGTGAAACAAATACACCAACAAAGCCATGTCCCCCTATATTAAAAAAAATCACCACTTATTGTTATGTGAGTTTGTTGTAGTTGCAAAAGAAGAAAAATTTCAGAGCTCAGACAAACCCAGTTCACTACTACAGAGTCAAGGGGAAAAGAGATACATTGGAAGTGTTTTACTTGCAGTACAGGAGGAGGTGTGACGAAATAGTACTGTCTGCTCTCCAATGTTCTAGCCACCCTACTCCTTATGTGGAAGAAGGAAAACATCAAGTGTCTGGCCAGTGAGCCACGGGGTAAGAAACCAGTGACCCAGAGAGATGTGTTTGGGCTCTTGCTTTTTGCTAGCTTACTTTGAGACACAAAGACACGCACATTTTCTGAAGCTTTTGGCAAGCCGAAAATCTGGGCAAATCTTCTACTAGGTTGTAAGACAGATCCCTGAAAAACAGAAGGTGAAAAAAGGGAGAATATGTTACCCAGTAAGGAATGATGCCTGTTTCTCCTTTTTCTTCCAAGCTGTGAGACCCCCCAGACACTGACTCTGGATATTTCCACAGCCCTGACGTGGATCAGGTAGTCACAGGCATTATTGGATTAAGCAGTAGGTTCAAATGTTTATTGAAATGCAACCATTATAATTCTTTAATTGATTTAAATAATTTAATGAATTTCTTCATATTTTGCCAGTGACTGTTTATGATGTTCTAGCTATTATCTTACTGAAATGATTATGCCTCTGTCTGTAAAAGCTGCTGCATCTCTATAATTAAGACTAAGTCGTTCTTGGTTCTTTTCTAATCAACTTAAAAACAAAATTCAGCAATTCAAAACATAGCAGTAACTTTGAAATCAATCACTATGAAGGGGTAGAAAGTCTAAGAAAGTCCTCAGCTAAAACTCAACAAATTACAGAATAACAAAAACATCTGGACATATTTATAGGATAATATAACTAATCTAAAACAAACCATGGTAATTTCCAGAATGTTAGAATAACTGGTAGATAAAGTAACATAGATATATTTAAAAAAAAACTCATCCCATGTTTTAAAAGTTATCAGCTAATCAACTAACACTTTTTCATGCCTGATTCTCATTCTTAAAACCAGATCACCACTGAACAACTGAGAAATCCAGTTTTCTAAAAGTCTTAAGCTTTTTCTATCCTTATAATTGTTTGCTTTGTTCTACATTTATTAAATAAATGGTATTTATTTTGAAGTAGAGTTTAGTTCCTATACATGGGTTGAATGAAGCTGTTCAGAGATACAAATTTGTAGTTTATGATAGAGATTTTAAATATCACTCCTCAAAGTAAAAAAACCAACACAAGACTCTATGGCTAAAAAATAATACACCTGGCTACCATGTGGTATGCATTTTTGAAAAGTAGTGAATGTATTAAGATGGACACAAATGTTATAAAAAAAGATGATAATGATTTGGTTTGTTCATCTCTACAGGCTGAAAAGGGGACCAGTCTTTCTCTTGAATACCTCTATAGAAAGCTCCATAAAACCTTCTACAGAAAGACATTACCTTCCTCCTGCATTCTGCTTAGTGACTTTCCATGGCTAACATTGATGAAGCACTTCTTACATAAAGGTATGATGTTTATAACTGTCTTAAGTTACTCCATTTAATCCTGTGGCTATCTTATGAGAAAGACATTGTGATTATCCGCAGAGTAAGAAATGAGTGACCTAAGATGACCAGCTACTAAGTCGGGAAAGTCACACGCCTAGAATGGTGTGCCAAGAAATTTCCATAAAGGGGAGGCAACTACCGAAGCACTGATGTCTTAGGCAGCTCTTTCCTTACTAAGAAGATACCAGTTTCCCCCACCTTTCAGGAGTGTTGAGAAGAACAAATAAATATTAGAGGTTAAAGTGCTTTGAAAATGCTATTGTCATTCATGTGCCTGTTTTCTTTCAGTCTCTTCAAGTTTCTATGTGAAGAAATAGTATCTTAAGAATAATGATATAAAGAAAGTGAGAAAGATGAATTAACAGTAAGAATTTACGATGTCCCAGATGCGCTGTTACAGGGGTTTGACATATAATCATTTAATCCTGATGATGGACCTCTGAAGGAAGTGTTACTTCCTCATTTTATAGATTGGGAAACAGAGCCTCAAAGAGGTAGTAACTTGTTCAGTATACTGTGCTGATGTATGGGAATCCTGGAGTTGAACAGAAAATCAGGCTTTGAAGCCTTTGTTTTTGATCAGTTGACCTCGGTTCATGCAGTTCTGGACCTGATGGTTTACTATTCGCCATGCAACAAAGTGGAGGCAGAGGTAATTCAAAGCACAATTCTAAGACGGCCCCCAAATTTCCACTTCCTGTTGTACACTTACTTTCTCCCAGTTCTTCAATCTGACTATATCTAAATCTAAACTGTGTTACCTTCTTGCAGAGTGACTGACAAACTTACTTAACTTCACTAGTTCTCAGCTTTCTTATCTACATCTGCACCTTTTAGGGTGGCATGAAGTAAACAAGAGGAGATGTGTTCTATGACCCCTTCCTGAATACATGGGTGACTGACTCTGAGCCTGCCACAAAGTTATTGTGCTGCCATGTCACCATGCACCGGGAGCCTCTGGGGGTGCGGCAGCCTAAGGCTGAGGGGAAGGCAGAGCCGTGTGTGGCACACATTCTTCTACACTACTTAATACATGTAGTGCTGCTTGCTCTTCCACTACTGAGTGAAGCCCATGGTGAATTACTGGCATTCAGCTGCGACAGGTGTCTGTGATGTGAGGGCAGAGTCACAGCCAGGGACTTAGGGTCCTGTCACTAAGTCCCAACTGCTTACGGGGATGTGGTAGCATGGGTGGAAGCTGAGGGAGAAGCTGAAAGTACGTCCAGTCAAAGTTCTTCAAATCTCTATACGTTGCTCTCCATAGAACACGGGGAAGGCAGGAAAATATGCCCTAGGTCAATAGAAACCACATACGCAAGCTGTTTAATCATCTGATAAAACATTAGCACACAGTGCCCTCAGCTACACCAGAAGAATACTTGGTCACTTTTACCAAGGTTTGTGCCAGTTTGATAACTCAGTTCTTACTTTGGCATTCATCTTGGGCTGTTGATCCATTATGTTATTTTGTTCTGCTCTGCAAAGCCTTAAAAAAGGAAATGAAATTACTTTGGCTTATTCATATCCACTTTCTGAAAGGAAACGTGTGCCAACTGGAACTCTACTGGGGGGCTGTACTTGGAAGCAAAGGGTGTGTGTCCATTGTTCCCCAGGGTCATGGCAGGGAGCTCTGGCCAACTGGGGTGGCAAAGGAGGCCTGACTTCCTGGAGACCTGCAAGGAAAGCACTTTCTCCCTTTTTTAAAGGATTACTGAAATGCTGTCTTCCAGTTTTCTTTTTAAATGGAAGTTGCCTGTTTATACAACATTATTGCCTTATTGATACGCACAGTACTTGGAGATTAGGTAACTGATCACAGACGGTTTGAGGAAGAGATGAGATTTGCGCTCCAGTTAAAGTCCTGTCAAAACACAAACCAGACATCATTCTTTCATTCCTGCTTTGCACAGTGACATATTTTGACTCACTGATGTTAAAGCTGATCCTGCTCCAAGGTCAGTTTATGTTCTGGGGAAAGCTAAGAGCCCACTTGTGTACTTACAGACTCTCCAAGTTGGCAGTTCCAGTTAAGTCAGGAAATTCAGTTATTTGTGAAGCACCATTCAAAGTCCTAGGAGGAGGAACATGTAAATATTACTGGGAGAAGATTCTACAAAGGGGTGCTTTACATTGGCATTTTCAGAGCACTTCAATGGGGAATATTCATGTGGTCTGTACACCAGTCCTGCAGGTGGGGAGAACTGTGCTCTATAAGACAAACAGATACTTACAGTGTTCTTAGTTCAGGTAAATGCTGAAAAGTGGATCTTCCAACAAATTGGATGGGGTTCTCATAAAAATGTCTGAAAAAAACCCAAATGCCAATGTCTTAGCATAAAACTTGAATGACGAGTATCTGTTCAAAATTCCCACTAACACACTAAATATATTTATGTAAGTTTGATTCTACTACATTAAACAACTTTCCTGATTATTTGGTTCCAGGAAAACCTTGAAAGTATTTTATTCACATTATGGGACTTTTGGTAAGAAACCCATACTATACAAAATTTATAATTTCTGATAGTAAGACATACATGAATGGTAGCTACTTAAATTAAAAAGTGAGTGAACTGACTATATTTAAAAGCTTTTCTGAGCCAGGTATGATGGTCCATGCCTGTAAGGGCAATCACCAGGAGTCTGAGGCCAGCCTGGACTACATAGTGAGTTCAAGCCTAGTCTGAACTACCCAGTGAGACTTTCACTTAAAATATTTTTTCTGCCTTTAACATCTGTAGAATATTCATTGAAAGGCAAAGAGGTAATTTCAGGTGCTAGCAATTGTCATTATTAAAGAAAATAAACATAATTTATTGGAGGTTTTATCTTTTAGTCAAATACTGCATAATATCCATATGCATCTTTTAAAATTATCTGAGAAGAAATAAGTTAGAGTTTTTCTCACATTAGAATGTTTTTGAATTAATTACTGTGCTCTAAGGAGAGACAGTGCTAGAACTTATAGTCTGTTTTATTTTACAGATGTTTTCAAAGTAGGCAAAATGTATTTGAATTCCATGGTCAGTGGAGTCCCTCACATACTTCTTAGCTGAAGCATCCTGCTAGTTTAATTAAATTTTACAAATTCATGGAGTTTTACTATGCTCAAAGTAGGAAGGTAGATATTAAGAGGATTTAAAGACATTTATTGAACAAACTATCATTAGTTATCTAGTTTGCAATGACATTATTCTAGATATTAGGAGTGTGAAGAGGAATGAAAAACTGTTCCAGCTCTAAAGGAGCTAGGAATCAGTTGGAATTAAACAAATAAATAACAGCATATTACCTTCTATTTGACAGAGCAATTCTATATACATCTGTTTCAACCGGTCCATGCAGCAATTTTGACACATAGTGTAAGGCTATTTCCTACAATTTTGGAAGAGAAAATTGAGGCTTGGAAACCTTGTAAGGCTCGTTACTCCAGAGCCTCAATCTTTTTACTTGTTAAACTGAGATAATAATTCTTAGCTGTAGGATTCATGTAAGAATTAAAACAGCTAATACATGTGCAATATCTGTCACAGTTCCAGGAATATAGTTATTGCACAATACACCTAGGTCCTTTTCTATCCTCTTACTCTTTGATCCTTTCTTTTCCCTTGGGATTATACAGACGGTAATCAAAAGGGCTGGAACTGCAATATATGCTTTAGGATTTAAAAATGGGATTTTCTTCACAATGTCATAGTATCCTTTTCTGTACTATGTGCTTACAGGAATATAACTGTGCCGCTCTCCATGTACAAATGCATGTACACTGGGCCAGTATGAATGTACACACTTGTATGCGTAAGGGAGAAATACTGCCAGCACAAATAAGGAGTTCTGTGGCTGTCAGGAGAGAACTGTCTCATATGTTCTGGGGACATTAAGAAAAACCTCATGAAATGGAATTTAAAATGGACCCAGGAGACAGAATTTCAACCAGCATAGTGAGAAGACAGAATCACAGGAACCAAAGAAATAGTTTCTTTCTATGAACATAGCTTAGTTGATCTGATTTAGGATTCTGCTGCAGTAGATGGAGACCAACCTCCTTGACTGGTAAAAAACTGAGAAGTAAGAGCTGGCAGAGAGCATGTAAAGAGGGTATGGGTAAGACAGGAGGTGCAGAGGTGGCTGACAGGACACGAGCTATGAGCAGGGGTGGGGGGTGTAGGAAGGGGCTGGTAATGACAAAATGGAGGTGAAAGCTGGAGCACAGAGAGGAGAGTTCCAGAAGTAAAGTGACTAACACTATAGAATAGCGGGTTGAAGGTCAGATATCTGTGAGGGGCCCCTAGCCTGCCTCAGGACCCATGAGCATGTCAAGAAAGTGATTAAAAATGAAGCCAGAAGCATCAGGGAGAGTGGAGCAAAGGTGACGCAATTTGCCAACCTCTTAATAAGTAAATACTCTCTAAGGAAGACTAAGTTATTAGTCAGTACGCTGTAAACCATCAGTTTGCCAAAATATTGCCAGAGCATTTCAGAAACGATGACTGTTTCTGTTTGTTCATCCACAACAAATGCCACATGGTTCCAGAAAACCTTTTGATTTACTGGCACGGGCCAAACATCTGCCAAGAAGCGCCCCTTGAGTAATGTTCAAAAATTGTCCTTACTCTTCTGTATGTTTGAGACTCCTCATCAATGCCCCGGGCCCAATCTTGCACTGCAGCCCTACTTTGGTCAGGCATCTGTCTTTTAACTGCTCAGCCTAATCAGTATAGCTTTTATTTCCTTCTACCTCTATTACCAATCTGCCTGTGTTAAATATAAAACAGAAATTTAGATACGCTTTGCAGTTATAACTACTTTTTTATTATTTCATGGTCTAAAAATCCTTAGCTACTCCTTTTTAGAACATGATTTTTCTAGAATGACAGACTAGTTTGTGTAAATGTGACTAAATGCACGGTTTGGTAATGAATAGACAGAGATTTACCATTAAACAGTATTCCTCCCACCCAACCCCATACCAGTTTAGGCAGGAGTCCATTGTTTGTAAAGATCCCTCTTTGTAAAGGATAATTTATATTTATAGTATTCTTGAGTTGAAATCCTGAATGACAATGTGGCCTTCATGTTGATGATCTAAAATTCAGTTTATTTCTTGGAAAACAAAGATAACTATAAGAATTTACAAACTTAACTGTGAAATGCAATAAAACATCTGAAAAATACCAGGCATAATAACATATTGTAGATCCTAAAATAATGTTTTAAAAATATTTGTTCAGTGCTCAATCCTGCCAAATATCTCCATAATGAGACTCTGTGCAGCTTATTATTATGGCTGAGACCAAACTCAGGCAATTATAGACCACTCACTGCATTATACTTATCACTGCAATATTCCCATGTATCAAGATGCACAAACCCCAAAGCACTTTGGGTACTTACATTGTAATAAGAGAAGGGTTGCCTACAAATGCTTTCTCGGGAATTGACCTGATATTGTTGCTATGAAATCCTCTAGAAAGAGAGAAAAGAAATGTATGGAAAATCACGTGTGGGGTAAAGTTATTTACTAGTCCTCCCCACCCGCAACTGTGGTAATAAGCAGCACCTTTAGCAACCAGAGGACGAGATTTAATTCCTCTCTACTTAAAACTTCGGTGCCCTCATTTACTCTCAAGGATAAGCACAAGGAATGGAGATTCTGTGGTTGTGCTTTGCGGAAATTTATGACCTAACACAATAAAAAGAAAATGCGTATGTGAACATCTAGTAGAGCCTGAGGAGTGGGACCTGCCTTTGGAGAGAGGATTAGGACCGCTCCTCCTTACCCCATTTGGAGCTGGAAGAGAAAACTGACTTAAGTTGGAGGGAACTAGAGATTTAAGTAATCTTATGAGGACAAAATTTCCTGAGTCTGTAATAATAGACTGATTCTCAACTGTCAGCATAATGCTGTCCGAATAGCATAGGACCAGAGTCAGTGATCTCTGGGTCTTACATGGGTGGATGGCTGTATGAGATGAGAGGCTGTCTTAGGGCTTCCTGAGCCTGTACAGCGAGGACCCTGCAACACAGCCATGTGTGGCGGTGCTTTTTCGGCAGTCCTGAGGCAGACTGCTGAAGGCTTTTTCGTTTAAACACGCTCCCCTGTCTGCTTTGGCTGTGTGTCTCGTTTCTCCCTGCCAGGGGAACAAGGTTCTAGGTTTATCTTCCTTTGTAAGTGTTAGACCCTTACCTCTGTATGTTACTCATTCTGCTTATGTACGGAGAAAAGCTAATTAATTTTATCATCTGTAAGATATACCTGTAACCTCATGGCTGAGAGTTAGCTTTCTCTTAGGAAATTTGTGTTTTGGAAAATGAAGTAAGGCTCACGCAGCACTGAAGGAATGTAATGAAATGCATATAAAGGTATCCAGCATCACACAAAGCACACACAACACCATCCACCCAGTTCCGTATTACTTAAGGTGGAAAAGTTTAGGCTGTTGGAAATGCTCAGCAAAAACTGAATTCAGTTCTAGTTCTACAATCCGTAAAGTCTCTACATGTGAGGGGCATATGTATGCCTTAGAAAAAGAGACACAGATATGGCTTAGAGAAATATGAAGTCTCTTTAAACACAGGTAGATGAATCATAAATTAAAACTCTGATATTTGCTGCTGATAATCAATTAAATATATTTCAAGTATACTTTTTAACTGTTACTTATATATGCTTTAAAATTTTTTCTATAAGTCATATTATATATAACGATCACACGTATGTTCAAAATAAATTTACAAAGAGTAAAGGTCTTCTACTGTCCTAACTACTTACAGTTCCTTAAGGTTGGAGAGTGTCCTGATTGCCATGGGAAATTCATCGAGGTTATTGTAATTTAAATCTCTGAAAATGAGTAAACAGTATTTTCAGTTAAAACTCACATATATAAAGTATACAGTGAGATTAACATGCTATTCCAATGGAGCCATATCACCCATGAAAGCTCTACTTCCTCTTTATGGAGAGATTTTCTTAGCTGCTTACCACCAACAGTCCAGAAACATTTGCATTAAAACAGTCACCACACTGACTATGAGAAATTTCAGAGTCAAAGTTCGATGCCCCCGATGCATTTAAAACCGGGACAGACATGCAGTTAGTTTCCAAGTAGGAGGAATGCTTGCTTGGGGAGGTGTTGAGCACTTGCTGGTCCAGCTCTTCACCTGAATTTGATTCACTGTATTGCCAGCTTGTGTTTGCCCTTCTGAGGCTCCTGGACTGCATCCCTTTCCTGCTTGTCTCCTTCCCTTCTTGGAGATAGGCTATCTTAAGAGGACTGCGTTATTCCTGACTCCTGTGGGGAGCCCGCATGCCTCTCAGTCTGAAGTCCAGGTCAGACTTGCTTCTGGAGAGGTTTATGTGACACAGGGTGCTCTTAGGAAGCACATCTGGTCTAGAATTTTCTCAAATCAAAAACCGGTTCACATCAGATGAGTTTTTTTCCTCTGAGGTAAAGTTCTATATTATCCCCTCACAAACACAGAAGGGAAGGCCAGACAATCTCCAATCGTTAATTTCTCTGTTATGACACAAATGGCTTTTCAAATGCTATTACTCCCCATTATATCTACAACTTTATACAAAAAAGTAATTGCCTCCTGTTCTCTGGAACGGCGGACTTCCCAGATGATGCAGAAAAACCTTTCGGTCAGGCAATCAGATATGGTTAGATTCTCCTCTATGGAAAAAGAATTGTTACTTAATTTTAAGAGGATGATAATTTGACTGCGTTAAACATGAATCAAAATTCCTACTTGTCTGGCACAAACCATCTTTAAGCTATACCTCAGGCAGGAAATTCATGTCTTTTGTGGACATAAATTTTCTTCCTGTTTGTAAATCTCTCCAGATGCTCTATTCTGATTAAATGAGGATTGGACCCTTATAAATTACTTGGATTTCAAGTGAGGGAAAGGAAGAGGTTTGAAGTAACCAATTTACTGATTCCCTGTAGCCTTGGGCAAGAGGGAGGGAGACAATAAGACACATATGAATTTTGACCTAAATATTTTGCCTTACGGTGTTTGTATGCAAGCTTAGGTCAGTGATGATGAACCTGTTAGAGGCAAATGCCCCGACTGCAACCCCAAACCCCCTTATCACAAAGTGCCAACACTGCAATTAAACCTGAATACTGAGGTACTAGTTTAGAAAAAAGCCAACTCATACCTGAACATCTTTTGTCTTTAAAAAAAGAAAATAACACGTGCGCCTTTGGTCTCTTACCACTGGCCCAGGTCCATATCTAGGATCAGGGAGCAAAACTATTTATGGAAATATCCAAAGCCCATATTTTTGTTGTTCTTTCTACTGTCCTTTGAAAGGACTGAAAGGTGATTTCACCTATTGAAATCCCTCACACCAACCCCGGGGTAGATAAGAGAGTTCTTCTTTTTCCTAGCTGCTGATAGAAACAATTTGCCCAGGCTATTACATTGACATCAAGGTCTTACCTAGGCAAGTTCACCTTACAGCCATAAGGAAACAGGGACTTAAGGAAAGCTGTTTGTGTGATCCACAACAAGGCCAGCGCCAGAGGGTGTCTCCAGCAATGACTGGCCCCAGGCGTGGTTAGAAGATAAACTGGCCATGCGCCAGTTGCTAAGTCCTGTATGTAAATGAACAGCCTGGTTCGCAAGCCCGGGAAAAGTGAACGTTGGCGTGCGCTGCTTCTGCAGTCCTGCTTAAAACCAGCATTGTAGATCTGGTGGCCTTGTCAGTCTATTGCACTTGACTATTAAAAATATCAGGGTGGAGATGGGCTTATCACCGCAAGCACCCTCCTCTCCAAGCGTACTAAGGCCCGTCATTGCGTATCCTTCCACGTCTATCACGCCTATTCCACTCAACAGGGCAATGAAGGTAGCTCCTTCCCTGGGAAAAGCTGAAGATCCTGGTGTGACTCAGGAGAACTATCTTGGCCCTGGGAGAGGGTCTAGCTAGCTGGATTCATCTTATCATCAGTGCCAACTAGGAGCTGAACTTTGACCTATTTTTTGGAAGTAGAATCTGAAGGTAAATATGGATTTCAGAATTGGACTAGAGAAGGAAACAAATCCCAATTATGCTGCTGATCATATATGTAATATTTTTGTTTTTTTGGTACTGGGAATCGAACTCAAGACCTTACACTTGCCAGGCAGATGCTGTGCCACTGAGCTATATCCCCAGCCCTAGATATGTCGTATTGACAGAATGACTTACTCTCACTAGAGCGTACCATAGAATAGTAACATTCACTTTCCTAGGAAGTTCATAAAATTATTGGAATCGTGTATGCTATGTCCTCAGTGCAATAACAGATAATGGAAATAATCAATTATTATCACTTTTCAGTCCTTTGAATTCCTTAGCATAAGTATTCTTTACTTCCTAGTAAAATGCCTGTTTACCTCGGATTGGAGACTCAGGGATTTGCCTGGTCCACATCTCATTCAGCAAGGAGGACCAAGGTCATGAACACTGAGCCTAAGTAACAATATGCAATTGATTTTTGACACAGAATACACAAACATAAGCAAACAGTCACTGCTCAGAAGAAACATGTCATTTAACTTATGAGATATACTGACTAATTATCACTTTCATTAGATTAAAATAAAATCTCAGTTTCATTGGTTAGCTCTGTGGGGTGTGTGTGTGTGTGTGTGTGTGTGTGTGTGTGTGTAGACAGAACCACTGTAAATATGTTTAAAGCTCAGGCAATTAACCAAACCAAATAGAAAGTTTGGCTTTAAGGCTATTTTGATTCCTTCAGAATATTCATGAAAGCACTGAAAAAACGGGAAACAAATAAAAGGTCACTCACAAAGTCTCTAGGCTGTGGAGCCCATCAAAGCATTTCTTTCCCAGGGAGTGAATTCTGTTGTTATGGAGATGCCTGCAGGAGAACATTACCGACAGTCACAAGGCACTGCACACAGCAAATTTAGGCAAAACTTTCTGACTGCTTAAATCCAGAGAAACTTATACTGTAGAATGTACTAATCACAGGAAATGAGTAATTTTAAAAGTCTATACGTCTCATTCACTCATATCATAGATGATTCCATACTATGAATTTAAAAGACAGTCACAGTTTTACTTTTTCAGTTTGAGGTACCTGGAAATATGTAATAATCTGAACAACATGATTGATATAATTAAATTCAAGTTTTTCCATATATTTTCTAATATAATTTGTTCGGCATGACTAGAATATAGAAAGTTAAATGAGGTATTGACCATCACTGAGACATGGAAGCTAGAGGAAAGGTGACAGGTGCACTCAGCACGCTTTTTATTAGAATAAAGGCTGGTAAGGGCCCCATTATCAGTGCTGGGCCACAGAGCAACAGGAAACAATTTCAGTTACAGGGAATGGTGACCAGATTTTTTTGGCTGCCCAAGAAGATTAGTTATCTTGACAGTGTTAATGTGTATAATGATCATCTTTGGCTCAACTAGTAAGTCAGTTAGGCCAAAGCCACAGAGAACAGCTGTGTATGCGACTGCAAACGGGATCAATTCCCAAAGGGATTTTGGGAAACGGGTTGGAGGGGAGAGGGTGGAAAATTATAGCTGGATCTCTGCCCGCGCACTCCCTCTACTGGGGAAAAGGTGCGAAGACCCATGCCCAGTTTCTGGTAGGTCAACGGCGCCATCTTTATATGTGAAATTCAGTACTGACTCTTATTAACATCCCCCCAAACTTCTTCTCCTTTCATACTAAGATGTTTATTTTAATAAATCCATTTCAGTTTCATGTGAGATCTATGTACACTCCTTAGGGATCGTCTACATGCCACAGATAAGGGGGAGGATCGAAGGGAGTCTGAGAAGATGAGTAAGATACTGGCCAGCCCTCAAGGAGATACATACTTCTCCTTTGGAAGGGGCGGACGTGTAATCACATCGAGTAACAAGATGGCACGACAGAGGGCACCAGGGAGTCAGCTGGTGGGCTTGGAGCAGAGGGACAAAAGCAGCGCAGCAGACTTCCTGCCACAGGGTCGCAGTTTTGTCTGTTAAAAGGCCCTCAAAGTCCACAGACTAAAGGTTTGTACTGTTGGGAGCGAGAAGGCAGATCACTGGAGGGGTCCGCCTTCAGTGAGCCGGGTGGGGGAACCAACCCCCACTCTTGCTCTCTCTATTTCTCTTTGCTTTTGGGCTGCCATGAAGCAAGCAGCTTTGCTCAGCTGTACACCGCTTGCCATGATGTTGGGCCTCACTACAGTCCCAAAGGCAATGAGACAAAACCCTAGGGCCAAAACCTCAAAAGCATGATCCAAAATAACTCTTTCCTACCGTACTTTGCTAACCTTGAGTATTTTGTCACAGCAACAGAAAGCTGACATAGTTGGCAAATTGACAGCCTCTCACCTGGTGGCCATTTTCCTATTTCAGCATTAACTGGCTGTTCTGATACACACATGAGAGCAAGTTGCCTCAATCTTAGGAAAGATTGATTGCTTTTCAAATTTTTACTTATTTGAGAATCATTTGAGTTTACTAAAATAATGGAATCTAGACTTCAAAGGGATAAAACCTGTACAAATGCATTACTCAAGAAAAACAAAAACAAAAACAAAAATCCCCACAAATGTGTTACCCACTGTCAGTGAGTAGTCTTCCCACCACCTTCCTTAGCTCGAGAAGTACTTGTGAGGTATTATTAATGCACATTATTAAATAATAAATACATTTTTCAATTTGACCTGAACTTTCAATTACTAAAAAAAAAATCAAAGAATTTTGATGAATTGTGGTCACTGTGCTGACTGTATTGTACAGTGATCCCTTGTACAATATACAATGGGCTCCACTAAAGCAGAGGTCAAGTTTTATCATCTTTGTGTGCCCAGCCGTGTTTGGCATTTATCAGGTGCTTGATAAATGTTTAAGTCATTTACACAATTGGAACATTTATAAGTCATTTTGGGGAGGGACTCAGGGAGTTTTCCTTCCTTAACATGTCTCCATTAAAGCTCTGAGGAGCTAGCATTTTAAAGCCAAGGTTTTAGAATGAATTTAGAAACTGTTAAAAAAGAACACAAAATCAATAAAACTTACAGAACGACCAAGCTGGAGAGGTTTCCAAAGGCATAATCTGGTATGTGGTGTATTTTGTTCAGGGCCAAAGTCATGGCTTGCAATGCTGATAAGCTTCTGAAAGCCTGGACAGGGATTTCCGTCAAAGCATTGTCATCCAGCCACAGGTGCCTCAGGGAATGCAGGCCACTGAAGCAGCTGGGTGGCACATAGCCGATGTGGTTGGCATCCAGACGCCTGTGGAAGCAAGCAAGCAAGAATAGAAGAGAGAGCAAAGTCCAGGCAAAGATGAACTTTATAGAAAGTCTCTCCAGATGTTCCACAAGAGTGAAACACAGCCTAGGGGGTTCAGGGGCCCTGACATCTGGGGCACCCTCCTGATGGCTTCTCCTTCTCATTGATGGGTAGTAATCTTCAGGCTTTCTTTCCTGAACCCAGGAAATAGACATCTTTCTTTTCCTTTCCCTGCCAGAGCCAATGGATGCCTTCACATTCTTGGACAGTTTTGAGCATACTAACCACTCTGATACTAGTGTGCTCTGTAACTTCTAGGAAAAGATGGCTGCAGTGTTTGAAAGGAACCAAATAATTTTTAAGGGCTGTTAGCTATGTCGGAGAGGGAAGCAGCCCTCCCTTCTCCTAATTATAGTGCCAAAGAGCCTGATGCGGACTGGCTTTCTTGATCATCTTAACCATTGGCTTTGGGCAGATGTTTGCTTTAATGACGCTTTAAATGAGTAATAAAATTAACAGCTTTCCAGCTTTTGCCTCCTTTTCCCACCCTTCATTTTTTTTTTTTCAAATGGGAAAATACATTTAAAAATAGGTTCAGTCAATGGGCCATTGCAGCTTTGGAGCCAGCAGAGGGAGTGTAATATGCTTATTTTGCACCAGCACAATGTAAATAGCAGCTATAATTAAAAAGGCCTTCACTGTACTCATGGAAGTGGCAAAACTCACATAGTTTAACATTTTCTGTGAGGTGTATGAACAATACAACACCATCTTTCAGCTCTGTGTCCAACAGCCCTCACGTTTTTTTTCAGTCTGTTTTTGTCTCACACATTTGTGTGCATTTTCAAAGCTAGGATTAAAAAAAAATAAGTTGCATTTTAAGCAGTACATGTATTAGGAAGGATTAGAGAATCATGAGAGGATTCTGAAAAATATTTTTGGAAACATTTAAGACTAAACAGATGCCAGAAGTACACCAGGATCACAAAATAATCTCTTGCAAACCAAATTTAAACAGTTTAGAAATAGAACTCTCTGTGGCAGCAAAGCTAATCTCTCTGGAAAGCAGTTTCCTCCCTCTCAGTCACGTGTGACATTCTCGTCATCCCTTGTTTCCACTTTACTGACTGACGGGGACAGTGGTACCCTAAGTCCCCTGGACTGAGGTTTGGTAAGAACTGAGTTAAGGCTGCTTGGAGGAAACTTTCAAAGTTGGGTGTCTTAGCCCATGCACATGTGAATTTCCAGGAGAGCAGCCATCATTGTAGGCAGCAGAAACTCTACTTCCCAACATACACACAAATGAACTGGACATGTTTAGGAAAATTCAGAGATATCTGTTCTTCCTTTTCCGGCAACACTGTGCTTGGCGCTGGTTCAAATATTCTCATTGGGGGATGAAGAGAGGACCATTATTTTTTGACTACTATTAAAGCACACACATAACTAGCTCCTTCTTAATTATTGGGACTTTTTAATATAGTAGTCACCTCTGAGTTTTAGTTGATGTAGGGACTGATTATTACCAGTTGCTTATGTATCAAAATAAGTAGCTCTTAAGTATGTTGAAAATGAATAACCTTAAAGTTCAATACAAATGCTGAAATATGTTTGTAGAAAAGCTGACTGCAGGCCTGTCTGCTCTAAGCTGCTACCAGTGTGAAGTGGCCCTGGGCTCACTTCCTTATGTTAATAAATCCATTGCTCTGGGCAGATATCTTCCTGTTGTTACGGAAGTACTGGGGATGGAACCAAGGGAGTGCCGAGCTGCCCTGGAGCCCTTTTAGTTTATTTTTTATTTTGAGACAGAGAGACTTACTAAGTTGCCCACACTGGCCTTGGAACGGCCATCTCTCTGCTTGTCCTCAAGGCGCTGGGATTGTAGGAGTGCAGAGCCAGGACTGACTGCACAGATGGCGCATTTTGTTTGCTCAGAAAAGAGGGTGAAATATGGCCTCTCCCCAGTACTACCTTACAGAAAATTGCCATCTGAAGTGAAATGAATAAGTATGAGCAATTATTCAGTCCTAACACTCTAAATATAAATTCTCCACACCCGAGAACTTCAGGTAGAGTCCAGCATTAAAATCTCTTCCTAATAAATAGTTTTTCATTTAACAAGCTTGCAATGAAGGATACATCTAACTGTAGTGTTTTAGAGTCCATAGACCCCCGGCCTCAGAGGTCCCAACCTAATTGAGAGGGGAATATTGTTCACACTCAACAGCATTAGCTGATTTAATCTTCTCCAAGCTTCATGAAAGTCCAATTCCCCACTAAAAATATACGATGTGATGTTGTGATACATGGGTACAGATTCAGATGATTAACTCAAGACAACTAACATACTACTACCTCTCACACTAATCATTCTTTTGCGGTGAGATTGTTTAGGATCTAATCTCTTCGTAAATTTCAAGTGTAAAATAAATTATTAGGGGCCCATGCTGTGTAACAGATCTCTAGAACTCACTCACGTGGTCTGAGACTTTGCGCCTTTGATCAACATCTCCCCATTCTCTCTGCCAACCCTCCAGCTTCTGCAACCACCATCCTGCTGTCTTCTTCTGTATCTGATTTAATCTTTTTTTTTTTTTTTTTTTTTTTTTTTTTTTTTTTTTTTTTTTTTTTTTTTTTGCCTTTTTGAGACAGGGTCTTACTATGCAGTTCAGGCTGGCCTTGAGTTTACTTTGTAGTCCAGGCTGGTCACAAACTCATAACAATCCTCCCGCCTCAGCCTCCCTAGCGCTGGGATTACAGGTGTGTACCACCATGCCTGGATATCCGATTTAATCTTAACAGGCCACCCCAAGGCTGTACTACTAGGGTATGGAATTATGTACCCAGTCACTCGTACTGGCGGTTCTTCCAGAAGAAGGTTAGGACCACGGGCACAGCACCTGGCAGGGCGCAAGCTGTGCTTATTCGATGAATAGACAAAGAACTCACATTGTGTCACTCGGCTCTTTTCAGGGAGCTGGAATTCTCTACTCACATGCTTGAAAGTGGAATATTTAAGCCATGAAGTGTAAGATAAACATCACTACACAGTGCAAGAAAACACTACATAAAGTATGGCTCAGCTATATACTTCATTATCAAAAGCAAAGAAGATGACCTTCTATGGCTCCCCTTTTTAAGTGATTCATTGTTACAGTATTTCCATTTCACGTGAGTTACAAAGGAAATGGGTGTGGCGGCATTTAGTATCTGAGTTAGTGCAGAGATTTTGGCAAGTCCCAAGTTTAAGCTGCTATAGCAGCTAGGAAGCCATGGGTCAATTAAGAAATCCCAGCCTTAACATCTATAAAATGGCTCTGGCTTACAGGGTCGTGCTAAAAGGCAGTAGTAAGTACAACAGGAGCTGTAAATATAAAGTGCCCTAATGATTTTAAATTACCTTTATCTGAAGCAGTTTAACAATTTTTGCTTTTGCTTTTTGACCGCTAGACTATTAAGAAAAAAGAGGTAGAATCGAATTTGCTGGGGCAAAAGTTGACTAAAACAAATATTATATTGTCCATGAATTTCAGTTCTGAGAAAGATAGGGTGTTTACTTTGTTCCTTATAAGAGAAATAAGAGGTGTCTTTTTACAATTAGAATTAACAGAAATCACACTTATTTTTCTGTTTTTAGTGTTACTGTGATATGTGTAGGTGTATATGTATGTACATACAATACATAATACCTCAATTCATAAATGCTTCTGCTCCAGAACAATTCAGTTGGAAAACAAGAGGATTTGGCAAAATTTTGTTTCTGTTTGCGAACTCTGCATTGGGTGACAAACACAACCGCAGCCATCTTCCCCACACAAACAGCAAAGCAGCCATCTTCCCCAGAACTGGGGAACAAATTAAATTCGTGAGCCAAGGCACCACTGTGCGTACACATGTGCATACCACATAATAGGGCAACGTTGTCATACATTACCAAATATAGCATCTTTACTCCGACGGCGAAGGAAAAGTGGTGCTGGGTGGAGGGTGGCACATTCTCCCAGGATGCTCTTACCGCTTATGTGTCCATCACAATGTGACAGACTCAGAGCAAAACCCTGGTGTAGTTATGCATAGCACAATAAAATACTTAAGCACAGTGGCATTGCTCTCGCTTTCAATTCAGACAAATAAAACCTCTTCATTATGATCTTGAAATACAATCTGAAAAGTGATCCCTATGTAGGAAATGGCATCCATTTTATGCTCCCTATGTTACTGAGAACTTATGGTGCAATCATAGATTTTATCTTCCTCTGTTATCTACAACTACCTAGGTAATAGGCACACAGCAAACTGGAAAGCACATTGGATTAGAAGAATTAAGACAATTTAAGACAAGACTGCCCTTTCTTGAGTTTTGGGGACCTATTTAGTTTCTAATCTCTTTGTGGGTCAATATTCACATATATAAAGTCACAACATGTCACAGAATTACTGTGGGAATTAAGTGAGAAAATATATATGGACATATTTTGAAAACAATACAGCATTCTAGGAATGGTAGACTTTATTATTTAAGTAACACTTTACATTTAAGAATTGGCATAATTTCTTCCCCTCTAAATATTTTCTTTATTCTTTCTATAGTTTCTTACTTCTTTATAATTTCATATTTCCCTGTAGGCAGTTGACTGTTTTTATGGCATATATCCTAGCAGTGCTGCTGATTCTCTGCTTACCCAGTGTCCCTTAATACATATGTTCAGTAGCTATGCTACACATTTTGTTGAGTGTTACAGCAAGGCTTCCCTCCCAGAGAAAAGGAGATACACAGATCTTCTGTGATAGGCCAGCCAAAGGGTAATTGAGGCGTAAAAAGCAGAATGGCTGAGGAGAAATATGACACTATCTAGTGCAAGAACAGAATTCTTATTAAGCATGAATACCTGCAAATTTACTTAGAGGGTTACAACTGATGAGAAATGGCTTTGTCATGACTTTTGAGCTGATGCTGAAATAGCTCAGTTCTCTGGAGGGAGGACCTGGCATTGGAGAGCTTCACAATTGCCAAAGAGATTGTGTTACTCAAGTTGGTTGGCCAAGGGGACTGTTACTCATGTGACTTGTGTTGCTTCTTCACACCGCTGGGATCTGGGCAAGACCATCCAGTTCATATGACAGGTTTGAAAACTTTGAGTACGCAAGGTGTCTGGAGTCTGGATAACTTCACTCTCAGAAGACATCTGGGTTCTATGCCTATGAGGTATCTTTCATCCTCTCCAATAAATCTTCCAGATCTGCCAAATAACTTTCTCTGGAGTGGGGATGCCACACTGCTTCTGAACCAGCTGCCCTAAGAATAGATTGTGCTGTGGAAAGGTCTCTGATAGTGTAGAAGGAAAATTAAATACTATGGAGTGGGAACTTAGCCACTGGAGGCCACCACAGTTATTAGGCTGAGAGAGACGGCTGCCTAGAAGAAGTGTAGAAAAGAGGAAGTATCTAATTTGTAGCTTGTTAAATAAGTAAGCTTGACAGATCTTGGTGATTCACCAGGTGTGATGAGGAGGAAGCAAGGAGCTATTCTGATTTAGGATTTGGGACTGGGTCATGTATGGCTGGAGACCATGCAGAAAGAGGGGTGAATGTCACTCAGTAGTACACAAAATAAAAGAAAAAACAGAACTATGAAAGCAATTCTGCAACATCAGTGTGTTCTATTTAGCAAAGAGCTAGAGGATAACAGGCAAAATTTTAATCTTTATGTATAGCAGCAACCAGTTCATTTTCTTTCCACTTAAAAGATTTTTCCCTAATGTTTTTATGCATAAAAAGTTGACAATGCACATTTCCTCCTTCAAAAGAAACATTTGGCCCATTTGCTCTATCCTTTTGGATGAAAATTTTGATTTATGAGTGGCATTGTGGTAGAGGTTACAGGCTCTGAAAGATCACTCTTGCTGCTGTTCCAGAAAACGGTCCCTTATAATCTTATATATGCCACCTTGCCAGTGTATCACATAAACTTATATGTTTGTTTGAGAACGTCTTTGATGAGCTATTAACTACAAGGAAGAAAGGGTTAGTCTGAAGATAAGCCATTGATCTTGGCTAATTCCAAACTGAGATGATTGTAATAATGTCAATTATTAACAAGGATGAATGGAAGGGGAAAAGAGCCAAAAGTGTGCAGAGCACTGCAGCTGTGCCATACGCCTTGTGGGAATTCTTATAATAAGCAGAATTATGAAACATGGGGTTGTCATGACCCACATCACTCTTTTATGCTTAGATGAGTATTTTTCCTTCATAAGTTTTTTTTTTTTAATGACCAGTGCTCTCACACTGTACATACATTTGTGTGACCATTTGGAAAAAGTCATGCATTGCTGGAGGGCCACAGGGTTCATTTACAAATTTTTAGAAGTAAAAACATTCTCTATTATTTGACTTTTTAGGTAAAACAAAGCTCACATGGTTCCAAGTCTATGTACACTATAATTGAACAAGGTACACAAAGCTTCCATTGTGGTAACATTTCACTGTTTTAAAATTTTATTGAACTGGGGTCAGTGAATTATTGCAGCTAAGTTTTCACAAGATCATTATATTGACACCATAAAGGTAGAATTAGAATTTTATACATATAGACCCTTAAAGAGTGAAGTAATACTAATTTAAATTAGTATTTAATTTAAATTCTTCACAATAATATCTGTGCTGGTGGTTGCTACTTTTAAATATTTGTGAGACAACTATAATGTGGATGGGGTTCCACTTTTTAATGAATTTCCTATAAGAATGGGAAATGTCCTACAGTTTAAGAAGATAATTAAGCATATGAATTCATGTGAAGGTCATGATTGCTTCTACAGAAAATTTCTACTTTTGCCTTTTTTTTTCTGTATGACTTAGTGGTAAATCTAATGTGGCCTCCTGGAAGAAAATTATTGTTTTATGCCTGTCTCTGAAAAGGGAACAATTCTTTGTCCACCTCTCCAGATTGGGGAGAGATGTCTACAGGTTCACTGAGGTACAATAGTCAGATGTCTTGACTAGGAGCTGGATGCAAAAGTTCTAAAGAAACGAAAGCTCCGCCTCTCTGGCACTGTTAAAGAGTGTAAGGTCGCAGCGAAGGACAGTGCTGAGGATAGAGTGCCTCCTCAACAAGCACTCTGCCACAGAGCTACAGTCACGGGCCCAGGCAAGAACATACTGGAAAGCCGAATTACAGTGAGGTGCTCAGTTTTGCAAAAGTCACCACTGCTGTGAATTCTGTGGCAAGGAGATGACCTAGAGGCAAAGTAATACAAGCAGTAACTTTTTCAGTTGCAATTTTCTCCACTGAAATGGAAGGTCTTTTTTTGGTTAGGGGCACCATCCTCTCCCATGCACCAGCAAGATTGAAATTCAGGCTCATCTTTGGCTCTTCCATTGCTTTTCAGCCAATCATTCACCAAATTCTCTCCATGTATCCTCCTCTATGACGCTCCATTTAAATCGTCTCTTATCTCTTCACACCTGCATTACTGCATCAGGCTCTGAGCCAGTCTTTTTGCCTTTAATCTCTTATCTCTTCAATTAATCCTGTAGGCTGCTGTGGAGATTAATCTTAAATATGCTTTATGTTATTCTCTTATTAGTTCTTCCATGTTACCATTCCTTTGAAATCCAAACTTACCCTGATAGTCAAGGTTATCTATCCCCCTTACTTGAGCACACTTTTCTCCTAGTTCTTGGTCCCAGTCAAGTCTCTTTTCTAGCTCTTTCCCACATTTAGTCTGGCTTTGCATGTCTGAGTATCCCTGCCTGCCTCTCCTAATCTCATCAGTCTTCCAAGACTTGGCATCATCTGGTTCTTTCCACATCTCTACTCTTGAAATGTGGAGTACTCAGCTGAGATGATCTGAACACTAATTCTGGGAGCTAGATCAACCCTAAAATCTCTGTATAAACTCTGGGCTAAATTTATAGCCCTGGGAAGGCATGTGAAAAAAGCTAGGTTATACTGATTAAAGTTTGGGACCAGGGAGTTAGGTGAATGCAGATTTACAGTCAAACTGAGGAGGATTAGCTGATCCTGGGTAGGTATCTACTGCACCACTTAGAGTTCGGGTCTTCAGTTCAGCAAGTATTTCCTGAGGGTTGTCTTTATCCTAGGAACTGTGCCTGGCGTGTATAGAACATCCAGCACTAAATGAGGCAGACGTAGTCCTGACCCTTATAGAGTATGTATTTTAACAAGGAGAGTCAGAAATCATTAGTGAAGTGTTAGGTGAAAAGAAATGCATGGTAAGGGGACCTAATGTAGGATTCACTTTTTAAAAACAGTGCAGATCAGATTTGGATTTCTAACTGTGTGTCCTGTCTATTTAGTTGTTTCTCCTCAAACACAAAGTATTCAAGACTAAACTCATTAGCCCTCCTCCCCAAATACAGTCTTCAATCAGTGGTTTTTCATCTGAGTCACTGGCTTCATGAAGCACACGGTTGTATAATCCGAAACTGAAAGATCCTCTTTACATCTTTCTCCTTCATTCCTTGTTGCCAATTCATTACCAAAACACTGGTAATTTTATCTTCTAAATCCTTTTTAAGCCCATCTTCCTTTTTCCATCGTTACTGCCATCACTGTGACAAAGTTTTTCCCTCTCCCTACACTGCTTCAACAACATATCCAATCACTTCCATCCTGTTCAGCACCTTTACTGCTCAGCAGATTCTCCCTGAGCAATAAAGACTGGAATCTTTGACAAGTCCCAAATGGCTTTCAGAGGGTCAGGTCCATGGCTGCCTTACCAGGTTCTTCCGGCACATTGCCTCACCTCATGCCTCTGGCATCAGCCTCTGATCTACCCTCTGTTCCTCCCTGTGGCAGCTGTTTCCTCCCCACTACAAGGTGCTGCATATATAATTTTCTGTGGCTGGAATGTTCTTTTCTCTTGCCTTTGTCTAGTCAACTCTTACTTTTGCATTGGCGGCAAGTTACTTTTCTCACCTATAGTTTCCTCAACAAGAGGTTTTTATCTCACAGGTAATAAGGGACCAGACAAATGAATAGATCAACACTGAAAAAACTGACTGGCCCACCTTTTAATATTGCTCCTTTCCCTTCTTGAATGTTTTCTTCTGCCTCACAGCATGACAACTATCCTTTCTCTTTATGAACCTTCACAACCTCTTGTCTAAAAGTACTGAGTGTTTCTGTCACTTCCTCTCCTCTCTTCAGTGCCTGTTCCCTGCAGGCAATTCCCTAAGGAAGGCAAGAGAATTCTTACCTCAAGCTTACTTTCACCCTGACGCCATTACAAACTATCTGACATTAGAAGGCAGCTAACCTTTTGGGGTCTTGTTCCCTCATCAGGAAAGACGGGGTAATCTACAAGCCACATGCTAAAGAGAGGATGAAATGGGCTGGTGAAAGGGCTGGGAAACACTGGCTGCTTTCATGGCCACGGGTGTTTAAACCTGTCTGCATTCTGACTGTGTCTCTGAACGTCTGTAACGTCTACACTGTCTTTCCACAGCTCCCCATAGACCCCATCTGCTCTGAAGCACTTCCTGCCACCCACAACATGCCTTGCCATAGCTGTTGTCTTTGTAACTTCTCTGATGAGTCCAATCTGCTTTCCAAAGTTAACCTTTGTCTTACATCAGAAGGTAAAAAAGCTTATTTTCTTCTCAAGTCAGAATGCCCATATTCTCTGTTTGTCTGTCTGACAGGACTGACAGGAAGGCAATTTAGCATGACACTGGCAGACACTTTAAGAATCTATATCTGGGCTCTCACATAAGTTATTCACTTTCTTTTCATAGATGATTCTGAGCATCGTGTTTCAACTTTATCTTTTCTTCTTGTAAACATTATGTAGGAAAGGTTTTGTCTTTGAAAATAGTTTCTCCCTATGTTTAAATAGAGGAAGACAGGGCCCAAATTTTCTCCTAAGAGTTCACTGGGTGCTGATTTGTATGTGGGTCTTTGAAATGAATTCTTAGTAGCGCAAAGGACAAACTCCTTGGCCTTTTGTACTTCTAAATCCACTTTCATCTCAATATGCTATATCAGTATTCTGGTGTTCTTAAGAAAAATAAACACAAAAAACAAGCTAGGCGTGGTGCTCCCCTCTGTAATCCCAGCACTCTGGGAAGCTGAGACAAGAGGGTGGCAAGTTTGAACCTGGACAATTTAACCATTTAGCAAGGCCCTGTCTCAAAGAAAAAGAGGCTGAAGATGTAGCTTAGAGCAAGGCTTCTGGATTCAATCTAGCACTGGAAAAACAAAACAAACTAACACTACAGTAAACTTTGATTGTGTAGGGTGTGACTTTTCTTTCTGGAGATTACTTGGAAGCATTCTACCACTGAGCGATATCCCCAGTCCAAATATTTTTTAAAAAGCCCCACTAATCCTTGAATCTTATCCTTTGGGTTATCTCATTTTTTCCCCTTTTCACTTTGTCTTCTGTTACTGCCTTCCCATTCTTCACCCTGGGTCCGAAATCCGGTAGAATCTTGGAAATTAACGGGGAAAAGTGCTGCTAGTTCTAGGCTTGCCTCACCTCTGCTCCGTACTCTGAGCCCTACCTCTTCTTCCTCATCTGTTTGTCTTGCTCTTTTTGCAACTTATCTATAAGCAAAACTCTACTGTGCAGAGTCTAGATAAATTGACTGACATTTCAACAGTGCTCAGGGGTGATGATGATATTACAAGATGGCTGAGCAGACTGTGCTCCCGGCAGGAGTTACACCTTCCACTTGGGCTTTCAGTATGGCCTTGCATTCTGGAGACGCATATTTGCTAATTGGAAAATAGAGACAATAATGAGGACATATTTGATTCTCTTTTCTATTTACCCACCCGTGATCTTTGTGATTGTACATATTCCACAATTAGCTTCGCTAGTGCATGCTTGGAATGAACACCAATAACACTTTGGTTAATTGGACAAACATGAATGTGTAATTCTGTTGAACTCCACACATGACAGTGAGAGGCTTGAAATTTACTAATGACCATTACATGTCAGGAACTTATTTTTCATAGATCAGTTTTTAAACTATTAATACAAGGGTCAAAGGGTATAGGAGGGTGAAGTTTTCAGTTTCCATCAAATCACTGTAATCTGACCCTCGTCCTCAAATGTCTGCAATGCCAAAAGTTTCTTGGCGTAATATAATTCACTGTGAATTCTGATTACATTCCTCATTCCCATCCAAAAACAGAAAGGAAATTAGGTTACATTTGATTACATTACAAAATACCCAGTTGGTGTGTGGGCAGTCACTGGCATGTCAGAAGCCAAGTGTATATGTTATAGGGGCAGGCTCTGGGCTGCTGGGTGCTGGCATGTGGGGCTGTACCCCTATTCTTTAGCAATTTGTAAGCATCATGTAAGCATCAGGAGAGAGTTAAAAAGACACAAATGTACCTCGGTGTTTTCATTATAAACAACATTTTTTTCTTTACATGGAATCAATGGAAAATTAATTCTTTGAAACTTGAGTACAATTTGTCTTTTCCTCACAGCAATGTTACCAATTGCAATAGGTCGAGTTTCTTAAAATTCACTTGATGAAGCCGAGTCTACATGCGTGCAACAAAGGATGCAAGTGACCTAGTAGAGCAGTTCTCCGTCTTTAGTTTTTGACCACTTGGTTAGTCCAACATAAGCCCAAAGCTTTAATTTTGTAAATGCAGTTTTTGCATACAAATCACTTAGGATTTTGTTAAAATGAAGATTTTTTATTAAGACGGACCAACCCGAATCCCAGGTTCTGTATAGCTCAGGTGGTGCTGAGGTGGCTGGTCCACAGACAACATTTGGATAGCAGCATAAGGTGGCATGTGACGTCTTTATATTCTAGATTATCAGTAGTATTAATGGCCAGATGGGAGCTATTTTCAATTAAAAACGAACAAGGCAACGCCTGACTTTACATAGTAGGTCTATTCTTAGCTTAGGCAAAGTATGGATTTTGTTATTATTTCAGGTCTGGAAAACATTCAGGAGAATAGACTGTAGAGACTGCTGCAAACCAGCAGTATCCCAGCCTTCACTTTAAGAAACGCATGTATCTGTACAGTAAAGCCAGTTAGAAATACCAGTACTTGGGCCCCAGCCTCAGAGATGGTGATTGTAGTAGTTTTGGGGTGCAGCCGAAGTTTTAGGACTTCCCAGACGTTACACATGTTGCAGCCAACATTGAGAAGCACCCCCGCCCAAAGTTACAGGGGCAGCTATGTATGGGGGTCCTGAGCATACAGACCCAGACAAGTGCAGAGTGCAGCTTACAGGGTAAACATACAGCACAAGGAAAATAACAAAGTAGGAGAAAATAGAGGAAACTTAAGACAATGGAAAAAGAGAGGAATCGTGCAGTAAAAAGGCTAAGTGACAATCTAAGTGTTGACTCTCGTCCAAGATGAGAAAGGTGGGAGAACAGAGACATCCCAGGTATCAGACGTGTGGAAGAGATTGACATCACCCTCGTCATTACCTTTACTCATGCAGACATAGCACAAAGGCTAAACTAGTGCCCAGAACGTTAATGGGCAATGGATGTAGAAGGGGTGTTTGTGATGACAATTAAGTTCAAAACTAACATTTTCCTTTTGGAGTTGCTTAAAGGAAGCAGGAAAAATACAATTAAACCTGAGATAATAGTGAAACTTGAAAGGGGCTTGCTGTGTCCCAAACCTCCGAAACTGGCTTGCTGTGTGCCTAGGGTAGAAGGCTTCCTCAACTGGCATGCAGAGCCTGGAGGACTTGTACTTAAGTCTGGGTTTACAATATTGTAAACATTTTCTTATTTTTTAGAATTTATTTTTGTTAGTACACATTCACAGTAAAGAATGATCACATTCTTTTTGGGGAACTGGTGCACATGCATAACACATTATAATTCTTTCCACCTTCCCTTCCTCTTTCTTTCCTTTCCCTTCCTTCCATCTCTGTTGGTCCCCTTATCATGTGTAAAAGATCTCTCTTCCTGTTTACTCTTATCTATCCTTTCTTTTGCTCTTTAATTTGCTTATACTCTGGGTTTCTCACACAAGAGAAACCATGGGTATTTAAGCTTGTGTGTCTGATTTATTTCACTTATCTTTGTAGTCTCAAGGTGCACTCATTTTCCCACAAATGACTCAAATTTATCATCAATAGATGAATGGATAAATTAAAAAGTGACTTTATACACAACAGGGTGCCACTCCGCTGTAAAGATAGGTACATTTGAGTCATCTATAGGAAAATGAATGTATCTTCAGGTTAGAATGCTTTTTGAGAAGTCTTAATTCCTGTATCAAAGTAGTATAAAATTATCAGTGAGAAAAAGTGGCACACCAGCACACATTACCAACACCTCCTACCTCAGACTGGTTTTGTGTGCCCTGGACACACAAACATTACATAACCCACTTGGGACAATCCAGTGTCATCTGGAGGCTGGGCGTCTCTGGATGTTTCAGTTTGGATGTGATAAGTGTCATCCTAGATGATGGACGCTTAATGCTTTTCACTGGGAACACATGTTTATATATGTATTTTTATATACTTATAAGGTTTCAAACACAATTCTTTTTGGGAACCAGAAACCAAATGCAGGAAACACCTGGTGGACAGTAAATATCTAGACTGCAAGAAACTAGATCTGAACACCTTTATCAGAGTATCACCCAATTCAAGTGAACAAAAGATTCATGGTTTTCTCTTTCACAAAGAGTTCACTTCTGTTTGTGATCTTCTTTAGCCCATAGGAGCTTTGGTTACAAGCTCTTATCCTTCTATCTCCTGCCTGCCTCCCAGCTGTTTAAAGTTCTTACTGGCCACTGCTATTATCTCAGTTTCTACTTAGCCTCTAGATCCCTGTGCCCTTACAGACTGCCCAACTGGAGGCTAGTTTACTTCTCAGCTGCTGCTTCTTTCCTTCAGGTAAAGGCTCTTTCAACAAAAGAGATCCCTTTAGCCTGCAGGTAAAGGCTTTTCTGAAAAAGCCTTTAGTACAGGGAGTGATACTGCCATGTCATTAAGGAGCTCCTGGAAATGTAACAGGCCCATCCCATGCCACAAAAGGGCTCTTGTGGGCTTGTTTATCTATAGACTGCTGAAAACCTAGGAAGTCACTTTGTTTGACCGGAGTAAAAAAGCTTAAAATGATCTCAAGCACAGATTTCCTTTCATTAAAAAAAAAAAAAAATCAAAGGATGAAAGTATCATCTCCAAATCTCATATTCCCTCCTCTCTTGAGTCACCCCAGTAAAAAGCATTAAGCAAATTGTATGTAATTCTTAACCAATGGTTTCTTCTTTTTCTTTTAACTCATGTATTCTTCATGGTAATTTTCAACTACAGTCTCTAATGTTTATTTGCCTTTTAAAAATGCATTTATCTCCCTGAACATTCAAAACTAGGAAGCAGTATTTTGTTTGACTGATCATAACCTCAAGTGTGAGTAATATTAGAGCATATACTTCACTTGTGTATATCAGCAATCATGCCATATGCTTTAAACACATACATTCTGATGAGACTTCTGGACAGAGTAGATGTAGCATAGACCTGCCAAGTAATCACCAAAAACAATTGCTCACAATCAAAGTTCCAAAACATCTAGCTGCCAAGAATGATCTTTTTGTGAGGAATAATTTATTTTACTTTCTCAGTGGTTATAGCCAGTGTGTTTGGGGTGGGATGGAATTCTTTGAAAAAGGCATAGATTCAAAGTAGGGGACATCAGACCATATGGGATGTGTGTGTGTGCGTGCGTGTATAATGCAGTATGTCAGCTTAAGTTATATGAGGACTGTGGGATTATTTGTGACTGTATGATTTGCTCAGGTGATGGGGAAGCTCTTGGCTTGTAGAACTGCTCAGCAGAAGTGCTTCAGGACATGACAAGAGATCTTAGTGTCCTGATTTGAAGATCTCTATGTATAAGCAAAATGTCAAAGATTCAGTCTTTATCTGACTTGGCAAAATTTGATCACAAACCAACTCTGCTAACTTAAAGAAAAAGAAATAAATTCAAAATGCCAAGATATCTAGATGTGATGTCTATTTTTGTAGGTAAAAGTACTACTTCTCATTTGAATTCAGAAACAAAAATGTTAAGGGGAATGTTGGATAAAATTGAAGAAGTGATGTTTTGCCCTGAGACACCAATTCACGAATGAGGCTTTTGATCACAGGTGCGGAAATTGAATCTCTGCCCCCAAACCTCAAACTCTAGTACTGGGCCCCCTCATACACAGTGCTTAATGAGAACATGAGGAATTGCTGTTGCAGTGGACTCTCACAGTTTATTAGGTGTGACCATCAACCAACTGACAAGTGAAATAATCAACTGGACACTTCCATGTTCTGTCCAAATCAAATTTGAATGTTTTGCAATTTCAACAGTACTTACAGGGATTGAAGGCTTCGCAAATTCTGCAGAGCTTCTGTGGGTACCTGTCTCAGCTGATTATTCTGCAGCATACTGAATATTAAAACAAATAAAAATGTTAAAGAAAATTAACCACAATTAAAAATAACTATTACATCGCAGTGCCATGCATTGTTCCAGGTATATGAAAAATAGCCCAGTGTCAAAGTCTTGCTTCCTGGGGAGCTTATCCTCCCTTGGGGAGTGAAGATAATTAAAAATAAACAAATGAATATATAACAGGAGACAAGTGAAAGTCCTAAGGGTAAAAGGAAAAACACAGGTTTGGGATAGGCAATAATGGGGTAAAATTTTTATGTGAAAGGTGGTTCAGGGAAGGTTACTCTGAGGAGATTATGCTTGAGTAGAGACCAGTCTGGGAGCAAACCACAGGAACATCTGGACAGAGAAAGTGCAAATGGCCTGAGGTTATAACCTGTTTACCTTGTACAAGGAGTAGCAAAGACTCAGTAAGGGTCGAGGGGGAAGGAGAAAGGGCAAGAGGTTAGACAGAGCGAGAGGCCCTGAGGCCACTTGCAGTACAGGCAGCCATAAAACTTTATTGTGTGACGCGAAGCCTCTGCTGAGAGATTTAATTGGAGAAATAGTTTGGACTTGTGTATTTTTTCCAGTTTTTATTTTTTATTAGTGCATATTCGCAGTATATAATGATCCCCTTCCTTGTGGGGCATTGGTACATGTGCGTAACACATCTGAATTCTTCTTTCATCTCCTTTCCCTCTAACTCTCTTTTTTTTTTTTTGTCTTTTTGAGACAGGGTGGCCTTGTGCTCACCTTGTAGCCCAGGCTGGCCTCGAACTCACAAGGATCTTCTGCCTTAGCCTCCCAAGTGCTGGGTTTATAGGCTATAGGCGTGTGCGACCACGCCTGGTCCATCTCTTGGTCACCTTCCCATTTGGGTAGAATCTCTCTCCCTACTTCCTATTATCTTTTATATACTTGAAAGGATCGCGATGGTGGTTGTGTAGATAAAATAAAATGCAAATAGGGATAAGATTAGGAGGCTATTAAACACCTTCTCCCTTCTTGTGCATGGCCATATTTTGATACAAACTCAATTTTTTTTTTCGTAAAATATTTGTGCCTTTGCTCTCCTACATGGAAAAGTGTTTTTCAGAACATGGAAACTACAGAGTGCAAACACCTGGCAACAATGAAATAAAAATATATCATTGCTAGTGGGAAAATGGCATGGAAAAATTCCAATTAGATTTCTGACATTTTGCTACCTTTTTAATAAGCTTTTATAACATAATAATCTTGCAGCACATTTTTTTCTTTAGTAGTTCATGTTCCATGTAAGCCTGAGGCAGAAGACTATTTCAGGAAAACAAACTTTAAAGAACTATTTCAACCCACTAGGTCACAAACTTACATTTGGATTTCAGAAACAATTTGCCTCTTCTCTCACTCACAACTGAAATGTATTTTTATTGAGGGACTGGTTGATTTAACCCCAGGTATGTCTAACTCCAAAGCTTGATGCATTTCTCATTGCACTATCCAGTGGTCTCTTAATGAATACTTGCTGAATGCATGAATCCTCAGGTTCTATGGTATACGGAAACCTCAGTGCATGGGTTCTCAAATCCCACTTCTTCCTGTTCCTTACCTACTATGCTTTATACATAGATGCTCCCCCAAAAGCATCATGCACTCATGGAGGAGCTCTTGGGAGGTTATTGGATCATGAGGTGGTCCACTGATGAGTTTATAGCTACATGTGATTTTTTTTTTAAAGCTATATGTGGTTTTTGAGGCAAAGCCTGGTGGGAGGAGATGGGTAACGGGGAGGAGTGTGGCCTGGGAGGGTCTGTCTCCCTCCTTCTCTCTTGATTGCTCTCTCTGCTTCCTACCACCAGGCCATGAGCTCAAACCCTTCTTCCTTATAGTTGTGGGTGTCGGGTGCTGTGTCTCAGCAACAAGAAAGTAACTGATACATTACCCTTAGTCTCCTAGAGCCATAGGAAATCAACAGAGCTCTCCCTGCCCCAGTGAAGAGTAGGGAGACCCATCTCACAGGGTTTATTTGATGATTCAAGGAGTGAAAGTCCACAGGACAATACCTGTTACACAGTAAACCTTCAGTAATGGCTGGTCTTGTTTATATACCTTAATAAACCCTTACTCAAACTTTGTGACATAATTGGGGATGTAGATCAGTTGTGGAAGATTTACATGAGCAAAGTCCTATTTCAGGCCCAGTCCTGCAAACAAACAAAAAGCAAACTCCCTCCTCCCCCCAAAACAAACAAAACCTGTGATACAGTGAGATTGCTCTGGATGTAACATTTTAATTGAGTCAGAGAAAAATAAAACTCTGACACACCTGTTCTCCAACTTTAGAGGACATTAGAATTCATTGGAAATCTTGTTAAAATATACATTCCTGGGCTTTATCCCCCACAGATTCTGATCTTTCTGGGTGGGGGCCCAAGAATTTGAACTTCTAAGCTCTTATATGATGCCAGTAAGGCTGAGCTGGACACCACATGCTGAGCAATGCTTCTGCTATGGTCTGCTAATGTTTTCACCTGAATTAAGGCCACATTTGGATGCGGTGACAAGGACTAAGCTTTGAGTCTTGGCATGCAAACCCATTTAACTCCCATCTTAGTCTTTTATCTGAATAATGGGAATAATATATTACAGAATAGATGTTTGAAGATTAACATATGAATGCATCTATGATACTTTCACACATATAAATAGGCTTATGCATCAATAGGACAAGAAAAATATTTGGAGATCATGAAATTTATACTTTTCTTATATTAGAGATTCTACTTTCTAAAGAACTTAGCTGTCATTTGTATTCCAATGGTTTTACTTAACTAATTTCATTATGTTAAATTTGAATTCAACTAAAATTTCATAAATCAAATGTCTCAAGTGTATTTGTTCATTATGAATAAAATTAAGTTTCAAAGACATCTCATACTGCTCTTGCCAGTTAGGGAAGTAAGAAAATTACAATTTGAAAAAAAAAAAAAGAAAATTGCAATTTCAATTCCGTAATTTGCATAATTTAACTGAATAGTAAAAGTTTATATTTCTTGTACTTTTCCAAGCAGTTTGTCTAATTTTAAATTAACAAAACCTTTTTCTGAATAATTAACTAATTTTGTGGTAAATTTGAATGATAAGGTATAGCTAATGAAATTAACTGAAGTCGAAACTTTATAGGTGCTATATTACAGGCACAAAGTATATATCAAATTGTCCTATGTTTTGCTAAATAAACACTGAAACATTTAAAATGTGGTTTTTACAAGATATTTGGAAAATTGGAGTAAAGGATAAGAGATATTTGAATAGCTTTCCTTTAATGAATAGCTGTAAAAGTTTTTCAGTTGCTTTGTATATCTGCCTTCAGAAAATAGTACTTAAATGAGCTTTAATAATGAAAACTTTTAAAGCTACCCCCTCCGATCTACACCCTGTGACTTAAGTTTTCAACTACTGGCACCAGTAAAATACCAAAAATGTAACTTTTAAAATGTATATTGAACCCTGATCTCTTTCTAAACAAAGAACTTTTGTTTAATTACTTTTAAAGGACTAAACAAGAGCAAGTTATCTCCATTATATTCTTATAAGTCTCCAGTGAGTTAATTAGAAAATTGTTTTTGTTTGCAATACTTCACTGGGAGACAACACAATGAAAGGATTTATAGTGCTACTGAGTGCAATTAAAACAGAAAGCATTCACATGGCTGCTAATTTCTTTTGCAAATACCCATTACTGAATACAGAAAATGCAGGCAGAATGTACTATATCCTGAATATGGGTATGACTTCACTTTTATCTTTCACATATGAATAAGAAAAAAAGTAAACAACTTTATCTAGAGACAAAGGATGACTTCAAACTTAATTATTTCTTTAAAATATTTATGGCTTCATACAACATTCCTTTACATTCTTTATTTTTTCAAAAATTAAAAAATTTTTATTTTAAAGGGAAAAAATAAAAATAACAATAAAACAGTTTTCTATACTTCTCTACCTATACAAATTTAAATTGTTTTCTTTCTTTCTCTTTTTCTCTTTCTTTCTTTTTCTCTTCCTTCCTTCCTTCCTTCCTTCCTTCCTTCCTTCCTTCCTTCCTTCCTTCCTTCCTTCCTCTCCTTTTGCCAACAGGACTAAATAAAAGCAAGTACAATGAGAAAGAGAGAGAAGAAGTAAGCTGTCGGGTAGAGATTTAGTGACCACTGGCCTAATTCTTTGGTATTCCCTCTGCTTAATTGTCCTTTGTAAAAACATCAGGTAACTGTCAAGGCCTACCTGGGAATGGGGGAATTCGGGCTACTTGTGACTTTTCTATGTTTTTTTTTTAATCTAACCCCTTCATGAGGCTTTGGTCTTGGTGCTGAGTGGCAGGAGGGTGAGCCATTTCTTGACTAAATGGCTTACACAAGAAAATAAAACTTTATTGAAGACTGACTGGTTCAGAATTTCATTGGATTGAGAGTTTTGTGACACAGAACCAATAACTTATTTTTTATTAAGTCCAATAGCTATAGGGATAACTGTTATGCTTTGGATCTGCAGTGGCCCCCCCACAGTCTCATGTGTTGAAGGCTTAGTCACCAGCCTGTGGTGCTGCAGGAGGTGGCGGAATCTTTAGGAGGTGGAACCTGGTAGAAGGAAGTGGTCATTGGGGATGTGCCTTTGAATTGGATATTGGGACCCTTGCCCCTCACTGCCTCTCCCTGCCTCTGGCCGCCTCTCCCTTTCTCTCTCCCTGCCCCTCTCATTCCTTTCCTTTCTTGCTAGCCACGGTGAGGTAAACAGCTTTGCTGTACCTTGATCTCCCTGCCTTACCACAGACCCAAAATGATAAGGCCAAGTCACCATGGGCTGAAATCTCCAAAACTGTGAGGCAAAATAAATCTTTTCTTGTGTTAAATTCTTTTCCTCAGGTATTCTGTCACAGCAACGGGTAGCTGACTAATACAATAATACTCCCAAATGCTAGTGATGTTTTAGAGCTCACAGTAATAAGATTTTAGCTAGAAAATAGGCCTATCCAATGAGAGCTGGTGCCAATTTCATTCTCTACCTTAATGGGCTGAATTCTGTTATCTTTTTCTTCTTTTACCATATCGTTTCCTTGCCCTCCTTATCCAGGTCAGGACACCAAACGAATATTGCTTTTGTACTATCTTTCTCATCATACTGCACTATAAGTAGTTATACATAAATTTCCAGCCTCTTTTGAACTTTATAAAACATTTGTGTTTCCATGAGAATAGGGCAGGTCTATCTTGTTCATTACTTTACCTCTATTGCTAGGGTTCTCACCACTGTTGGTTCTGGTGCTCCCTTTAATAAAAAGTATTTTATAATGCCTTTTCTATTATACTTAAATGAAACTAATGAGGATATAAGCTACCTATATACATCATTTTGGGAAAAAGTCAATATAACATATTACTTTAACTATATTACAAAGGAGATATACAGAAACTATAACTCATAGCAAATTTATAGTAAATTAAGTGACTACTATAGAAAATATTTTTATGAATGAGTCAGATGCTTGCTTCTACTGGATGTAAGCAAACTAACATAGAAGTCTTTCTGCGCAAAAATAGGAGCATGAGACCAGAAGTCTAGATGTAAAGTGGAATGAAAACTAGTTCAGATATATAATAACAGACCATACTTGTAAGAGAAAGACAGGAATAATCTCTATAAAAATAAATATGCCAAGACAAATAAAAAAATTTACAGTATGGAAAATTAAGTGATACTCATACATATCATAAATATTCTCACAAATGAGTGTTCCTTATAGGTAAGAGTAATGCCAAAATAATTTCTCATGTCCCAGGACAAGATAGTGTTAAGATACCCCAGAAAACCTCCTTGAAAATTTCATAGCATGCTAAGATGGACATTCCTTCTCCAGCACTTCAGAAGGTCCCTCATAGGAAATGGTGAGTCAAGGTTGGTTTGGAAAAAGAAACTGTCACAAACTGCTCTTGCAGAAAACTGGGTGGTAGACTCTTTTAAGTAGTGAAAAAGTTAGATTAAAAAATCAATAAATCACTCCCAAGTAAATGAATCATTGCATAATGGTCAAAACATATATTTATGGTTTTGCCCCAAATATTTTAAAAGGTAGCAATATGAAATATTTATAAAGCAACTTTTGTTGGTGAAACTCATTTAAATCCCTGTGTTTCTTGTTTTTCTCTTTATTTCATGATACATATTTCAAAGAAATTTTGGTTGTATATTTTTACTGTATTTTGTGGCTTTTGTGTTAATTGTATAGCACTAACATTATTTTAAACTAAATGTTACAGTACCAAGAGTAGGTGAGGTGAACATACTCAGTTATTATTCAATGATTGAGAGAGTATATTTATTCTATTTAATCTTCCCTGTACAAATTATTAGGCCTATGGAAAAGTTCTTGTAAAACCCTGTTAGTACAATTATGCACTGCAGTACTATTGATTTGCATTAGGTGTGGAGGGGCAGTCAGAAGTCAAGTTGGATGCAGGAGAATTGTCTCTAACTGGGGTTATGCGGCACATCACACACAGTTTACTATGTGTCAATCAGCTAGAACCAGAAATCCTCCCCGAGACTTCTCTATTTTTTTTTGGTACTGGGAATTGAACTCAGTACCTTGCATTTGCCAGGCAGGTGCTTGTGCCACTGAGCTACATCCCAGGCCCACTAAGATTTCTCATCACACTATGTAGCAAGCAGAACCACCATTGTTGAGAACCATTGTTCTAATGCCAAATATGTAGTTTTCCATTTTGAGGATGTGCTTTCGGTTAGGATATTGGGACCCTTGCCCCTCGCTGCCTCTCCTTTCGTCCCTCCCTCCCCCTCCCATTCCTTTCCTGTCTTCCTGGCCACCATGAGATGAGCAGCTTTGCTCTGCCATAAGCTCCCTGCCACGATGTTCTGATATTTCACTATTTGAGTCCATTCATTGGATAAGTCTTTAAGACAGCATCTAAGAGTGAACACAGTTCACAGTAGGGTCTTGTTCCTCTGACCCCTTCTCATCCTGATGGTGACCTAGCTGAAGTGCAGTCTGAGCATGCCATCGGAACATTTCTTTTCTTACATCCTGTCCCCTGGCTCCTTGTCATGCTTAAACGCAATAGTGTCCTTTCCTTTCTTTTTTGATGGGATATGTGGGATCCCTGTAACCAGGAACCCTTTTTGTTTCTGCAAGTTTTTATTCAAATATGCTTATCCTACCTCCTAAATGCTACCATAAGGAGCTTCTTGGAACACCTCTTCATCGCAGACTTTTTTTTTTTTTTTTTTTGCCTCTCTGCCTTTGGGTATATTGTCTCCTCAGTCCATCATCTTATTGGAGTTGCTAATTCCAGGTTGTGCCTCACAGTTCAACTTCTGGGTCATTATCTCTCTGAAAAAATCCTCTCTCCTGGGAAGCCAAGCCTGAGCCAAGTCCTTAGCCATGTTTCAGGTCTGCACTAAATGCTATCAGCTTCTGCAGTTCTACAGTGTGTTGCTCGTGTTTCTAGACATAATTCCCCTCAGAGTCAGAGATGATCTATCTGACTGACTGGGTTCCACTATCTTGATCCCACAATATGTCCCAGTCTTTATGGATCTTTATATTTCCAGCAATAATTTGTTCAATGCCACTTGGAGTGTTATACTTGTTGGCTTTGCTGACTGTGGATGGGACTGATCACGGCCCACTATGCCAAGAAGGTTTCTCACCAAGAAGGATGAGAAACATTGGTTACTTAGGAATGGATAAAAAAGCATCTAGTACCACGTCATGTTTTTTCCTGGTGCAAAGGCACATTTAAATGGCAAGCTTGAGTGAAAACCTATTTTTTTAGCCTGTTTTCTCTAACTCTAGAAAAATATCTGAGGCTGGGAACTTTATAAAGAAAAGGATTTATTTAGTTCACAGTTTGGAGGTTGAGAGCCCAAGATCTGGTGCCTCAGAGCCTCTGAGGCATCAGGAAAGGTGCATCACAGTGGCCAGGTGGGTGGATGCAAGAGCAACCACAGGGAGACAGGAAATGAAAGAGGTTCAGGGACCAGGGGGCTCTTTTTATAACAAATTTCTCCTTCCAAAGCTAGCCAGGGTGTGATGGGTTAGGTCTAAAATGTTCCCCACATGTCTCATGTTTGAAGATGACTCTGCCATGGGGTCTATAGATGACTTGCTCTTAGGAGACGGGGCCTGTTTGGGTCACTGGTTGTGAGCTGGAAGGGTATTCTCGGTCCCCACTACTGCTGTCTCCCTCTGTTTCCCAGCTGCTGCAGGGTGAGCAGCATTCCTTTGCCATTTCTTTCACGGTACCATTCTGTGATGGAGCCAACCAAGCTTGCACTGAATCCTCTAACACCCGTGAGCCACAGCAAACCTCTGCTTCTTAAATTCTGGGTCTTGAATATTTTTTTCCCAGCAACAGGAGAGTGGCCAATACAGGGTGACAAATACATTAATCCCTTCTGAGATTGGTGCTTCCAAAGATGAAGTGTTCTTCCACTAGGCCCAGCTATTAAAGGTTCCACCTTCTCAACAGCTCCTTGCTAGAACCAGGCTACTAGCACGTGAACTTTGGGGGGGGGGCAAGCTCAAAGTACATGCAGTCCGTGGCACCTGTGCTTTTCCATTTTCAGCCATTAAACTGGGACTTTCTAGAATTTCAGGCAAAGGCACTATAGGATGTAGCAAAGTATGTACAGGGCACTCTGAGTAAGTAATACTTGTTTTTAGGTAGAAGTCTGTATCAGATATGAAAGTATATTTTTTGTATAGCATTTTAGTACATTAACAAACATATAGCATTGGGCTAATATACAAAATTAAGACAATATCGAGTCTGGAGCTCTCTTGTTTTCTCTGTACTGTAAATCTGAAACATTTATTCCACAGATATTTATTGAGTGTCTGCTATAAGTGAGGCACTGTTCTAGGAGCTGGGGATATACAAATGATCAAGACAGATGATATCTTTAGTTTCAAGGACCTTTAATGTATTGTGGGAAATAATCAATAGAATCATATTGCAATTAGAAGTATACATTAGAAAGTTTAAAAATGTAGTGATTGGGCCATGGATATAGCTCAGTGGTACAGTACCTGCCTGGCAAGTGCAAGGTCTTGAGCTTGATTTCTGATACCAAAAAAAAAAAAAAAAGATGGAAAAAAATTCATACATAACTTAAGTAATTCAATCATAAGAATTTAAAGATTTAAAAGTTACATTTCTATGTAATTATAATAGTTTATGCATAATTCATATACTATTTATATGCATTAATATATATTTGCATTTTAAATAAAATTGTGATGACTGGATGTTCACTGATAGATACACACGTGCTCACCCAAGGATCATTTTGTTAAGTGAGTTAAAATAATTGACTATAGTATAATTTATTTAATAAGCATCAAGATAATTCATGGTATATAGTTTGATGGAAGGAAACATCGCTTTAGATGTCTTCTCTAAACTTGGCTTTTGTGATGAATTTCAAATGGTTACAAATATTTTGCTGGGTGGATGTAGATGTAGGTGCACTGTACCGGGTACTACAACTCAGAATTTTACTACATATGGAGTACGCATTAGGGTTTGACACTATGGTGACAAAAAATTATTTCTGCATAAAAAAAAAATTGATCTAAACAAGAGAAAGGAAACCAATACCGAACACCTGGGCAGGCCAAACAACAGTTCTGCCATTGAATTTAGTTTTTAGCAAATTATTAAATTGAATTTAACTTTAAAAAAAAAAAAACTTATATCCCTCAGTCTGCTAAAATGCAATTTTCATTAAGCAGAAATAAGTCAAATGCTTTTATTTTTAGAGTTAATGACTTTTATGTCAAAGAAAGGAAATAAAATCAGGATTTTTTCCTGAGGTAAAATTGTCGCAGAATGACTTTCAACTTGCATTATTGACTTTTTTCTGCTTAGAGCAAATTGAAAGACAGTTAAGCAATGGGCACCTGAAGAAGGAGGTCCTCAATACCATGAGTTTCCTAATGAACAAATCAAGAAGCTGAACTTTAAATAATAAGTGTCTTAGTTACTTTTCTCTCATTGCTGAGACAAAATACTTGACACCCAGAATTAAAGGAAGGAAAGGTTTGTTTAGCTCAGAGTTTGTGGAGATTTCAGTCCTTCCTTGGCTGGCTCCAAGGCAGAGTGGCACATGGCAGAGGGCAACAGTTCATGGTCATGGAAGACAGTGAAAGCAAGAAGAGCAAAAAGGGAGGAGCTGCAGAGAACAGGCTCTTTCTCTGCCTCATATTGTATGGAAATTACCAGCCCCAGGGTGGTGTAGCACTCACACCCATAATCCCAGCATTGGACCATGGATCAATCAAAAACTCTAGAAGTCCACCCCATGACTGCATGGGACATCTAGATATAAACCATAACAATAACAAATCCTACATTTATACCTCACAATAAATTGACATTTTAATTAAACAATTAGTGTAATCGCTGTGCACTAGGCTTTTCTACATCTGTATGCAGGTGGAGCATGAACGAACTTGTTTTAGTGAGTCCTTATTCAGTGCATTATAAGGAAACGAAGCTGAGGTCTCATTATGTCTGTACTGCAGTGATCAGAATCAGCATTACTGATCATAACCATGTGAGACACGCTTCCTAGCTTCTTAACTTAAAGGAAAAGAGAAATATTGTTAGAAGTTTGGTAAGGTGGCTATTTAGAAGTGAACAATTTTAGATATTAAAGTTAGAAAAGGAAAGATGAATTTTTTCAGAGGCAAATTTAGACAAGAATATTATGATTTTACAGCCCTGATGAAGGTAGATTTGGGTTGAAAGGAATTATCTTAAAGGAACTAAATAGTGTATTAGAGAACTCATACTTTTCAAGTTAATCAGCAGCCATGTGACACTGAAATCAGATATATGTGCAATAGCACTTGTTTACTTACAGAACTTTAAGGCTGTAAAGGCCGGCGAATGCTCCCTTGGGGATGTATGTCAAAGCGTTTCCAGCAAGGCGTCTGCGGGGTTCAGTGGAGAGGACAGACAGTGAGCACAGCTCGCGCAAGTGAAATTCACTTAGCTGTTACACACACCACAGTTTCGTTTACACCACAAACACCAAAAGCAACTGTAAAGAACCTTGTTTTCTTACACAGAGTGAACAATTTCTATAAATTTCTCATCAAAATGTTGCAAAAAAGTGCCTAAGAAGAAATGTCATAAATTACCTATTTTAAGATAAATTATTAATAGCTTATACTGCACATGTATGTGTACATATATGTCCTCAAATGTTTAAACCAAAATTAAACACCAGACAGTATATTTCAAAAAACTGTAATGTCAAAATGTGGCTGTTACTGATTTCAGTGATTCTTTATAATAAAACAGTGAACAATAAGAATATTTTGGTTGCAATTATATCACAATTATACTTGCTTAGTAAACTTGTGAAATATGTAGACTACCCGGAAATACGTGGACTATCAAAATCATTTTATTTGACACTACCAGAAAAAGATACAGTAGATTAATGAATTTAACATGTTTTTTAAGAAAGGCCTTAAAATATGGAAAACAAAGAGCTTAGAATGAAGGACAGTAACATTGGTTATTTAGTGCAAAGTTTTGACATCGTTTATTGGTAACTTCTTAAAAATTCGCTTTTTAAAATTTTTGTAAGTGGAAAATAGTCAAGGTGAGAAAATGTGGAAAAAGATCAATAAGGCATGTAATTCTAACATCCGGTGCAGTATCTACTTGAGCAGCCACATCAAAGCCATAACCTGAGATGCTAAATAGTCCCACAAAACCAAAAACCCAGAGTTACACTGTCACTCCAGAAGAGCAAAGAAACTTTCGAGGGGCTGGTCATACCCAGGATGGGTGGGTAGAAGTGAAAATCAAGCTACGTCAGTTTTTCATGAATGTAGTTGAAGGCTGGGGGATGACAGTATACTTTTTCCTTAGGGACTTAATGGCCCCAAATGTATAGTTTTCATTGTACCTTCAAAGGGGAGATAATTCAGTCACAGACATCACTGATTTGATGGATTCACCATACAACTTTACATGTCAGGCCTACTGCCAGTCCACACACCTGCCAGCAGACTGTAAGTGAATATTTAAACAAATATTGCACTTATGAATAGGACTTCTGGATAGTATTTTTTCTTAAAAGCACTATTTGTTTGCTACAAGTTATATATACCATAACTTTTATAATTCTGCTTTAAAAAATAATTTAATTACATGAGAAGGGACTTAGACCTCCCCAAAGGGCCCTGTTTGCCTCTCATCTGCAGCATTTACTTTGTGCTCTTATGTTAGTAATTTTTCTGTGCTCCAGTTTTCTTACTAAGTACACATAATGTAAAGGGAATGTGGCTTTTGGGCTCCTATTAGCTCCAAAATTCTGCAATTTCCCTCTCTGTCCTGTGGTTATTTGTGTTTGTACCTATTTTTCTTGCCCTTATCAGATACAATCTTTTAGAAAACTAGAATGTCTCCTATACTACATTATTCTCAGCTTCTTCGTGGTGTCTGAAGAAGTGTTTTCCAAACAAGGAACAAATTTAGAGGCTCGGTCTGTAATTAAGAACCTAGAGTAGACAAAGAGAATGCCTCATCGGAGGTATTGTTTTATGCAATCTTGGTTCCCCAATATATTGGGGAACATGGACTGAGGGGAAGAAGTCATTCTCTCCCTGTACATGGGCAGAAATTTGAAGGTCACAGCCTAATCATGGCAGGTTAGGCTATGGGCTAAGCTGAAAAATACATTCATACGTGTAATTCAGTTTACTATTTGACTAAGGTGATTGCAGAGGTATTTTGTATTTCCTACAAAGTTGTCTTATAAGAAAGCACCGAGATTGTCTCTGGTCTCTCTGTGCTCAGGCTCTCTCTCCTCCCACTCACCCTGTATTCACGGGTGGCCATCTCTGACCATCTCCTGCCTTGCGCCAAAGCCCTCTCTCAGTTTCCACACCACGGGAAAAGAAGTCCCCAGCCTCCTCTCTCATACCCGTCTTTATGTGGGAGCAAAGCCACGCCATGAGGCTCGCTTTCTTAGACATGTCCTCTACTCCCTCCCACCCAGCCTTTCCCTCATTTCAAACACTTCCCTCATCCCTTCCTGTCTTTCAAAGCAATCTTATTTCTAAGCTTTCTGTTCTTTCTTCCCTGAAGCCTTTTTTAAAAAAGTTTAGCATAATGTTGACATTCTCTGTGGGAAGTTGGCACATGTACACGACACATCCTAATTCCCTTTCGCCCCCTGTGCCTTCCCTCGCCCCTCTACCCGGAAGCTCTTGGATAGCATTTTGTGCCTGTGTGTGTGATCGAATGTGTCTTTTTTAGGACACATGAAACTTGGGGAGTGTTTTTGTATCTATTATAGGGCCTTGACTAGTGTCTGAAACATGGTAGCTTGCCTAAGTAGCACTCAACTAATTATTTAAATAGAGACTACCAACTGTTCCTCAGTATCCATTCCCCTCTTCTTCTAGAATAATTCAACCACTCAGAAGTTTAGCAAAGTACATGGCCACTCAGCTACAGTGTCGTTTTCTAACTTTTTTGCATTTCAACATGGTTATATGACCAAGTTTGACTTTGATCAAAAGTGCTATATAATGCTTCTGTGCCGTCTCCATAGAAGGAAAATTGTCCCCACTTTCCTTTATTTCCCCTTTCCTGTAGAAGTGATGCTGGTATGGAGAACCTTCCATGGAAGGAAAAACAAGCACAGCAGGAATGAGAGAAGCACGCTGAGTTCCTGGGCGGCTTTGCAGAGCTGAACTGCCCGCAGCCCTGAAGTCTGTTTCGGATGAATAACTGAATCCGTGTGGATCACTGTGTTATCTTCTGCAAACAAGTCTGTGATTGAAGGGTTACTTAGCTGGCAAGGCTGTTTCACACCTGCCTGGATGCGGACCTCAAGGAATCATGTTTGCAAAGCTGTTCCAATCTCAGCATTTCGCTGTCTTGGCTTTATTTCCCTTTCATCTTTGTGCTGTTAGCTGGCAATTGGCGCACCTGAACCATCACAGGCACTGCACGCTGTTGTTTCCTAACAGTCACCCTAATTAGGGAAAGAATGTCCTTTGTCATTCTTTCATGCTATCTTTTATATCCAGCAAGCATTTATTGGGGCCTTCTCAGCTTAGCTGTTGGGTGCTACAACAGTGAGCGGTGGACTGATAAAACCCCTGGCCTCATACAATTTCCAGTCTCATGCAGGGATAAAGTCATTAAATTGGAAGGTAAGTGAATAATGTAACATGAAAAGTGCCCCGAAGAAAGAAAAACCACGGCAGAGGAATGGAGAGCAAGGGGGAGGGGATTGTTGTAGAGGGTGATTTGGACAAGATGGTCAGGGAGACCCGTCTGCTGAGAGCGCGTTTCAGCAGAGGTCTGAGCCATGGAGGTTGTGCCTTGTATGGTCTGGATACACTAAGGCTGGAATGGAACGACCAAGGAAGAGCCCAACAGGAAGGAGGTCAGAGAGGAGCAGAGGGCCTCTCCACACAGGGTCTGGAGGCTCCAGTAAGGACAGTACGGAGCTGGAGAGCAACGTACTCAGATGTGATCTTTCAGGGTGCTCGTGATGGGACCCCTTTGAAGACAAGGATGGACTATGGGAGTGTTCAGACAGGAGATCCTGCTGGAGTAGAGCAGTGACAGAGGTGGCAAGGAGTGGTACGGTTTGGTGTAGAAGAAAACCTAACCTGATAGGCCACAAGGGTCAAGGCGGCATGTGCACAGTTTAAAAAAGCAACATTTTATATACTGTACAGCTCACATGCATTTGATTAGTTAGCCAAGTACTATATGTAAATGCTGAAATAAATGAATTGTGAATAACACAGAAGAGTTGCTTATGAAGACATACCAGGTTTGGGTTACTATAACAGATAGCTTCACTGATCACTCCAAACTGATTAGTAATTTTTATTTTAGTCAAAATGTCCCTAAATGTCCTGCTGACAGTCATGTGGTGAACAGGGCACTTTTGAGTTCTAGCTCACAGCCTTCAAGTTAGTAAGTGCTTATCAGTTCCTGCTGCTACAGTACTGTCATCAGGTAGCTTGATGGTTTTGGGATCACTGACATTGAAAATTAAAAAGGAGAAAGTAAAACTTTATTTTTAGCAATTTACACTGTTGCTAAATACTCTTCTACTACTTCCCAAAAGTTGCTTCATAAAACTTGTTTTTCTTTTTCTGGGCAGGGACTTTCAGCATCCCTGAGTTTGTATTCAGAAGGAATACAACCACTGACCTTTTTATCAGGGGATCTGTCTCAAAGAAAAGAATTTATGATGTGCTATTAAATATTTGCTGGGCTGGTAGAAGATCTGCTTCATTGATAAAAAAACAACTTAAGAAAATCATTTCTCTTATTTGTTTACTCTGTGAGGTGGTTTTAGTAATTTAAAAACTTAAATACATACAAACTATAGGAAAAAAACCAGACTTTCAAATGTGTAAGCAGTATATATGTAGTAAGAACCATACATAGATCTTTCCTTTCCTGTGAACTAACGGATCTCTAAGTGGCCATTTTCAAATAGTAGGGACTCACATACTATATGGCTGAATTTTATTTATTTATTTTATTTTTATTTTTATTTTTTTGGCGGTGCTGGGGATCGAACTCAGGACCCTGAGCTTGCTAGGCAGGCACTTATTCCACTGAGCTATATCCCCAGCCCCTATATGGCTGAATTTTTTTAAAAATTCTGTTTCTAAAATTATTACTTCATGGAAATGTCTTTTTCCATTACCCTTATGTATACAATAAAACTTAAGAAAAAATTTATATATATTTTTAGCTTGATGTGATAGCACACGACCCTCTCAGCACTTGGGGAGGAAATGTCAGGAGGATCACTGCAAATTCAAGGCCAGCCTCAGCTACACAGCGAGTTCAAGATCAACCTGGAATACACAACATCTTATCTCAAAAAAACAACAAAAAAATGTATCTTTTTATATGCTATTAAAAAAGACTTTTTCTAAAACAAGGTTTTTATCCTGGAAGACATTGCTCCACATACAGGACTTATATTATCACGATATTACTAGTTTTACTGACTTAGTTGCCACAGAAAACAAAAACACAAAGAAATAAAAAGCAAAACGAAACCCCCATTGACTTGTAATAGTCAACTGACACAGTTCTTTTCCAATAAATTAAATTAGCGGATGTTTTGGTATTATAAACATCCAACTAAAATATTTTTAAGAATTTGTAAGTTTCTTTAAATTTTTAAAGAAATACAAAGAACTTTTTTTGGTAGCCTCATTTTGTAAAATGGAGGTCGAATTTTTACTGTCTGGACAGTAGTATGGAGAGAGAGGGAGAGCAGTGTGCACAGTAATTCTGAGGATGGAAGGAGACATTTGACCTGCTCTCTGTGACCCTTGGAAAATTATTGTGCAGAGAATCTCTGTTCCACATGGGCTTGGTTGGCCAAGTATTTTGTGGCTAGGTGAGTATTGCTCTGCCATAAGGATGAAAAATTTGAGTTAGTTGTAGGAAAATGGCTGCACCTTAGGATCACAATGTCAAATGAAATAAATAAGACACACAAGCTTAAGCACCACGTGGTTTCTCTTATGTGAGATATCCAAAGTATAAATAAAGAGCAAAGTAGAAGGTAGACGATAGGATACAGAAAAAATTTTCTTTTGTGAATAGAAAGGGAACCAATAAATAGAAGGAGGGTTGTGGAATGGGAACTAAAGATAATTAAGAATGTGTTACGTACATGTACCGAATCCGTAAGTTAAATGTAGTCACCATTTACTGCAAATGTGCACTAATACAAAAGTGAAATTTCTGAAATCTTATTCCCTTAAGAAATGTCAGTATTCTCATTAAAAAAATTATTCTAAAATAAAGGTAGCTAAAACTACGATAGTACAGTAATTGGTGATTTTCAAAAGGGAAATGAGTGATGCAACCACAGTTGAAATTAATATTCATTGATTAATTCAATTGACTAATTGTCTTTTGTTGCTTTTGTGGCCACCACATTTACAGGTTTGTTTTTGGGATTTATCCATATACCTGCAGGTGTTGAATATCTGGGCACGTTATGAGTTAGAGAGAAATAGGAACATCTTATAGTCAGATATGATCTATTTATTTTGCTTTACCACTAACCTTTCCTCATCACCACTGTAAGTGACCAAACCCACGACAGTAGGTTTCCTTTTGGAAGATACCCATGTTAATCAGAGGAGCCCAGATACTTCAGAGATTTTCCAAGCTCACCTTTGGTGAGATTTGTGGAAGCCAGTCCAGTGGCCTTAGTTATAAAATCATGGCATTTGTTCAACTGTTTTTGTCCCCATTGAAGAAAAAAAGGTCTCTTCTAGCATGTCTTGAAATGTTAGTTTTTTAAAAAAAATATAGTATCCATTCCTTCTACCCAGTAAATGAAATATACCCTAGTAGGGAAATTGGGCCAAAAGTTTCCTTTCTCAAACTGTGTTTTCATTGCTAAATAGGATAAAAGATATGCAGATGTAAGGTGCAAAGGCTACAACCACTGCACTGAAGAAATGAACTCTTTCAGGGACACAGAGAGATTTTATTATAAATTACTGTGATTTCTCACTCAGAGACTAATGAATTGCAACTCCTTTGTGAAATCTTCTTTAATCATGTTAGTACACGATCAGCTTTTCTATAAGATATTTTTATACACTGCTGTCTTCGGAGGTTCATTTTCTACCCTTTCATGTGTAGTCTGTCTGATCAGGTGATCGATTTCTAAGGTCAAGAATCCTGCTGCTTATAAAGAATAGGGAACACAATTAATATACATTGGTTGGTCACTCAATCTTATTTCCAAAGACAGCTGGCCATAGTGCTGCAGTTTCTTCAATTCCAGCATAATGACTCCTAGGCGGTTGATAATTATGGAACAGCTGAAGAACATTCTTTACTGTACACCAAATTTTAAATTCATCAATTTCTGTGAGCACTCTCAGTAAGCCTTGGATAGTGCTTTTGGACATACACATGGTAGCTATCACTTATTAAACAATACATTCTCGGTACAACATTAAGCACTTTATATGCTGCTGTTTAGTTATTATAAGCATCCTTTTAAACAACTACCCTTTTGTAGAGCCCCTACGTATCGATGTTCAGATTTTAGCGTACATTGCCACCACTTTTGGAGTGCAAAATTTCAGGACCCTGGGCCCCAAACCTAATAGTGTACCAGAATTTCTGGGGGGGGGTGTGGATTTGAGAATCCGCAGTTTAAATAAGTAATGCTGGTGATTTTAATGAAGGTAAAGAACCATTCTGGGAAAAATGCAGCATATATCCTATCTCAAGGTCCTCAAAATCTACTCCAGAACCTTTTATCATCTCCTGTTTTTAAGAATCTCCCCAATTATTATTTCTAGGACAGACGCTTCTTGCTCTTGACCTATATTCCAATGGCATTACATTTCCATTTGGATATTCTGCTGGAATCTTACACATAGAATATCCATCTTTTGCTACAAATCCATCATTCTTTGAATTCCTTCTTTCTGTGTCTTTTCATTCTTCTAGTGCCTGATTTTATGTAAAGTCTTCTTTCCCCTTTGGACCTCTCCTTTAGTCCTGTCATTCAATCAGCTGATAAATCCCTGGCGGTCCTTCTCTGCTGCAATGCCTCCATGTATGTTAGTGGTTCTAACCCCATACATAGAGCTTTTGAAAAATGATGTCTGGCTCCTCACTGACCTACAAATCAGAATTTCTGGGAGATAAGCCTTAGTCATTGCTCATTTTAAAACATATTGCAGGTAATAATAATTCTAGGATGGGAAACTCTGAAATGGTTCTCAAAATTTAATATTTATACTATCTGCTGAAGTTCTCTACGATGTTCACTCCAGACACAACAGTTCATGCATTGTTGGGAAAATTAGGAGAGGTGATTGGTTAATCAATTTTGCCAGCTAATTCAGTATCACAGTTTAGATCTAAAATCTAAACCACGAAAAAAAATCCACCAAAAGACTCATGTATTATTTAGAGGTGGGACCTTTGGAAGGTGATTGGATCATGGGGCATGTTAATCCACTGATTAATCACCGGTGACTTCATTGCCCAGTGGGCTGTTAGGCAGTGGGGCCTGGCTGGGGTTGGTCACTAGTGGCATGACCGAGAAGGGTGTATTCTCGTACCAGCAACTCTCTCCTCCCTCTGTTTCCCGGTTGCCCTGAGGTGAGCACCTTTCCTCTGCTATACCTTTCAGCCACGGTATTTCTGCCTCGGAGCAGCCAGCTATGGGTGAAACCTCTGAGACCTGGAGGCCTGCGTGCCTCCTCCTTTACACTCTGAGTGCTGGTATTTTCTCCAGCAGTGAAGAAGTTGACTAAGAATGAGACAACAAGAACGTAAACTTGGTAGTAGTGAAGTAGAGCAGGAAAGAGCATGGAACCATGAGCTTTTGGAAACTGGCTAGAGATAGGGGGCAAGAGGGAAGGAATGAGACTCAAAAGAAGTGACGGGCATAGATGATAAGAGGATGGCAAGCAGGAGAATCAGTTTGTTGGGGGAAGCATGAATAATCTGGTCCTACACTTGTTGAGTTTGTAAGTACTGGTGGGATAGCAGTTGGGGGAGTCACATAGGTAGTTGGAACGTCTCAAAGTGTGGTAGCCGAACTAGCAGGATCAGCATCACCTGGCAACTTCCTATAAATGCAAATTCTTAAAGTTCTCCCCAGTCACAAATGGCTGAAGAAACTGTGCTGGGGCCTAGTGATGTGTGGTTTCATAAGCACCGTATGTAAGTCTGATGTCATTAAATTCTGAGAACCACTAGGAAGACCAGTGGTCCTCAAACTTTACCAGGCATCAGAATTACCAGGAAGCCCTGTTAAAGCAATTTCCTGGGCCCGATCCCCAGAGTTTCCAATTTAGGGGTTAGGTGCATATAAATTTGCATTTCTAGTAAGCACAGATAAGCAAATAAATTCATATTAAGAACAAATAACAAGATAGTGACACTATTGATGTGCAGGGATCATACACTGGAAACCAGTGGTCTAGCAGTCAGTGACAGAAGCGATCTGGACTAGAGATTTGGAAGTCATCTCTGCAGGAAGAATAGACTTACGTCTTGGATTTCTTATCAGACACCAGTAGTCTACTAAGCAGAGTTCCTCTGCTTCTATAACTCTGTAATCTGTTTTATGCACAGAATCAGTTACCCTTTTTTAAAATCTTAAATCTTGTAAATCTATTGCTTCACTAGCTGCGCAGAGCTCTCCAACGGCTTTCCATTGCTCCCACTGAATTTTGGTTGGCCTTGAATACTTAGGCTTTTGCCTCCTCTCCAGTCTCATTCCACATGATTTTTCTCTTTCTCTCTCCTTTCTCATGGTAGATTTACGAACACATCACATTCTTTCTTCCCTGGGGCCTCTGCTCATTGTGTTCCCCTTGCTGAACACTCCAGTACCACCAATGCCTCCTCACGGCCCAATCTTAGTTCTGGCATCACCTTCTTATTCCTTCCTTCACCCTTGTTTATTCTTTATCTAAGCCATGCTTGTGTTCTTCACTACTGTTGTCACCATTCGTATATATCCTGTGTTCTTTTTTCTTTGCTTATTATTTGTCTCCAGCCCTCGATTTTAAATTCTTCAAGGGCAGAGACTTTCTAAATGACCCATAACAAGTCCTGTTCACTTTTATGCTCCCAGTGGATCCATAAATACATCTTGAATGGAAGGCATACAAGGTACTGAGGGAGAGAACAATAAAATTAAATGGAGAAATTTGGGGAATGTCTCCATCTTATAGGAGTCGTGGATAAGGGAGAAAGGAATGCTAAAGAGAAAGAGCAGGCAGAGACGGCACTTTCAGAACAGGGCCTTAATTATCAACAGAAGACACATGCACACAGTGACAGCTAAATATATCTAGCCATGTGGGTAGAGAGCCAAAATCACCACCATGAATAACACTGGCCTTTCAGGAAGGCAGCATTTATAATCATTGGCCAGATCTACAAAGATAAGAGACCAGCCACTTTGACAAGACCAAGGAACATGGGATTATTCATGGGCAGGGAGGTGTTAGCATTTTATGAACACAACCCAATCCATGCATAATAGATTAGCAATGTCTGCATCATCATTTCATTTGATCCCTAGGGGAGAAAAATCCTGAAAGACGGGATGGGCAGGTCTTGCCATTTCAATAACATGGCAAAGAAGTGTAAGTAAGAAACACGGATAACACTTGCAGGAAGTTTAGCGGTCTCTCATTACAAACTTCATCTATAATGATAGAAATCTACTATTTATATAGAGATTCTTCAAGGCCAACCATAATATGAGCAAACAGTTCCAGCGAACAATAGTAACTTAAAAACACCTCCCTAGAGCTTCTCAAATTTCTTTTCTAAGATGAGCATTTGATTCCAATAGCACTAAAATCTGGGAAGCTTTTTAAATGCTACTTGGAAATAAAGGAAACAACTTACCACCCCTCCTCCCATTATTTAATCAGATTGCCAATCTAAGTTTACTGTAACTTGTAGATGCCCACAACAGGCACTGTCAGCTGTTGGTTCCTGATGTCTGGACCACACTCTGAAGCACAAAGTACAAGATATTTTATGTCCACAAAGCTGGAATATGAAGTCCTTAGTAGGATTGAACTCATGCAGCAGGCACAGTGACTGCTGGAGAGAAATGCAGTGGTTGCTCAGGCTGTTAAAATTTGATAAAGCACTACCTGCAATCATTGTCTGTGTGCACTGAGGCTCAGAGCTGGAAATGCCTTTTCCTTCACAAGTCTCACATTCCTATAAACCCTCCACAGCCAGGCTCTAAACCAGGAATGGAAATGGTCAGGATCTTCTAGAAGATGTTTCCCTTTACTAATACACCTTGATATGTAAATGACAGTTGGCTAACTTTGTTTTCAATGTGATTTCACTTGATCCTCAGAATATCCTAAAAGAGAGGTTGTGCTTCTCATCCTTCCAGGCCCACCCAGGTCAGTGCTGCCTGTGAGTGGCAGAGTCACCCGAGCAGTCCTGCGCTTCTGGATCCAAATGCTGTGTTCTTCTCTCTATGCAGCACAACCTTTCTACATGTAAACTTGTTTTCTCAAAAAAAAAAAAAAAGAAAAAAAAAAAAAGAAAGACAGAAAGAGGCTTTGCTCTTTGTGTTAGAATATTATCACCAGCAGAACAACTGGCCTATGCACACCTGGTCACTTTGCAGAGTCATAAAAAGAAATAAATAACCAATAACAAACAAGACCAGAGTGTGCTGCAACTTGTGGCCCAGGTACTAAATACTCCAGAATGTTCAAGAGGGAAAGAGACCATTTGCTCTGATGGCTTTTATTCTTCTTAAATATTTGCTGCAGATAGTCACTTTATCCAGTTATATTTTTTAAACATTAACTCCATGAGTATCTCTAGGGCTTTATGGATTTTTTTTTAACCAGTTTTTGAACTACCGCGCCTTTGTTAAGCTTCAGTGATGGATGAGGGGTGAACCACAGCTGTCCACACAGTTTATAACATAGTTAAATGAAGTAAGCTAAGGAAATGATACACTGGGTAATTAGAGCAAAGAGAAACAGTTGGAACTTGACTTTATTAATAGTGATTTCTTTTTAAAAAAGACTGAGTTTGGTGAGGTGGTTTTATTACTATTGTTCATAGCATCAGTAGCGCTTTCCTATTTAATGGATAAAGAGATAAGACATGAAGTGAGCTGACTAGGCTGAACGGAGACAACCCTTTCATCAGTGCCCCGACTGCCACAGAAGATCCTCAGATATATACATGTCTATAGCTGCATGGATGTTCACTTTTCAGTTCAAGGAAAATACTATATAAAACATGGTGTTTATATATTATATAGGTAGAAATTTTAACTAAAATTTTTGGGCTGCCGAACAATGCTAGGTTGGTAAAAAATCTATACCTGAAAATTCTGATAATGTTTTACTCATAGCCAATGATAGTGGGTTAATAACCTGACTATGTGATCTCTACCTTCTGGGTAGACAATTCTCATTTTATCTTTTTCTTTATTCTTTTTTGTCCACTGACACAGACAGACCTGGACCCACACACACTTGTCATGATAGGACTTTAGTAGTTTATGCATGTGCAAGCCACTGCCCTACGTCCTACAAGGGAAGAGACCATGCACAACCCACCACTCTCCCTCTTCTCTCCGAGCACAGCTTTAAAAGTCATTTGACTCTTAGCCTTGACCTGGGCTTGAATCTTAGTGCTGACATTTACTATTCATTATCTTGGGTTAGTTCTTTATTTTCTCTGTACTTCAGTTTTCTTATCTGTTAACTGAGAATAATAAATAATAGCTACTTTGATGGGTTGTTAAAAGAATTCAGCGGGATGATGTGTATATAAAGTACTTTGAACAGGACTTAGCAGAGAGTAAGTTATTGTTGTTACAATTACATTATTTTTGAAGATTTTACAATCCAAAAAAAAATAGCCTTACATATAACTAAATCTAATAGAAGTAATTAGCAGTATAATGAAGACATAATCAAAATGCTCTGCTAAGGAGGGTATGTTGTCTTTAACAAACAACAACATACTGTTCTCAAATGTAGCCTTGGGGACAAAGGAAATAACCAAGCAGAGATGATCATTTTCCCAGATTCTATAAGTACTTCTCTCCCTTGCCACTAAATGAATAATGACATCTTCAAAGCATCACATAGATGCAGCACAGCATTAGACATGGGAAAGCAGTCTTGATTTTAAATTTCTTAGGTCAGCCAAGCCAGAAGAAAGAATTGTAGAACAGGAAAGAACAGGATAATTAGTCTTTAAAGTGCCCCCTTCTATTTCTGAAATTCTGTGTTTCTATGCTCTAGATACTTAATGGAATTTCCAGAGAGGTAAAAATAAGATGATACAGGAAAATAGTATTTTCAAACAGTAGTTCCCCCTCCTCTTTCCTTAGCCAGCTTTTTGGGTGATTTTTCTCTCAATTACCTTTTGAAAAACTGGCTGTGAAATAGAATTAACATTCACCTCACTAGGAAAGAGGAGATATTGTGAATGAGTTGGGGCAAACAGGGAAGAACTCTATGAAACAAAGTCCTTGGGGAAGTGAATTGTTTATTGGGTCAGTTTGTGGTCTAGAGTTGAGGTATGTGTTGTTGAAGGAAGCATTTTGCCATGGGATATTAGAAGGAAATTAAAGAGAAAAGTACACCTCAGAACAATGTATACTGCAGAAAGATGGGGGGCAAATAGGACTATTACATATCAATGGTGCCAGGGGAAGGAGAATAAGAAGGATGTTATTTGGAAAAAAATCTCATGTTTGAAATTTATTTAAAATAATTGTTAAAAACATTAACTAATAAGCCAGATGAAATGGCACATGACCATATTTCTAGGCAAGAGGGTTGAAAGTTCAAGAACAATTTAGTGAGATCCTGTTTCAAAATATTAAAAAAAATTAGAAAGGGCTAGGATGTAGGTCAGTGGTACAGGGGCCCTATGTTCAATCCCAGTCTCTCTCTCTCTCTCTCTCTCTCTCTCTCTCCCTCTCTCTCTCTCTTTCACACACACACACACAAACACACACACACACACCATGTATAAGAAGCTCCTTTTGTATGTTTTATTTTTTCATGGTTTGTGCATCAAAAATTTATTGATTGTTTATTATGTGCCAGCTGTGGCTAAGACAGACAAGGTCCCCATCTTTATGAAGGTTAATTTCTATCAGTGGAAATGCCCTGAGAAGAAGAGGGAGAAGAAGAACCCTAGAGCCTAGCATATCCATTCCTTAAATAATAAAAGCTTGCTGTACAACTTAGTAACCTAAGTTTCCTTGCGTATTCCTTGATAACAAATTGATCATTTTCTACTGATTTTAGTAGTAAAAACCATAACATTTCTTTAAAAACATAATGTCATCAAAGAGAAATGCAGATAAAATTCTAAGCATGGAGACATTTGAGAATATTATCCTCCTGAAGAAATGATCAAGGTAGCGCAATTTGGTTATGCTGGAAAATCTTTCCCACCTCCCATGGTGGATTGTGTGGTGGACTGTGTGGTGGACTGTGGTGGACCGACAATTTAAATCACTTCCCAGATTGGGCCTTGACATTAGGGTTTATAAAGGAAGTATTTTCAAAAGAGGTCACCGACTGAACATTCCCTTTAATCAACAATCAGAGAGTTGACTCCACTGGTGGTGCCAAATGTTCTCCAAGAGGGTTATGCGTGTGTATTGCTGCCGTCACTCTACGGGGCAAGAGGATCAAATGAATTTTTAGATGAAAATTTTTTGGTTTATACAGTTCTTTTTCATCTTCTGTAAAGTGATTACTATACTTAATCAAGGTTCCTCTGCATATCATTAACTAATTTTAGCTCCTCTTTTTTTTTAATTCCTTAATTTTTTTCTATGGTAAACTTAGGAGAGCCTAGTTTTAAGTCCTCTGTGGATTTCTTGTTGTGTTAAAGCCTTGAGGGAGGCTAAATTTAAAAGTAGGGAAAGAGTAATTTAAAGTGCTTAGGAGGCGTTTCGGTACCATGCAGTGTGGACGCAGTTCCCCCAGTTGCAAGCTGAACCAAGCAGCAGGTTTTGGTTTTGATTATAGCTTTACTTGCTATTTTAATAAACATGAACCAGTATTCAAACTTTTAATATCCTGCTGCTTAACTATTTCCAAAGAGCTATCCAGCTCTTTTAAACGGGCTTTGTTTTAAAATTTTAATTTGTTTGGCTCAGTCTCACCTTAGAAAGTTGTAGTCTCGTGGTAAACGCTTTTATAAGTTGATTTCCAGAATCATAAGCAACCCCCCAGCCCGCTCCAGCTAAGTGTTTCCTCATGTGCCAAAGTGGTTGGTGCTGACAGCTTCTCTGCTGTGTTTTATCTGCTTCCCACAGCAAGCACAAGACGCGAACACAAGAATGTACCCAGTGTTGACCGGGCACATCAAGACTACAGCAATACTTACAACTCCTCGAGGAAGCGGAGGTTGTGCAGGGGACTGAGGGGCAGCTGACTGATGTTGTTCATGCTGAGGTCTCTGGAGAGGAAGACAGACAGCGTGTGAGGAGGGGCATCTGCCACCACGAGGAAATCCAGCTGTTCCATTCACACATTTCCAAGCAATACAGTAAAATGAACTCATTCTTCAGCTTGCAAAGAAATTGTGATTTTCCATTTAAAACACATCCAACTCCCTTCTTGCAAAACCGTGGGCACTCTATCAAGTTAGAAACCCTAGCAGAAGCTTGCATGGAATTCACAAGACTTTAGACCATTCATGGGTACAGTGATAATTCTTCATGTTCAAAATCACGTGAAAAGGACAGCAAAGGAAACAGACGTAACTGAACCCAGACATAACTCAACTTTGTGTCTTGCTTTAAATTCTGTGACAAAGAGAAATGTCTTTGCCATGCAACTCTAGGAGTCCTGTTTCTCTGGGATTTTAAGCACTTTATAAAAACAAATGTTTTGATTCAAAGAAACTTAAAATAAAACAAGACAAAAAGCTTATTCCCTCCTTCAAACATGCTCCTTTTGCAGGTTCTCAGATTGCATTAAATAAGTGAAATGAACCATAAAACAAGGGTGTAAGGTGATCCTTCTCTGTAGCGCACTTCCTGCTGGGCCTGCACAGTAGTTCCTGGCACAGGAAACAGCAAGCCACTTTGGGCAAAACTCAATCAATTTTTGTTTTAAGTGAAACTCTGTGTAAATAGATGTTATTTCTCTATTTCTTTACTGTCTCTCACATGTCTGCAGCATCACTGCTGTACATCATCTGTCCTTCACAGGCCAAGTTTTAGGGCTGTGCATATTCTAATCAAGAGAGACTCCGTCTTCACGTAGTTAGCTGCAGATTCACTTTAAAAAATGACTTGTTGCTCTGCCCTGAAGATTTACAACTGATGGCATTGTCATCTCAGGTCAAGTCTCCATACTGAAAATTTATCATAAAATAAAATGTTTTTTTCAATCTTAATTATTCTCGCTATTAAAGTGGACACACCCATTGCACCTCCCCAGCTGACTTTAATACCTATAGCTTGGTTCCTTTATTAAAGGTTACCTTTAAAATCAGTGATGCTAGGAATTGAGGGATTATTTATTTTCTGCTTTTCAAAAGTCAGTCATGGTCAAGGAAGAGAAAATGCTTTGTTATGTGTTTTGGAGTGTGGCACCCTTTCAAAGCAAAGCAGATTTACATACTGTTAATCTACTAGGGGATAATAGTAAAGCTACATAAACACTGCATTCTCGGTCTCAAACTAAGCAAAGCTGCCAATACAGACACAGATATTTGCGCTGCTCATAATTTCTAAAAGAGGTGTTTTTCTAGTATGTCTAGATGGAGAGAGTCCAGTAATTAACAATTTCAAGTTTTCATGCCAGTATTTCTATGAATTAGCAATGTTATTTTATCAAACAGCCAAGTATTGAACCAATCAGTACACTTTTGGGTTCCTCACAGTGATGATAAGATCCCTGCAAAGACTTGGTATTTCTCAGGGATATTCATGTATTTTGAATCGCTATCTCCCTGGTCTCCTTTTTAGGACCACGGTGGTTTGCTTTTGGAAAACATTTATTAGTAACTGAGATCGAAACAGCCTCTACATCAAATAGCTGGTGTGGACAGCACTGACTTTTCTTTCCTATATTTTTTGTGTGTAATGTGTAAATCAGTTTTGGGCAAACATTGATCTTGGCTACATGCAGAAATCTCAAAATAGAACCAAGGACACCTACGTATTGAGGCAAATCATAAGCACGCCATATTAGTTTAATGTATGTGGCCCTATTTCAGCATTTCTGAAGGTGGAGCTTATACAAGCATTCAGTCTCCGGTTCCCATTGGAACGTTTTGTGTGGTAGAGGGGTCTGGGAAAGCAAAAAGAGTGCGGGCAAACCTGAGAACAGAGCACGGGGTTTGAACCCCAGCTTCCTATTTGCTAACTGCACATTCTTCGAAAGCCGAACTCTTCTCTTAGGCTTCTTTATATTTAAACAAGGGCATCATTATGTTAATAGCTCAAAACCCTATGATGAGCTATTCCCAGTCAGGAAGGTGTGTCTTAATTCTCTTCTTAAGAAGAAAAACTGTTACCTTTCCCACACGGAATTAATAACTTCTCTGTGTCACCTGACTTGTTTGTTATACTGTGGTTCTTCTTAGAAGATGAGCCAGGGCCACTAACTAAGCTTTTACCACGTTTTCTAATACAGATTGGTTTCTTTTGAAGAATTCCTAGCAGCTCATATACACTTATAGCAGAAAGCAACTTCTAGTAACAGTAATGTAAGATCAAGTGAAATGAGCTTTTATAATAAAACTCAAAATGGGCAAGATAAAAATTAATTGGTCTGTACTCATTCTTCCCCTCCCGTGGGCGCAGTTGCACTGATGTTCAAATGTAACCATGGATCATCTTTTTGCTGCACTCCAAACCCCCTGTGAGGAAAGGCTAAATTTTATAAATTTCTAATTTGTTACAGAATTATACAATAAAAATTTATTTCTAGAGACATGAAATAAAAATATAAACATATACAAAGTAGAGGCATCAATATTTTATTATGTGATTCAATGGAGATTGTTAAATTACTATAAACATTTCTAAATCTCAGTCATAAAATTCCTATCTGTTGTAGATTACTAATAAACAGCCAAGGCCTGGGATGGGTCCTTGAATCACTCTTTGGTTAGCAATGCTCTTCCGGGCTTTACCTCAGCCAAGTCAAGGCTTATCCATCTAGTCTGCTCAACTTGAGTTAAAAATGATAGAATGAGAGAATGTCCAGCTGCTTGTGCCTCACAGGTTGGGGATGCTCATTACAGAGAAGGAAAAGGTGCCTCAGAAAGGAAAGGGGCTTCTGAGTCACAGTGCAGGACCCAGTGGGAAAGCTCCAGGGTCAGAGTCTCCACCTTTCCTAGGATTTTTGATTTTTCTTTTATATCTAACAATGTTTCTACTCTACTAGACATAGCAGTCCCTCTGATGTAAGGTTTTACTTTCCAGTTTTAGTTACCTATAGTCAACAATAGTCTAAAAATATGAAGGAGAAAATCCCAGAAATAAGCAACGCACAAATTATAAATTGGTTTCTATTCTAAGCAGCATGGGGAAATCTTATACTATTCTGCTCCATCCCACTTGGAATGTGAATCAGACCTTTGTCCAATATATGCACACTACATCCTCTGCCTGCCCGTTAATGTGTATGCTGTGATATATTTTGAGGGAAATGCCACACTCAGATAATTTTATTTTACATATATGTATTGTTAAAATTGTTTTATTATTTTTCACTGTCAAACTATGCCTAATTTATAAATTAAACTTTATCACAGATTTGTATATGTATGGGAATAAAAGAGGATTTAGTATTACCTGTGGTTTCTTGCATACACTGGGGGTCCTGGAACACATCCCCTCAGGAGAGAGGAGAACTATTGTATCCTTATTCTGATCCTTAATTTATTTTAAAACTTTCTGCTTGTTTTTCTACAGCATTTGGTCCTTTTGATTCCTGGCACACATATAACCTTAGCGACAAATGAAGGGTCTTAAAATAATTTCCAAGCCTTTGTGTAATTCGTTATTTTAATTATTCATTTAAAATAGTCCTATTTTAAATCATATTTTCCCCGAAGTTCAGCTTCCTAAAATCAGTGGAGCCAGAAAACGGATGTCTTAAATTTCTTCATCTTTTGCAAAGAAGTAGGAATTAAGTTTGAAGAGCTAGTCACAATGTAAAAAGATTTCATAACAAATGGAAGATTTGATTGTGACCAGATGGTGAAATGGGTTAAAACATCCTGCCCCATCTCTTGCCTATGCTGCGTCAATGATCCTGTCTAGGTATCTGGAACAGGGCTTGCAAAGTTCTTTGGGGGCAATTAGCTATACATTGGGATTATCATGGGAGCTTTAAAAACATGTTGATGCCTGGGTCTCATTCCAGAGTTTTGCAGTTAATTGACCCATCATGGTCATTGGGAATTCTATAAGCTTCTTGCATGATTTTCATGTTCAGCTGAGACTGAATACCACTGCACAGGACTAACTTCAATTCTAGGTGAGTTCTTTGAACTCAACAACCCACTTTGCATTTTGCAGGTTTAAGATGATTGGAGTTACTGTTTCCTAGGAATTCCTATGGGTTCCAACCCAGCAGACATGAAATTACTTTTATTACATTCTTTTTTTTACTTGACAAATGCTGATTGAAGATTAATGTGGTAAGGTTTTATTCTGGGATTACAGTGAAGTATAAGTCCGAATCATCTTCACCTCTTCCCTATCCCATCATCCCTGTGTCCACAGTTAACGCTACAGAGCTCACTTCTGGAGTCGATCCTGTGTGTTAGTGGATGCTTAGGTCAGGCCCTTGTTCTGCTGGTAACTGTCTCTTCTTGCTGGGCTGGTGTCCTCATTCTAGATTATCACCTACGTTACAGCCGGTGAAGTTGCCTGGAGCAGTCCTCTTGGTTATCATTCCACTCAGAGCCAATAAAAAATGCCTCCCTAAGGTAAATGGCTTAGAAAAGGATTCTCTCTCCAGGGAGGGGTCTGTGAAGAATTACAGAAAAGAATTTCCTTCTCTGGAGCAGTTGTGGAGGAAGGTGAATGGTTTAGCAAATAGAGCTTGGCCCAGAATTCAGCCTCAAGGAGAAGCTTCCGTGTAGGACACAGCCTGCCCCACTGCAGTCAGATGAAGACTCTCTCTTCACAACCTGGCTTAATACACGTTGTCATGCTGATCTTACATTGCACTGCTCCCTGCAGCATGTGAGCCAGTTCCAGGGAAGTTCCTGCCATTACCTTTGCATCTGTCATTATGTGTGTGATGCTCTTTCCCTGGAATGAATTATCTTCTCCATTTCCAAATTACTGTTCCCCTGGAACCTTCCTCACCATTGAAGGTTTAGTTCAACGGATCCCCTGTGTTTGCGGCACAAGTTTGTATCTTTCTGTCTTAGTCTTTACCTTGTCTCAGTCTAACCGCTCAGCCTGGGTTGCATGTTGATTACCTAGATCACTGTCTCTCCCACACTCTCAACTCCCTATTCTCCATATTTATTTCACTCTCCCGGCAAAATTCCAGCTCTGGAAAAACACCGTAATTCATTTTCTCTGTTACTACTGCAGGTACTGAGTGCTACCAGAAATGAAAAACTGACAAATGTGCAGGCTTGTGACCATAAATTCATGGCCTTTGTGGGTTCTCAACACTGCTGCACAACCCTGTTGTTATTGCTCTACTTACTCCCATGGGAACTGTTGCCAGTCTTTACTAGGTGCCTCAAACCTCTTAATCAACAACCACTCCCATCATGCCTATGGGACGCCTTCCCTCTTACTTCATGGAAATACAGATCCTTTGGACCACCAAGGACGAAGGAGGTCAAATTCTTCTCCTTTGTCCTCTGCTTGTACTAAACTTCTTTTGCTGTCCAGCCTGCCTCAGGGGTCCTGGACCTTTTAGCATGCTACGGCACATTGCTACATTTTATGAACTGAATATTTGTGACCCCCCCCCAATTCATATGTTAAGCTCTTAATCCTTAAAGAAGTGGAATTTGGAGATGTAGCATTTGGGAGGTAATTCAGTCATACCGGTGGAGCCCTTTGCATTAGTGTTCTTATAAGAACAGACATGAAATTGGTCTCCCAACTCTGTGGCTGTCTGCTACCAATGTCTTTGGGCCTGTCCTCCAGCTGAGATGTATAAAAATATAGAATCTGCCACATTACCCCCCCCCCATTTAAAACCCTTCAGTGACCTCTTTGACATTCCAAATGGTCAAATGATTACATTTCTTGGTATTGCATACATGCTCCTTTACTGGGGATACCAACTCTTTCTCAACCTGAAATACTATATTTTACCTTTCAAGACTCAGGCTAGGTGCTATCTCCTTCTCTGAACCCCACAGTTAATGTCAGCGATCTGTTCACTGTCCTATCTCACCCATACATTTAATGATATACAGAAATGGTACAAATATATGGCTGTCTCCCATAATAGGTTCTAACTCCTCCTGGTCAGTGGCTATTCTTTTTTCCATCATAGCACTTTTAGTTCTTACTGGATTGTTGTATTGGAGTCACTTCTACTGAACTGGACCCTCCTCTATTGCAGCCTTCCTATGATAGAGGAGATGATCTTACCCAGTGCGTTTAAAAGAATCATGCTTCTCATGAAGTGACTCTGAAGCTTCAAAGACTACGAGGTATAGAAAGTCTATGGAATTTTCTAGTAAGCCCCCTCTATGTGGTACTCACCTTCCTGAATGACTTCTTGCTTATAATTAGGCTTAGCTCTTTGGTTGATTCTATTTTCTTTCTATCCTTGAGATGCCTCAAAGATTTTCATCCATGGAACGATCCCTTCCCACCACAGGCACAAGTACCAAGACACTGCTGCTGCTCCTTCTCTCTCCTCCTCCTCCTCCCCACTTCTCCCCTTATTTTTCTTTTTCTTCCTTTGCTAAAGTATCTTTGCTATAGTTTTTTTGGCATATTGTATGAAGGATGACAACAGTAAATACTTAGTCCACTGTCCTCAATCCAGTCACACTCTCTACACTTGAGGCTTGGTACATGAAGTGATGAATAAGGTCAGTCTCAATGCTGCTACAATTCAATAAACAAAGAAAACAACAATAGCTGATATTCTTTATTTAATTTATGCCACAGTCAAAAACAAACACTTCTTGCTTAGCAGCACAGTGCAATTCCTATTTCTGCTAAGTACAATAATTTTGAGTTTGTCTTGGAAGATCCAGTAGCATTGAGTTCTCGACCAGGTTAAATAGAAATCCTTGGTGCAGATATTTCAGCACTTTTCAAATATGCTTCTGAAGATGAACTCTCATCAAAAGGAAAGCTGCAGGCTTGAGTAGTGCTGATATTTAAATAATGGGAATAATGCTATTTCCAGGTACTTTTCTTCTGCTGTTGCTTTTAACTTTAAAGCAATTTTCCTGTAAAAATATTTTTACTAATGTGTAGCAGCACAGGAAAATGCACACATTTCAAGTGTCTGCCCTGATGAGTTCTGACAGTGTGCATGTATCTCGTAACCCAGGAGAAGCCAAGAAACAAAACATCGCCATTGCCTCTGAAGCCCACTTACAATTCCTTCCACTGGTTACTTCCTACCCAAACCAAATTATCTCCTGACTTCTAAGACTTTGCATTATTTTCCTTATTTCTGATCTCTCTAGAAACAGAATCACACAGTACATGATGTGTGTTCTTTGTTCATTGTTTATTAGATTTATTCTGGTGTTGCACATAGCTGTACCTTATTCATTCTTAGTATAATATACTATTTCATGTTGTTATTGGACTGCAATGAATTTATCCACTCAACCATTCAACAGTGCTTGGGTTATTCTTGGTTTGTGCTGTTATGAGGAGTGTTGCTATAAATATTTTTCAATGTGTCTTTTGTTGGACATATAAATGTGTGCATTTCTGTTGGGAATATATCTAGGAGAGAAATTGCAGGGTGAATACGTACAGCAGGCTAACAGGAGGTTATTTTAGTTTTAATAGATACTTACAAAGTTTTGCAAAGTGATCGCATTGATTTATTCTCCTACCAAGTAGTCCATGAGAACACCAGCTGTTTCCTATCTAATTGTTTCCATTTGTTGTCACTGATGGTATTATTTCTCTTTTTCATTTTAGTCATTTTGGCAGGTCTACAGTGGTATCTCCTTGTGGTTTTAGTTTGCATTTCTCTCATGTTTAATAGAGTTGAGCATCTTTTTCTATAACTCTTGCCCATTAAGATACACACATACTTTTATTGCAAACTGCCAGCAGACCTTATTTTAGGACCTTCACAGTAGCAGCAAAACACTTATTATTGGAGGCGAAACTATACTTTGATATGCAAATAAAAGGCTGGTAATTGTTCCTCTTCTAACACCACTTCTAATATTACTTGAGGTTTCAAAGGTGTTCTTTGCCCACACTGACACTATAACACTGAAGAGCATGCATTCTAGATCTATTTTGCCGTGGTCTTGGCTTCTCTGTTCCATTAACTGCTCAGTTACCTAAAACTAAACACACTGCAAGTTGAACTCCTTGTTCTCTTTTTTTTCTCCAAATTAGTTTTCCTTTTTATGTCTCCTCATTTTGATGAGTGCATTCTCATTCTCTCGGTCAAACAAGCTGGAAACCTCAAGCTTATTTTCTCTCACAAAACCTGTCATTTATGCCAACTCTCAAGTAAATGGTCACCATCCCCACTGACCGTATCTCTTAAATATTTCTAGAATAATATTATTTGTGCCATCTTACACACACACACACACACACACCCCTAATATAATTATGGATGTCCAGGAAACAGTCCAGTTTATAGATGAAGAAATAAAGGTACGTAGAACATAAGTAGCTTTCCTAAAGTGACACAAACAGGAAGTGGCAGAGTCACAGTCTGAACCATCTGTCCTACTCCAGGGCATGTGGGGTCCTCCCCTCTATGACTATTCTATGCACTGGAATTCATGATCTATTATCGGCTTTTTGCAGACATAACTTAAATTCAGACCCTCATATTTTCTTGCTCTGTTTCACTCTTAAGAAGTTGTACAAATGTAAGGAAATGCCTCAGGGAAAGCCTCCTGTCCACTTTTTTTGGAAACTGTTCATGCCCGATGTCATCCCTGATGGCTTCTACCTCTTTGCCAGCTCTTTTGATGAATTCTTATTCAGACTATATGTCTGGACATCTGCTGTGCTTCCACATGACCTGTGCACATCATCTTTTGGGTTCTTCCTGATCCCATGGTCTGCAGCTCTCAGTCCGTTTCCCTGCCCCACGTTTTAGAATTCTGGTGGGTTTCCTGAGCTCCCCACTTTAATAGACTGCTAGTGTTTTTTTCTGTCTTCAGTCTTTCTTTCTCCCTTGTCCATTTGAACTTAATTTTTCCCCCTGAAGAATAAAGGAACTAGAATTTTATGCTGTACTTCCCTTCCCTTCCTTATAACAACAACTCTATTTTTGGATATAGAAACTTACAGTTTATATAGGATTAGAGGTCCCATTCAACCTAGCAATTCCCCTCTTGGGTATTTTTCCAGAACTGAAAACATCCTACCACAGCACTATATGTGCACCCATGTTTATAGCAGCACATTTGTCATAGCTAAATCTTAGAAACAACCCAAATGTCCATCAACTGAGCAATGGATAAAAAATGTGGTAGTTTTATACAATGGAGTATTACTCAGCTATAAAGAAAGATAAACTAGAGGCTTTTATAGGTAAATGGATGCAACTAGAGACCATATTCATTAGTCAAATAAATCAGATTCACATGTGTAAACATCGTATTTCCTCTCTACTATAAGAACCTGAAAGAGTAAATATAATCTGAAAGGCACAATAGATATTGTGAAAGAGAAGAAACTGCTCAGATAGGAAAGAGCAACTGAGATGAAGGAGGGGAGAGGAAAAAGAAGGATGAGGGAAAAATATGTATACATACACACAGGATAGCTAGGATAATTGTACTACTAATATCTGTTGGTTTATTAAAAGGAAATGTTAATGTGTAATTGTTTGATTAATCTTGCATGTCAATATCTGGTTATATGTGCAACCATTTTGAAGATGCCATCATGTAATATTACAGCCATTGTTAATATCCTATCACCATGTTTTGAAATTCTGTATCATTTTATTGTTCTTTATGCTATTTTATGTATTTGTTTTTGTTATTTTATTTTTTTAAATGAAAAGCAAAATTTATATGTATATATAAGGATAGCTGGAATAGGTGTATTGCTGATGTCTGTGGTTTATTGAAAGAATCAATGCTTAAATTTTTTTTCTTGACCAGTTTTGCACACTTGAATTTGGTAATCAGAATGACTGATCTGAAAACAATATGCAGTATAAGAACCATTGTTGAACTCCTACCATCTTTCTTGTACAGTGAAGCTCTGCATCACTTCCAGTGTTGTGTTTTTTTTATTACTTATAACTGTCTTTGTTTGAACAACCTTACATTCTTATGTCTGGTGGACTGAGCAACTTCACTGAAGATAACAGTATGTAACATAAGAACCATTGTTAATTCCTATCATTTTGTTTTGAAGTCATGTATCGTTTTTGGGTTTTTTTGCGTGTGTTTTGGTTTTGTCTTCATTGTTGTTTTGTTAGTTTTTAAAATTTTTAAAATAAAAAAAGGAATTTACACTTTACAAAGTACTTTCATGCCCTTAAATTCTTCCAAATTTGTCTTTAGGGTTTCAGTAATATCAGGACCTAACTCATTGCTAAGAAGCTGCTTTGAAACTTGATATGAAAAAATGGGTTCATGTGATGTCTAAGCATAAATATTTTCAGAGTCCTGACAAGGGTTGTGCTGTAATTCATAATGCTAATTTTCACTTGACTAATATATTTTGTTTTTTCTTTATGCTTAGAAAAAAATCAAACAATGGACTTTGGAACTAGGACAAAATTTTTCAACTTTGACACTATTGCTATTTTGGGCTGGGTGATTCTTTGTTGCATGTGAGTGGGTATCCTATGTGCTGTAAGATGTCTAGCAGCACCGCAGGGTCTTAGATGTCAGTAATACCCTTTCTCATTGCGATAATCAAGAATTTTCTAGGCTTTTGTGTGTTGAATTATGTCCTGTTAAAATCTGCATGCTGAAATTTGTGGCCCTAAGCAACTCAGAATGAGGCTGTATTTAGAGACAAGGTGTTTTAAAGCAGGGTAAAAGGAGATCAATAAGAAGGTGACAATCTCATACGACTTTTGTCTCTGTAAGAGAAAATCTGGATACAGACAGGTACAGAGGAAAGATTACGTGGAGACACAGAGAGGAGATGGATATTTACACACCAAGGGGGAGTGATGAACAGAAATCCATAACTGAAGACACCTTGATAACTCAGTCCGTGATACTTTGTTACAGGCATTGCCGAGTAAATGTCCCTCAGGATCAGGTCACTTGTGGTTGAGAACCCATGAACGTGTAATACATACAAAGCACTATTAATTTTGTCATGTCAAAGACAGAAAGGGAAGGTTATAATTAGTTCTTTTCCTTGAAAAAAGGGAATTTGGAAGGATGTTCTCTATTTCCCTTTTATATCATAAATCCCTAGAAATTAATTTCATTACTCTATAATTGGATAGCAAAAACATAAAATAAAATACAAACCAAAGGATATAAAGATAAACAAGGTTATAAAAATATAGTGTATATATAACCTAGGGAGTGACCCTAGGGCTTTGTCACTAAGTCTCTGTTAAATAATTTTGGGGTTGTGACTTCATAATAATTATACAGAAAACACCTGGTGGTGGATTGACAACTGGTAATCAACTTGTAACACTCAGCTGGACTGAACCAGCATGGTGCTAGGTGTGGGAGGCCAACCCAAGGGCTGCTGTTGGCAGCATAAGAGGCAGAACTGGAGAGGGAGAAGTTTAGAAGCTGTTTGGAGCTATTGGAGCTGCTGGTGTTCCTGGGGATGCTCTTGGTTCTCTTGGAGGACCCTGTCATACTGGCTTTCCTGATGAACTCAGCTGATCTCACTGCTGAAGGAGCTCGGGACCTTGGTGTGGCTGGGAATGGCTACAGTTCACATTGGGGAGCTCTGGTCCTTATTCTGAGCATTGCTTCCTGGCTTCAGAGGGGAAGATGGTGCGCTGCTCAGTACCCTGGAGAAGCTTGCTGTGCTGGCTTCCCTGATGGGAACTCAGCTTTCCCTGGAAGAGTTTGGGACTTCACTGTTGCTGAGGATGGCTGCGGTACTTTTTGGGGGAGCTCTGGTTCTTTCTTTGAGCATTGCTTCCTGACTCCGATACAGGTCTCTTGGCCTGCTAGCACAGATCCTTCATCCTGCTGGCACAGACTTCCTAGCTTCCACCACTGACCTTTGGGCCTTCTCAGCACAGATCCATGAAACAGGCCTGCATGAGACACTGTTGTGAGCCCTGCTCTCCAGGTGGACTTTAGGGGGCATTGTCATGGGCTGTAGGTCTTTGGCTAGATTCAGGCAGGACGTTGCCATGGGATCCAGGCCCTCAGCTGGATTCTTTTGGTCTTAGTGTGTAGACTGATCTCCTGCACTCTCTGTATCTGACTTTTTGAGTGACTGTTATAAAATAATCCTACAAATTATGTGTCCTGTATTGTTCTTGCAAAACTCTGACTACAACACACCCTCAAGGCAGCATTGCAAAGAAAATCTTCCAAAAGTATTTGTTAAAGAATGCTTCATTAAAAGAACTAGGTCTATTTTATTTCACTGGGGAAGAAATTCCCACTGTTTTTCCTACCTGTGCAGGCATTAAAAATCTGAAGCATCTTATAGTTTACATGGTCTGACTATGGGCCTCTTCCATGGCAGTAGTGAACTTTTTGTCTCCCATTCACAAACCAACTAATATTCTGAAGCACATACAAGGACTCTGACTTGTCATTGTTGTAAAAGGTGAGTCTGCTCTACATCATTGGACCTCATCCCATGGTTCAAAATGTTTTCGCTGGTTGTCTGCCACCCACAGAATGAATATTATTCTCTAGCTACTGTACAATGAAAGGAAAATGAGGAAGAGACTTGAGACAGAAACCAGGGTTTCAAAGGACAGCTCAGTCACCAAGTCATTGTTAGAATGATTAACTTTTGTGCCTTTACTGTTTTAAGTTCTCAATGCTGTATGTTAACACCTAGTTTGAGAGTTTGTGGTGAGGAGTAAAGGAGGTTATGTAAGTGAACAGTCTTAGCACAGTGTCTGGCACATGAAAGGGTTTAACCAGTTCTTGTCTGTGGAGGCTGATTACACCTCCCTTAGTTGTGCTACTCAGCTTTTCACTGCTGTGATCAAATGCCTGATAATAACAACTTGAACGATAGAAGATTTATTTTGGCTTATAGTTTCAGAGGTTTTGGGCCAGGGTCAGCTGGCTCCATGGCTTTCAACACTGTGGTGAGACAGCAACATCATAGTGGAAGTTTTTATCAGAGGAAATAAGCTCACAGTGATCCAATATCTGTCCTAAAGGTCATCAGCTCATCTCTGGGAGACATTTTAGACCCAAACCTAGTGATGATCTAATCCTGATCCACTGGATTAGGTGCCTCTCTCTAAGTTTTTCTATACTGAATATCTTCCCGTCAAAACAGACTGTCTTTTATCCTCCCAGTGAGTCCTGACGTTCACACAAGGTGTTCATTTCCAGGGAACTCTGCAAGGGAAGGGATCTGGAGAACACATGTGCTGTGGTTTCCTGTATCCAGGCTTTACTGGAGTTGAGGTGCTGGAGCTCAAGTACCTGGTCACATCTGTCTGCTCAGATCACATCCCTAGATGCTCTTCCACTTCAGCTTTCACTCTGCCCTGCAGCCACAGGATTCTCAACACAGAAGCCCAGTTTAACTTGCCAAGGGGGAGCTACACAGTTGTCGTGCACAGTATGAAATCCTCAGTGACGCCTATCTGTTCTTGGGCAAAATACGCACGTCTGAGCATGACGACAAGGCAGGCCCTGAGTGGTCAGCTCCTGCCTCGCTCCCCACCCTCATCCGGGCCGCTCGCCCCGCTCTCACTGCACGCGGATTATACTCACACGTGTGCAGCTCCCACACCCGCAGCACTTTCCTTCACGGGACTTTTGCTGCGCTTTTACCTCTGCCCAGGGCACTGCTCTGGACCCAGGCTCCCTTCCATTGGCTGGAGTCTCCATTCCTGCACTTTTTCAGATAAAGTCCTCTTGACATTCCAGTCTGAAGTGGCTCCCTTCCCATTGCTCTTTGTTCTGCTTCCTGCCTCCTCTAGCCTCCCTGATTCTTTTCACCCAGAACAGTTTGTGGTCATGGTTCTGTACTTCCTGTCTTCCTTTCTGAAACACCATGAGGGTGTGGGCGTTTAGCACAGCGTCTGGCACATGGCTGACACCACTAAATACTCCCGTTGAGTGACTGGCTGCATTCTCTGGCAGTATTCCTTGCTTTCTTATTTCTAGGAGAATTACTTTGAATAAGTATGTTTTTGTGAGTTTGAGAGGATAGTAGATCAAACAGGTTGAAGAACAGTGGATCTGCCTTGTGTTTCCTTTAACAACTGGCTAAAATATACTTTTAATAAATGTTATAAATACTAATCTGTTAAAAGATACTAACATATAAGTTTAAAAAAATAAAAAGAACCCAGTAAAGCTCACTGACTGATTTTTGAGTTGCTTTCCTATTGAATGTAGAAGATACGGAAGTACAATTGCATTTTAAAATTAGAAGGCATAGATTTATTCTATGTTTTTATTGAACAGTTTGTGAGGCTGAATAGACACATAAGCCTCTCCCTAAATTAAAAGATTTACCCTGTAAAGTGGAAGAGTCTACTATTTTTACTTCAGTGATATGGGAATGCAAATATAATATTTATAACACATACTCTGAGTTCCTCTGAAGTGTCCACAATATTCTGAGTTTACTTTAGCAATGCTTTAAAGGATTTCAGACTTAAGATAGTAAATCAGAACTGTAATTCTCCAAAAGAACAAAATGCTACAAGCTGAGCTCTGAATTATATTGAACTACCCAAGAGCTCGATTTAAGCCTTCCTTTCCAGGGAACCTGAAATGACCCTATGAATACTGTCTTGTATTAGAAAGATGAGAGACAAAAATTTTCGCCCTACGGTACTTTGTAATTACCCTATAGGAACAACCTTTCAGCTTAACGTTTGTCTTCATCTCAGTCTAGGACTGACTGATCAATTCTGGAAACATGATTCAATTTCAGGAAACTGTTTATCCATTCAATTTAACTAAGATTCCAGTAGAGGGAGCAGAATCAACAATTAGAGAACAGAGATTTCTAAAACTCAGATACTTAGTAAAAAGACCAAACGCTGAATTAATTTGAGAAATATGTTAGATGTTATTTTAGCTACCAATAACATAGGTTATTTACCCACTTTCTAAAACATCGCTGTCACAAAGGCACTTGTCCACCTCTCCTTAACATCTGCTATAGAATATTCACTTACATGCAGACAAAGCCTCGAGAGCGGGCAAGTCACTAATGCACTTTTATAAAGAACCAAAGGCATAGTTTTAGGCCACAACTATGTATATAATCAGAAATTCAAAATGTCAGTGTAAGACAGTTATATCATCAAATGTACGATTAATTATTAACTGAGAAAAGATAGAAGAGAAAAAGGGGAGAACTTCAAAAAGAGAAAACCCGTGGTCGTACTTCTCTTAATCTGGTGAAAGGAATGAGGTCATGGGTGGGAGTTTGATCTGTACACAGTGCTGATTAAGCTAAAAGTGCTGAAAGTCGAGGAGGTGTATGAACTGTGAGAAAGTCAGTGTGTGAATCTTTACTATAAATTAGACAGTAAGAAATGGACAACTACCAGTCATGGAAAACCTCTCACTAGTTGTCACAGTACTAACTCCAGCGGCCCTGGACTAGAGCTGGGGCATGAACAGATGTGTGGCTGTGCGTGGTATTCCTACATACTACATCTCTGGTCACTAAGCATCATAAAAAGAGGCTTCTATTACAGACAAAATTTCCAGGACAATCAGTGGAATGCATTATAAGTGATGATAAGGATTTTATCTATCAACATAGTAGTGGATAGTTTCAAATGTGTGTTCAAAGAGTATGAGAAGCTTTTTATTATTTTAATTTACCTCTTTGAAAATTTATTTTCAAAGTGATATAAACATATACTATATGTTATGTCACCACATGTATAAAATGTCATGTGAATAATATATGCCATGCAGTTCTTTAAATATCTGTACACATTTTAAAAACTATACCTATACAGTATATATATATATATATATATATATATATATAATCCTTATAAGGAAAAAAATCAAAACTAAAACCAAAGCCCCAACCCATTTGTTCCAGTTCCGATTCCCGCCCCAGGGGTAATCACTTGCACCTCCTCCTCTGCATCTCCAGGGGGTCACTCAGATTGCGAGCCTCCAAGTCATCTACCGGGGTTACTGTGTGTGGTAGGACTGTGTGGTAGGACTATATGAGGAGACAGTTGCCTGGCCGTGTGAGCTACTGGACATATTTAACTTCTTATTATTACGACTTTCAGTAGAGCTTCCTATTTCAATAGTAGCCTCCCCCTCAAAAATCCCCCTTTCTTGGGTTTCATGGGAGGAACTGGTTTACTTGTTGACTTACTCCTGGTCATTTTCCACGCTGTCATTTCAAAAATTTGTTAGCACTTCTTGTCATTTATCTCTCTTGTCTTTGTTTTTGCTGGCTTATGCTTTTTAATGTTTTCTGCTACTTGACATAAATGTATTGCATCTATTACATTTTCTGAGCCATTTCTTAAACTCAAACCACACATCAGATATTGAAGTATCTGCCTGTTTTAGGTATAATGTAGTTGAAAATTTTTCATTAGTGTATATTTGTAGTACACAAGGATGACATTCATCATGTAGACTTCATACATGTATACGACACATCTTAAATTTTTTACATCCCCTTCTGCCATCCTCCTTCCAACTCTGGGTCTCCTTCCCATTTGTGAATGTTCTATCACCTTATTTCCTATTATCTGTCTTTTACTTTGCTCTTTGATTTATTTATACTTTGGTTTATCTTGTAAAGGAAACCTTGAAATATTCAAGCTTGTATGTCTGGCTCATTTCACTGAAAATCATGGTCTCAGAGGTGTGTTCGTTTTCCTACAAAGGACTCAAGTTTATCCTTTTTCATAGTAGTGTAGTATGCCATTATGTGTTATTTTCCCAGCCCATGCCAGCCTGATTAAAAAGAGACACAATACATTATTTCCATGACTATGTCCCTGGTTACACTTAGGAACATTTGTTTCCAGCAGATTTTCTCACCAAGGCACTCTGGAAATCCCAGCCTTGGCCGGGAGTATGCATTTCCAGGCAAGAGCTAGTTCTTCTGAGCACACTATTGCTACTTATCCCTCCTCCTACCCTAACTTGCTATGGTGATATGTCGAGATGTTATGGATACTTAATTTAAGCATTCTGAAGTTGCATCCAAGAAGTATCCAGGACTCTAGTGTTATCAACATGACCAGTGCCACTGCCCTCAGCTTGAACTTCAGTGAGGCACAATTCCTTTTATGGTGGTACCTTGGTTTACAAGCTTAATTTGTTTTACAGTTTTGGGGAAGATGGGTACATTTGTGTTTGTGTTGGGAAGACGGCTGTGTTCATGTTTGTCACCCAATGTGGAGTTTACAAACAGAAGCAAAAGTTTGCTGAATGCTTTTTTATTGGTACATCAAACAGTTGGCAAACGGAAGCATTTGTGAACTGAGGTTCTACTATATATATTTCTTGAAGACCTCTGCATCTCTCCAGGCAGGTAGAGTCTTCATCAGTCAGGCTTGAATCCTGTATTAGACACAGCTTTGGTGCAAGTTAGGTCATCTACCCAGAGTGATTCAATGTATAAGACTGCATGCCTATGAAGAACATGTCTTTAATTATCACATATACATAAAACTGTCAACACATTTTCCAGTAACTGCAGAGGGCTTCTAGCAGGAGATGGAGTTTTAGTAACTTTTTTCCAGTGTCAAAAGGAGGATAATAAGGTAAAGTGGGAGGTCGGAGTGAGTGATAGGTATTTGAGTTTATGGGTTTGGGAAACTTTGCTGTCTGTCCACCAATCTGGCTGAGTAGACAGTGTTCTAACCTTTTATTATTATTATTATTATTATTATTATTAATTATTATTTACCAGGAATTGAACTCCCGCCTTCACGCTTGCCAGGCAGGCACTGTGCTGCTGAGCTATATCCCCAGCCACCTTTGCTTATTGATATGTGAGACCTATTTGACTTTCCATGCAAAGAAGACAGCCTTCCTAAATACAGAATTCCTGTGTATCAATCTTTGACACACTGGTAATTTTTCCACAACATTAGACTCCCCATGCTAACTCTCAAAGTGTGAACGTGTTCCAAAATAAAATGTTCAAGGAAAAAGTGAGATATATAGAATAAAGGTCTTCATTTTTTAAGTAAGGAAACAGTGGTAAAAAATTTCTAGTCCTACCAGGTCTATCCTCCCATTAAACCTCTCTCTCCAGGCTTAGCTGGTTGGAAATTAATCTCTTCCTTCATCACATGTGCAAGGAACTTGCTTTTTTCTTGTATTAAACAATTACCTTTTCTTTGTAAGAGTTCTAAGAGGCACTGACATTTCAGGTGAGTCTTGATGAAAGGTGTCAGCTAAGATAAAAGAGGAAGAAAGAGGGAGAGGCCTGTCTGGTAAAAGAATGGCGTGCACAAGAGTATTGAGGCATTAGAACAGGCTGTTTCCCAGAAATTACTAATAGGTTGGTAGAGTCGGCTGGAAGTGCTTGTGCTGCAACATGAGTCACAACATGACCCATCATGGGGCACCAAAACCATCCAGGGTCGGAGACAGATCAAGCTGGCCTTCCACATCACACTGGGGATGTGAGCTCATTCTGGAGATTCTGGGGGTCACTGTTGGATATTAAGCAGGGAAATGTCATCACACTGGGACTTAGAAAATATCTCAAGTAATAGTTCTTTTACATTTTTGTTAAAAGAAAGACCTGAAAACAGAAGTGATGTTTTAATTTTGGAGAATGTAGTACATTTTAAGTTATTTTCTTTCTTTCTTGATAGGGAACATTTTGTTGTTGTTGTTGTTGTTGTTGTTGCTTTTGTGCATATTCCATAATAACTTTGAACTTGACACATTGACAGGCTTATATCAGAACAATTCTTTACACATTCTCTCTTTTGTAGTCAAGCAATCTTCCTAGATGCATTTTTGGGGGACTTGTACGTCTGCTTGTCTAAGGCTGACTGCAAGAAACTTCTTGAACCCTACTTGCAATTCCAATTAGTCATAGATCAAAACATTAATGTAGACAGATTAAAGCAGAATCCCTCCTGCTTTATTTCCTAATATCATCTGTCTCTGCTTTGAAAAGCACACCAGCAGAATCTTCTGCATCCGTACACCCCAAAGGCAATTTAATCACCCCTGGGCAACATTAAAGCTGTAAAGTAACTCTATGCTATGATGTACTTTTCCTGTTTTTCAAAGTTCAAACATTATACAATTCACTTTTTATCTGTCTTATTCTTATAGATGATCAGTTGCCACATTGTTTTTATACTTTCACATCCTATAAAGAAATTATACAAGCTCAAAGTAAATTGATTTTTCTATACACTGTCATGTACAATTGAACATAGGCAAAGATGTAGCCTAAAATGTATTAATATGTTATGTTAGTTTTATGAATGCTAGGATTTTTAAAGGGTTTCAAAGTAAACTACTGATTTGTAAAACTTAAATGCAAAATAAAAAATTCCATTGTTCATTTGTTGGATCTATTTTATTTTATTTTATTTTGTCTTTTTGAGACAGGATCTCACTGTGCAGTTCAGGCTGGCCTTGAGCTCACTTTGTAGTCCAGGCTGCTCTTGAACTTGCAACAGTCCTCCTGCCTCAGCCTCCTAAGTGCTGGGATTACAGGTGTGTGCTACTATGACTGGCCTTGGATCTATTTTAAAATGTCAAAATATTTTTTTGTATTAAAATTTATCATAGATATTTAAAAGATTATTCTACTCTGTATTGGTCTCTTTAAAAGAATTAAATATTTTCTTGATCAAAATACAAATGCCAGTACCTGCTTGGAAATATCTTTGGAAACTATGCCATGACATCCGTATGACTCCTTATCTACACATCAAATGCTATTAGAGAGCTTTCTTTAATGTTTTACGATAATTCCAATATATATTCAACATACATTCAGAAGACATATAATCAAGTTTATCGGGATTGTATATTAAAGAAAACAAACAGGATGTGAATGAAAGCCAAAGAGTCCTTTGGAAAGAAAGATAATGTAGTACATGCTGTGTATGGGATTTGTACAGGAGTATCTGACACTCAAAGTCCTATTGCATCTATGGTGCTGTTTGGAGAGGCTGAAGGTTCTAGAAGCAAGGCTTCTATACTTATGTGCCTCTATTATGGTAACGAATCCCACTTTTTAATGGCTGCTGATGAAAACAGAGTCTATTAATTTGGGGCCGCAGGGTACATTGATAACTTTTGTAATTTTATTTGTTTCATATGTAATAAAGAAACAGTAGTCTGGTACATGGAACAGTCATATTCTGAAATTAACTATGGCTTACAGGATCCCTTCAAATTTGACCTTTGTTTTAAACCAAATCTTAAAAACATTTTAACTGAATTAAACAGACAATCTAATGGAAATTAATGAAAAACTTATTCATTTTTCAGTCTCTTTCTGGAAATTCACTTTGTTGTATGAATTTATTTAAGGTCCATTCATTTCATCATCATTCAACAAATAATAAATATTTTTAAAGTTTTGGAAAAATGTTAATTTTTAAGTGTTATGTGGTTTCCTCCCTAGTCACAATTTATTCACTCAGACGACATTTACTGAGAATCTCCTATGTGCCAAACCTGTGATGAATACTGGGAATACAAGATCCAATAGGATGTGGCCACTACTAAAAGTCTTTCAAGCTACATTACAATCTTTTTGAAAGAAGGAAATTAGTGAGAAGTCAGTGCTATGGGATGGTGATGCTCATTTATGGATTATTTACAGTACATCTGGGCTGCACTGTAGATCCACTGAGTCCTGAAGGAGAGATAATTAGACCTGAAGCTGTAAAATTAGCTCTCATATGTTCCATGTGAACTTTGCCATCCACTAGGATTAGTTTTGCATTGTTCTTTTTGATCAGAGGATGTGCCTTGTACAATGAGCTTATGCTATGGCGTGCATATGCTGTGTGTGACTCAGTTTTTGCTACTGACTACAATGATTGAAGTCAGATGGTATAAGCTCTCCATTATCCAGTATTCTTAATAGTGTTGTAATGCTGCTGTTGAGGGACAAGGGTCACACCTTTACGGTCCACACACCCCCCACCCCCAGCCTATCCTTTTTCAGGTTATATTTGTTTGACAGCATTCTTTAGAAAAAGGCTCTGTCTAGTTTCCATTTCAAAAGAACATTTCTTATTGTAAAATCTCAGACAAAGCAGGAGGGCCTGTTGGCAGTAGTTTGATGTGGGCAATGTGTTTCTGTAAGTCTTGTGGAGACCATCACACCCCCCAGTCAGTTCTGTTCCAGGGTGATGACCTTGTTTGCTGAGAGTGTATAAGTGGGCACACTTGTACATGGTTAGCTTGCTGTACTGGAATGGGCCCAGACTGGGGGTCAGCTGGCCTCTGTAATATATAATGCATGGAACCTTGGCCCAATCACCTTTTCTGTGCATCAGTTTCTTTGTCTATAAAGTGAAGATAATGCTAGCTATTTCTCAGGGCTGTGCTGAGGATTAATTGGCACCATATGCATGGGTATGTATTTTTATGTAGGAGATATATATATATATATATATATATATATGTTTGTGTGTATATATACATTTTATTATGAATTATACTTAGTATATAGTGGATGGCTTATAACTAAGAATGTAATATATGCTGCAGGAATATCACAATTTTTGAAAGAATTAAGACATAGTTAATATTACAAACATATTAGGGTATGTCATATTTTCCTCCATGATTTAGAATACACTACACGATGTGTTGGCAATAATGAAGCTAATTTTACTGAGTGCTGCCCCTTCACAGGCACTGTGCTAGCTGTACTCAGTCTTCACAGTGATCTTCTATGATAGGCATTATTATCAGCTCTGTTTTGTAAATGAGAAATTGAGTTGCAGAGAAGCTAAATATCTTTTTTTTTTTTTTTTTTTTTGCAGTACTGGGGATCGAACTCAGGACCCTGCGCTTGCTAGGCAAGCGCTTATTCCACTGAGCTATATCCCCAGCCCCTTAAGCTAAATATCTTATCCATGGTCACTAGTTGGTAAATTGTGAGGATTCAAAACCCAGCAGTCTTACTTAGAGCCCTCCTCCTTTAAACGCTCGAGATAGAATTCACATACCATTTAATTAATCTATCTAAAGTGTTCAATTCACTGCATTTTAGCACATGCGCAGAGTTGTTTGATCATCACCAAAATCTAATTTTAGAACAATCTTTGCCCCAAAATGAAACCCTGTGTTCACCACCTCATTAACCAAATACCCTCCTACCTGCTCAACCTGAGGCAATCACAGTCCACTTCCTATCTCTGTGGACTGGCTTATCCTGGACATTTCTTATCAATGGAATGACATGTAAGATTCATTCATGGTGCATCTTTTATCAACATTTCACTCATTATTGTCAAATAACAGTTCCTTGTGTGGATATACTACATTGCATTTATCTGTCCATTGGTTGGTGGGCATTTGTGTTCTTTCCTTTTTTGTTGTTGTTTTTGTTGAGCCCTTATCTGTACCAATTAAGGTCAAGTGCATTATTTATAATTATTTACTGTACTGTTACTAAAGTTTTGGTGATTAGATATCTTTGATCACTTGTCTTTCAGATAAAAAGAGTTTGTCAATGTGGCCAACATTTACCAAATAATGTACACCAGAAAGGTGTGTGAGGTACTTAAAGAAAATTCCTGTCCTCATGAGGTTTACAGAACAGGAAGGGAAGCATATAAGAACTCCTAGAGGGGATAAATGCTCTAGTAAAGATACAACCAAGATGTTGTATGAGCTCAATGAAAGGAACCTTATTTAGCCAAGGAGAGCGTGGGTAGGAGAGGTGCAACAGTGAGGCAGAAAGGCTTTCTCTAGGGCTGGACTCGTGAAGGATGAAAGGAATGACCTCTGTGGAGACGAGCAAGGAAGTGAGCAGGCAGTGAGGGCAGCAGCTGCTCTCTCAGTAGCCTCAGTTGTGCTGGGAATGGTGCATGGTGGGTTGTGGTCTGCTGTGCGGTGCACATGAAGCAGCAGAGGCAGGTGAGTCTGTCTGGAGACTGACTGGGGTGAGGGTGCCATGGTAGCGGGAGCTCACACTTGTCATCCCAGACTCTGGGAGGCTGAGGCGGAAGGATTGCAAATTCTAGCCCAGGTTGGGCACCTTAGTGACTGAGGGAGACCCTGTTTCGAAGAATCAAAGATAAAAATGGGCTGTGGATTGAGCTGAGTGCTGTTTGGGTTGCAGGTAATAAGCCTTTATCAGGTTCCAGTTTTTGTAAGAAAGAGCAGGACGCTGACCAGTAGGCTTTCTATCTGTTGTGGGGAGGGACCTGAAGTGCTTCTGTAAAAGCCTTTCCTTCCTTCATGGCATCGGGCCATAACTGTTACCAAGGCAGTTAAGTGGAGCATTTCTTCAGGGCTCAGGAGGTGTGGCCGGCTGAAGTGGGCTGAGGAGCGGCTCGAGCCTTCATGTGTTTATCCTTTCAGCTTCCACTTCAGTGGATTTTCTCAGTTTCTCTTCTCTGACCTCATCCCCATCTCCTGCCTCCCTGAGCTTCTTTGTGTTAATGTCACTTTAGGTCAGTTCTCTGTCAGTGGCGAACGGGAAACGGGCAAAGAAGACCAGAGATGGCTGCTCCAGAGCCCCACGACTCACTTCGGTGCCCGGGTCAGCGGCAGGGTGACTGCAGCGACAGGCCCGCCCCGCACAGAGACTCACCTCACCCGCGTTGGGGATCAGCGGGATGACACCGAGGTAGGTGCTCTGTTTATGAGATCACCTCCAGACTGCAGGAGGCGAGCAGAAGAAGGTGATGACCAAGTGTGAAGTACAAGGTGAACCTAAGCCACGTTAGACTGTTTTAAAATTGCATTCAGATTTTTACCCTATAAAGAAACATTTAAAATATAATCTCTTTGAAAATGTTACTTTTCATGCGGAGTAAGTTTAACCTGAGCCAAACCCCCCCAAGGCCCCCAAACCAGAAACAAATAAATAATGGCAAATGCACAGAAGCAAGAAAGCAGAAAGAAATTATTCATTAAAATCTATTCATTAAAATCTGATCTATAACACATACATTCCATGACAATGTGGGAATCTAAAATAATCTATATATTAAAACAAATAGCCGCCAAAGCCGAACTAAAACCTGAAAGCTGAAAACAATCCAATCACCTTTGAAAAGCCTCAATTTCTTATTTGAAAAATATTACATTACACTTTCGCTATTTCGGGACTATTTACAATTCCTATATTAATGGGGAAGTAACTGTGCAAAATATTCTCTACATATGCAGTTATTTCTCAAGAATTCATGTAGCTCTCCCTGACAAGCAGAAGGATATGGATACCTTCCGCACATGAAAGGGTATAAGAGAAAGCCTACTGTACTCTTTCCGAGCCTCATGTTTTAGGAATTCAGCAAAGATGTGGATAAAAAAAAGCAGAAAGAAAAAGCTCAACAGCACAGCTACACACCTCAGAACTGGAGGCTACCGCAGGGATCCCTCACAGTTGTCTTCTATAGTGGGAGGATTTCCTTTAAGTCTTTTTCAAAAGCATATGGCTGTCTTTGAAAGCTTAAATGGCATCTGTCAACCATCAGTAAATCTATAAAACTGTTTCTGCAAGTAGGCCAACTCAAAGTTTCAGCTTTTCCCATTAATCTTTAGGTGGGACCGCTGAAGACTTTGTCAGAGCCTAGATAATGCCTTGATTAGAAGGCTTATTCAAGAGGGGAGGCTTGAGTGCTCACCTTGCCCACACAGTCGTTTCTCCAGGGTATTCACGGGCTGTTATTCTAACTCTCCAATTGTGCCTCAAGCAAGACTTTTTTTTTTTTTTAACCACAAAGCTTTCACTGAAGACATTCTTTGGTGAATTACTGAAATCTTGCCCCTCTGTTTGTCACAGCTTGTTATTTTTTTTTTATGAAGTGTAATCAGTTCAAATAGGAGTCACACTGACAATTTAGAATTGTTATTATTTAAAACAGACATCTCATTTTAGTTTTCTAAATGTATCAGTAATCTTGCTCAGACTACATGTATCTGCCTGGGTATTATTTTGCTTACCAGTTTATTATTTACAGAACAGTTCTGGTAATCAAAACAGAAACAAATTGAAATAGATGAAGGCTAAAATATTAAAATATCAATTTCAAATTTTTGCAATCTTCAGTTAAAATTAAGATGCTTATTACATATTAATATTTCTTAATGTTCCTTGGTCTATGTAAAATTTTGAAAAGTGCTTCTCTCAACATTATAGAAATACTGTGAGAATTGATGTGACCTCAGATAAAACTGTGAAATCTATGGATATAGTGTACTTATCAGCTGAAGCAACAAAATCTTTTGTATTTTCATGAGGTTAAAGAAAATTTGTTTAAGGATTTCATGAGAGGATGATCTCTAGTACCCATAATATTTCTGTGAATTGAACCAGTAGTTTCCAGGCATAATATTTGGAATGATGGTAACTAAAATTACTGCTTATGTATTTTCCAGCAACCTTCCAAGTTGGTGTCAATTGTTCTAGCCTAAAAACAACTCAGCTTGGATCTTTACTACTGTCTCAAGATTTTTTTCAGCCTGAGTATCAAACCCACAACCTATTGCATGTTGGGCAAGTGTTCTACCACTGAGCTGTATCTTCAGCCCTGAAGAGATTTTTGGAGAGATTTTCAGCTTCCACTGAAATCACATGCAGCTAACACTCTCTTTAACAAACACCATCATTAAGTGGCAGACAAACAGATCACTTTTTGTGTCTCATGATTTCCATAAGAAAGAGCAACATATATGAAATGACAACTAGCCATTCTTGATGTAGGTGTTAAAAATGGCCAATGGGAAGTGTCCAATATCTTCAGGACTGAGTCCTACAGTATTTACATTGTGCTCCCAGTTCTTCAGAGGAAATTTTCACCAAAGGTACTTCCACACCAGTGTAAGTCTCTCTCAAGGAACTAGTTTCTCTCAACTGTGCAATTACCTTCATCACCTTTAAAGTACCTCTAAAACTTTAATTCTCTGAGAACAAGTTAAAATCGCTAACGCAGCTGATGTGGTGGAGTCCACATTTGGAAATTCTTCACGGAGTCTTGGGGAAAAGCATAGGTTTTGGAATTAGATAGCTCTCCTTTCAATTCCCCTCTCTCCACTATTTATTAGGTTTGTGACCTGGGAAAATTCCTTAACTTCTCTGATTTCATTATTTATGGACTAGAAACAAATCCCACTGGTTTAGTGTCAGGAGTAAATAAGTTAACATGTGGGAAGTCTGGCACATCATGAATGGTGGCTATTTTTATTTTTTGAAAAAGCCTGTTATACATTATTTTCCTGTTTGCTTTCCTCATCCTCCAAGTATTCAGACTCTACCCCAAATAACTACCTTGGTAACTCTCATTATCACTTAGGATTCACCTCAACTTGAAAGCCAGTCTCATTCTCCTTATTGCAAGGAAGATGTGCTGCCAATGTCACTAAATAAACAGCTCCCCAAAGAGCCACAGTTATGTTCTAATTGTACAGTCTCCTTAAATTTGGAAAAGTTGAAAATGACAACCAGACCTTAGATACCAAAGGAAGCTTTTTAATTTTTTCAACTTCTTGTAACTTGTCAGATCTCCCTTAGATACAACTCATAAAAATCCAGGGCAAACAGAGGAAATTATTAATCACACATAGAATCCATTTTGGTTTTTTGGCAGAGAACCCAGCTACAAAGTCGGATCATCATGAGGAATCATAGATGCAGAAAATCTCCTGGGTTGCCTTCTTTTTATCACTAAATAGATGATTTTTATTTATTCTTCCACATTTACTGTTCATTTCTTTACCTTCTTCCCATTAAGTTTAAAGATGTCGGTGCAGTATGATTTTTCTTTGAACAAAATCTGCAGTTCTACAACAATGAATACTTTTACCAAGCAAGGAGGCTCAAACTTCTGCAAGTTTAGTAAGAGTACTTAACTTTTTGAAAACTCTACTTAGTATAAGAAAATGTTTGCTAAAATGAAGGAATGTTAAGCCCTGTCAGGAACGATGGTACAGAAGTAACATAATTCATAATCTTCCTTGCTCCTTCTGCTCTCTTTTTGATTCACGAAGGAGGATTATACCTGTATATTTTGTCTTCATTAAAAAAATACAAATAAAAAACTGTTCTATTCAGTGGGTAATCCTCATAGCACTCTGCCTAGATGCTGTAATTCATGACTTTCTATTTCTACATAAAGGTGCAGGAATCACTAAAGAACACCAACCACCTAGCTGGTGGCAGTCTGCCAGTCTCCCCAGGTGCAGTGCTGGATAAAAAATTACCTCATTCTACTGAGTTCTAACAGTGTGGTCGACATTGTGCAATGGGAAGGTGCTCAGAACAGGTGCAATTGCTGCCTTTTAAGAATTGAAGATCAACAAAACTTCCTTGCTGCTGCTGTTGCACTGAATTATTTTTATTTAGATTTTTCTCAGTGGTTAGGAAGTGGCCATTTGATAACCTCTGTCTTGTGAATTGCCAGAGACTGTTGTCTCATTTCCAGTTAATCAGTTTATGTTACCTGAAAGGGGAGTTCTGAGGTAAGTTTCTGAAAAGGAATTGGGAAGTATTTGTTTGCCAGGTGTTAAGCAGCAGAATGTCCACCTGATGGACAAGCAGAATATAAATGCCGGAGAAGAGGAAGCTTATGCAATAGGAGGGAGATGGAGATGAGCTGGGAAAGTAGTATTTGGGAGCTATTCTGCAACTTGGTGAGGAATATGGGGAGATGGAACTTTTTTAAAAGATTGAGGGCAGAAAGTCAAGGAGCACAGTCATTCTTCGGGATAGTAAAAATGTGCAAATGTACATCTGAGAAAGAGGGGAAAAGTCTAGGGACCCTACGGAACAGAAGAAGAAGAAGGAAATGGAGGAGGACTAACGTCTGAAATAATTTCCGGGTCCTACTGAGGGCGGGCCAACTCTGATGTCTGCTCCCTCCCTCGTCCAGACTGAGTCCTGCTCTACCCAGAGTGGGCAGTGATGCGCATGGTATGCTGCCCTGCAGACCCTTTCAGTATGGACTCTTTTCCCACGGCTCTAGCTTCCGCTGAGTAGCCTCACTGAGACCTCGGAAGAGTCACTTTGCACAAAGTCATACTCCAGGGAGGGAAGAGGGGAGCGAAACGGGCTTACAAAGCTGGTCAGGTGAGAGTAACACCCCAGAGGTCCCCTTGGGATTGGCTGGGGAATTGCTGCAACCACAATTCAGTCGATAACCCCTCCGCCCTGTCCTGCCTTCTTCCCTCCCCAGGTTCTCTACACACAGAAAACTTTCTGTCCTCAAATCTCTGACACTAAAGCTGCTCCCCAGGAAAGCTTTCCTTCCGAGCCCATGTTTTTCGAGCATAAAAATTACATGCCAACTTTTACTTTTCAAAAAAAGTTTCAAATTAAATGTCTTTACTGAAATGAATCAAAATAATCATGCCACTGAACATACTTATTTAAAAATATACAATCTTTTCACGCTCTAACCTGTTGAAACTCATTTTAATATAGACTAAGGACTATTTCTCCTGTCTCCTCTAGAAATATAATGGTAGTATATGGGATCTCATACATATACTTTTTTATTACCCATTTTTCTACCTCTTTTCATCTATCTTCTGAATCAGTCTGGGGTCTTAGGTCTCCTCTATTTATGCTATCCCTTCTGGACAATCATCGCCTTCTTTAAACACTAAATATGTACTACTTGGTAGGTATTTCTGAACATATCAGACATCTCCAGCTAGACTGTGAGCTTTTGTGGGTTGAGATTGTCTTAGTTTTGTGTAAATGTCACATATAGTTCAGGGTTTATTCTGTGGACTTCTCCTGGTTCTGTGATAAGCATCTAGACTCATGTAGATTCACATCTTTTTAATTACTGTCACTCAATTAATATTTACTTGACACTCATGATGTGATGGCCATGGTCTCAGGCTCAGGGTATTCAAGACTGAACATGATACAGTTAATTTCTTTCTTTCTAGAGTCTTACTTGAGATATTTGTCATGAAAACAGACATTAAATTGATCATAATGCAAATTATTACTTAATCATGATTTTCAGTATTGTGCAGGAAAATAACAGGCATTATGATACATCAAAAATGATTTAAAAATTTTTGTAAGGTAGCGTTTAAGTCCATCACATAATAACATATTCTTGAAGAGGTTTCTGTATCACTTTGGCTGGAATTGAAACACTAAAGGTCCCGGTGCTGAAATGATACTTTGTTTTTTCTGTGCTGATGAAAGCCTCAAACACATTTCTTTAAAAGCCCAACAAGGTCAAGACTTTGTATATTGTCACCTGGTATATGAGAAATTGCATACACACATGTATTTCATATATGTACTATTTTAATTCACTTGTTAAGATTTATTTCAATAATCTGCACAAGCATAGTGATAAATGCAAGCTAGGCATTTGCTGCTAAGATATGACTCTTTACAACTGGAGTGATACAGTTGTGTTAATATTGTCCTCAGTGCTATGTAAACAGATCTTGAAGCTATTAGCCACAGCTTTGAAGACAGAAACTTAGTCACTATTGTCCTCATAATCGTTGATGTTTATCAACTGATCACTGTGGCTGTGTGCAAGGTGACATGCTAAGTACTTTATGCACCCACTCTCCTGCATCTTCCTCTGTTGTGAGGACAATCTTTGTCCCATTCTGCAGATGAAGACACTCAGCTTTAAAGGGACTGTCACACATCTAATAATAATTGAGCTCAGATACTCAACCATACAATTTCTGATGCTAAAGCCTGCATAAACTTGACTGAGGCTGAGAAAAAAATGCTATCAGATTCCGCTCAGAGCTGCACAGCTTTGAACAGCATGACTCTCCAGGGGTGTAGCCCATAGATCTTGATATTCCATGGCGATACTCAAGAACAGACATCCAGGGTAACATCCAGATCCACCAAATCAGAATCTCTGAGGGTAGAACTGGAATGTGACTTGTGAAAAAGTCCCCATAAGTGATTCTGACTTTTGCTTTCATTATGAATTTAACACTGGAGTGTAAATGTACCAAATATTTATGGAATTTTACTTAACCTATTTTTAAGTGTCTAAATGTGCTGCAACCATAATAGTAGATTCTTAATAAAACATAATTACAATTGGAGTCTTGTAAGGTACAACTTTGTTTATTCACTAATTTTATGCTACAATGTAAAAGCATTAGCACAATGTTAAAAATTCAAGCCTGTACAGTTTCCTCCGTGTGTGACCTCTGTCACCTTGGCTTGAGTTCACCCTGAAGAGGGCTGGCAGATGAGAAACCCGGCGCTGTCTGGAACATTTATGAAGCGCTTGGAAGCTCTGGTTAGAAATGGTGCATTTGAGGCACTGAACAGTGTTCAGGCCTGGTGGGATCTTTAAGACAGGAAAGTGTTATGCTCTTCATCGAGTTTAGAAAGATTAACTTGGCAGCAGGAATGAGAGGGCATTAGGGAAAGAAAAGATACCAGACACAAATGATAGGTTTTATTAGCCCCTTTTTACAGATAAGGAGACTGACCTTTGGATTGTGGCCAAAGGCAGGCCTGGCAGATTCCAAAACTTGTGTGTTCTGGGGCTGGAATCCTGCAGTACTTCCCTGGTTTAGTATGAGCGGAGGGGATGGACAGCAGAATTCAGGGCTTCAGAGTGATCCGGAACACTGTGGGCTGAGAAAAAGCCATCTGGGTTTGGCAGTGGGAGGTCACTGGTGACATCTAAGAGACAGTAATTTTAGTTGAATGGTGGGGGTGGCGGGCTAATTTCAATGGGGATGAAGCAGTGAGTGGGTGGTAATGAAATGGTGGCAATGAATTCAACCTCCTCTTTACGAAAGTTGGCAGTGAGAGGAAAGAGAAAGAAGGAAACAGTTTGAGGAAACTGAAGAGCAGAGTGAAATCGTTTTGCTTTTTGAGTTGACGAATCTCTCCTTCCACCCACAGAAAGTATTTATATAATGCCTACGTGTCAGGTGCTGTGCTCGGTGTTGAGGACCATGGTGAAAGACAGACTAGAGAAGAAAGTAGGGAATGCTGCAGTGATGCTATCCCTGGATGGACGTTCTTTTAGCAGGTAACAATTCCGTACAGTTGGAATGATAACTTCAAGTTTCTAGAGGGGAACTAACTGATACTGTCCTTGTCTGTGTCCTCTGCAGCACCTTACACAGAACAGTCTCAATAAAAGCATGTTGCATCAATAAACTGTGGGTCCCAGGAGAGAAAAGTAAACTCAGTGATAAATCTAAGGTCGGGGTATCTTTGGAAAAGAGGCAAGATGTGTCTTTTCCAGGACCCGCAGGAAGGTGAAAGGGTGGGCTCAGAGGTCGTCACAACCCTGGAGGTATAGATAAAGCTAAACTGTGGACTCCAGCTGCGGCGCTGTTGAGCCGAAAAGGGACGAGAGCGAGGTGGTGGAGAAAGCCTGGCGGTGCGAATGGGTGAAGAGCAACCCTGGGGCAGAGATCTCTCATGATCCTGTTTTCAACAGAGGCAGTGACGGCTGAGTCCCTCAGTAAAGAGTGGGGCAGAGTTCCATGAAACAGTGGGGTTGGACATACAGTCGAGAACCCACTCATTCATCCACTTATCTTTCAGCTGGTGGGAAAAAACGTGGAGAAGGAAGAAAATTAATTGTTTTACATCAGATGGGTGCCAGACACAAATGACAGACTTCATTAACCTGCATTTGACAAATAGAGAATCTGACCTTTGGACTGTGGCCAACTGCAGGCCTGGCAGGTTCCACGCCTTGTGTGTTCTGGGGCTGGAGTCTTGCAATACTCTATTTAGAAAATGGAAGTAGACTCCAAAGCCAGATGGAGTACAGATCACTTGGTGAGGAGAAGGAGGAGCTGGAACTGTATGGCGCTTAAGAAAGGGGGCCAGTTATGGAAGACACTCTCCCTTCTGATTCCACTCTCCCTTCTCCACCGGCTCATGGGCATTAGAGTTCACCTGTGCATTGTACGTGCCTGGGGACATTAATTTGTACATCAACACTCCTTGTTCACCCACAGCAGTATTTGTACTAAAATGGACATTGGATGAATTCTCTTACTTAGCAGATGACTTAACAGCTAGAAAGGGTAAATGGTGCCACTCAGGCATAAAATTCACCAGTGGTAGGTCAAGATAAAAATCCAGAGATTCAGAGGTTTGGTGTATGTAGGAAGGTCCAGTATTTGACGCAAAACTTGAATAAGAACCCGCAACTTCATTTGGTAGGTAGCAGTCAAGTTTTAGCCAGCTGGTTGAGTTTCTGCACACTATAATCTCAGTGTCTTCCTATGATTTCTGGAGGCCTTCGGGATGCTTTGTGTATTTTCTCCCTTCATAGCTTTTTCATTCGTCACTGTTCCTCATGTTCAACCAATCAGAAAATATTTCCATACTGCTGTTTCTCTGCTGAAGGGACAGTTTCACTTCTGGAGGATCTGCTCATCCCTGGGCGAAAGCAGTCCCATATTTCAATAGCAGGGCACGCACACCCTTCTTTAAAGTGTTTTCAATTTCAATAGAATGAATTGTTTTCTTCTCTCTATTGCTGCAGGACTTTGCACTGATCTCTGTTGGTAAGAATAGCTAACTTTGCCTTCTATTTACTACCTGCCAATGCTGATCCAAGTGCTCTGCAAACAAGACCTCAGGAACAACCCTGGGAGAAATGTAAAAATAGAAGATGAGGAACCTGAAGCCAAAAGGGAATTACATAATTTGCTGAAACTAGTAGGGTTTAGTCCCTGGATTCTGATATCAACTGACCAAACTCAGACTCAGGTTCTTAAGCACTACACTCAGCTGCTTTTGTTTTCTTGTTTATCTTCCTTAGTTAAATGATGAAAATTGCAGAGACTCTGTTTCTTAATTTATGTTTGCTTTTGTGCTCACTCTAGAATATATGCAATGCATCAAGTCAGATAATAATTGAATGGATGAATAACATGCACACTCAGGTCTGATCAGCCCCTGAATGTGAGGTTAGGGGAACAATCTTGCTTACGACTTATGGTGGGGAATAAGGCTCAAATGGGCCTAGCTCTTGGGTTTTGTTTCTCTTGTCTAATGCAGAAAAAATGTACATGTTAATATAGCATGATTGCCACGTCTCCTTTCGGCCTCTTATTAGGGGTACAAATAAATGAAGTAATGCTTATGTTTCAGAAAGGACTGAAAGTGAATAAGGTTTTCCCTGAAAAACTATAAACAATAAAGCAGAAGGGACTTGTATAAGATCAGAACACAACAGCAGAAGGTACGTGTATGACATCAGCACACAAGAGAAGAATCCTTTGCTGTATCACCTTTCTCAGGCATTCATGTGACAGTGCTCCTAGTGATGATATGTCAGATCTAAGGAGGATCCTGCTCCTGAGGGGTAACTGTGTCAAAACGTTCCCTGACGTAGGGTATTTGTCTGTCCTTGGCAACTGAATATTACAATTGTAGAACATGTAAGAATTCCCCCAGTGCTCAGACTCCCCTGAAAAGTCTGCCTAGATCACTCTGACTCTCCTTTCCTTGACCCACTCAACTCACCCTTCAAGTCTCAGATTAAAAGTTATTTCCTAACCGAAGTTTTCCTGGGACCAGACAAAGTTCTCATTTAGTGACTCCAGCTCTCTATAAGAGAGACCTTTCCCAGTATTAATACAAATTTGAGTAGCCTTTTTTTAACATCTGCTTTCCCTGCAAAGGCAAAGGGTGGTGTCCATACCGTGCACTGTTATACCTTCCATTTCCAGCATACAGCAGGCAATCTATAAACATTAATTGCACTCATGAATGAGTAAATAAATATGTGGGAGCATGAAGTCAACACCATTCAAGTTCCCTTGCACAGCCATATACTGACTTCCCATTCCTGACTGTTGCCATCTTTTTTAGAATTTAGGAAACCAGGCAAGAAAATGAAATCAGACTTATTTGCATTTTTAAGTACTGCTCTAAGAGCTTTTACAACACTGACAGAATTAAATATCCATTGACTTCTGTCTTCTAAAAAAAGAGCAAATAATGAGAACAAGTAAATCAAATTGTTTCAGATAATTTTAAAAAGAAGGTAGAAAAGTGGTGTTTAAATCATATTCTCTAGTTTCCCTGGGAATTGCTTCACGATAAGTGTCGTTATAGTCTTAAAACTTGGCAAACTCCAACCCTTTTAAGAGATCCACTCATTTTATAAGACACATTAAGTCTAACTTGAAATGCACACTTGGGTACCTAAGAACCCTTGCAAAGGAGATTAGTGACCAAGAAAGCAATTCCATTTACAGTGAGGTTACAGATACTGTATCTAGTACAACAGTTGGGAAAAGGAAGTAATGCAAAGGTCATACCAACAAGATGAAAAGCAACACTAAATAGTAGATTTTTTTCTAAAGAAACAAAATCCCTTATTGCCAGATCTTTCCTTCTCATCTCATAACTACAAGTGTTTGGAGGTTTAGGAAAAAAACAGGGAGGAGGAAGCGGCATTATTGAAGTTGGTAACTGGCACAAAAACAGAGAGCAGGCTGTGAAACTGAAGCATCTGTGGAGTCAGATTCCTGATTAGCTGTTTTGGTTTGATCTCAGATCCCCTTCTAGTGCATCCAGGATCACAGGATCCAAGCTGGCTGTGTCTTTGTGTTTCAGAGAAGCAGTAGCTCAGGGTTCAAATATACACAGCCAACCACTTCAACACCTTAAACGTAAATATCTGAGCTGCAGGAAAAACCAACTGTGTTTTAGGACTAGATAATAATTGTACCTTTTCACACGAAGGTAAAAGTGTCCTCCTGAAAGAACAGGACTATGTGACACAGATGTCAGTTTTAAATCACCTTTGGTAACTGTGTTTAGTCACATAGCACTGCAGATCCCTGAGTATCCAACGATCCCGAAGCCCACGAGAACATCCTTCACTGCAGCTCCTCTTCTGTGTCAGTATCCTATTTGGATGAACAATGCCCTCAGATGAGCCAAAAAGATGTATTTAGCTCCCACCATTACAATTTCTGATCCCCTTTACTTTAGCTCTTTTGAAATAACATGAAAGCTTTGGCTCACTAATTACTTCTATGCAGCCCATAGAAAAATTAGTTTATCTTCCTGATCAAAGCAAATTAGGCAGATCATGGTTGATTAGAATGCAACAGTAAAATCTCCATACTTTCTCTTCCATCCCCTTTCTCTCAGAAACAGGGCCTGTGCCAAATGTGTAGGTATTTCCCACGGCCAGGCCAGACTCTGTTTCCAACGGGGACTGTAGCTCGGACAATGGTCCTTACACAGACACTAAAGTTCTTTAGTTCAGTCATTGTGTTCGCAAAGAACTAGTAACTCCTTAGCTAGCATTTGATGAAACATCTAGATTTACATATTTCCTTAATTGCATTTTTGAATGTGAGTGAGATTTATCTGACCAGAGTTAAATGCCTCCTTTATTCCCCTACCCAAGGCAAAATTCAACTCCATGCTCTTTTAAAAGTGAGGTGGGGGTGTACGGAATCTTATTCAGTTCCCATCTGAACAAATTTTAGGGTTTCAATAAAGTGGGACGAGGGAGTTATGTTACCAAAGACAGGCAAGATATATCTTTACCTTTTAAAGTGGAAATGTCAGTTTCTAAAGCTTTGGCATGCGCGGCCCTTTTCAAAAAGGCTATTTTGATTTTAAATGAATGCTATCCCTTGTTGCCAGAGAGCCCCCAAATTGGTTGCTAAGAACTTTAAAATGATTGCCCTTAATAATTCCTCACTAACATTTCTGCCATGTGATTGTAAACCTAACTGGAAGGTTAGGTTTTATTTTCATTATTTATTTACTATAAATTAACAGTAAATCTTGCATTTAGCTCCATTTAAACCTCCCTCTGCAGCTGCCCATTTGAAAAATAAAATGGCTGGCTTCTTTCACCTCAGTGGGCACAATACAAAACACCCATTGAGCTTTCCCTTTATTGCAGCTGCCGATGCCCAGCCGACTTTTAACAAACCAACCAAGCGGAAGCACAATGCAGCTGCAACATTTTATGGTATTTCTGTTGGTTCTCTTTTGAGAGCGAAGGTGTTAATTAGGAATCAAAGAACACAGCCCTGCCAGCTTTCTTTCACAGACCGTACCCTGGTCACTGCAGTTTTTAGAAGAAAAATAAATCTAATAAAGGGATAAAAATGTTGTTTGTCACACCAGTAAAGTGTACTTAAGACCCTTTGATCAAAAGCTTTTCATGTAGTCTTGTCAGATGGGCTGGAAATATTGTATTTTTTCCTTTTCTCTTCCACAGGCAGACTTCTCTGGATTCTGATTTTAATTCAAAGGTGTCTGAAATAAAAAAAAAATTGTAAGCCCAGTCCTGTAGGATGTTTTATAGGTGATAACTTGTTTTTGTAGAGTAGGATAATTGTGCTTCCTAGAACATTTCTCACATTCAGCAATCTGTCAGGTTACAGCTTCACGGCACTGGGCCTGCTCGCAGCATATTTATGATATTTTATCACGAGCTCTCTTGCTTACAGTTTACATATGCAACTGTCGATCCTCAGTGTAATGATTATTTGTGACACAAGTTTCTTAGTGCTTAAGAAAATTCTTTTTTACCTGCTGAGTATTTTCATAAACATAAAAATTACACATATATACCACATATATAGTGTTATCAGTTTACAATTTTTGTATAGCTTTTTTGATGCATCTTAAGCACCATACATTCAAATGTAACAGCATGAAGTCATTACCTTTAATCTTCAGTCAAAGTTAAAAGCTTAAAGTAAGTTTATGAAGTTAGCACTGCTGGGAATTAGTCAAGCCTGCTAGCTTTCTCAGCACGAGGTTTTGCTGCTAGATGCACAAATCATGCCAAAATCCATTAATCCTGCTAGAGAGAGGCAGAAAGAAGGTCTGCTTGTTGATTTAATGTTAATGAAATGAATGGGCTCCTGAGGCTACCTGGGGAGGCCCTCTAAATGGTAAAACAAATAAAGTCATTTTAAGTAATGCTCACTGCAGGAGAGCAAACAATGCTTCCAGATTTGCTGAAAAACGGGAGTGGGTGTGGGTGTAGAGAAACCTCCCATTTTCAACAATCCTGCCACACCTGCCCTGTTACAATACCCTCAGATGTCAAGCTGATAGATGCATAGAACTATCAAATTAGGGCTCTCAGAGCATGTGTTTACCTCTCTTTAACTTACAAATGTGAAAACTAAGCAGGATGGGAATTCCTGTTGCCGGAGAATCTATGGCCCTTTAGCGGGCTAACTGTTTAGACCAGTGGTTTCAAACTTAGTATGTTGAATTTTCTGATGCTTTGCTCATTCCCCAGAGATTCTGATTCAGCTGGTTTGATGTGTGACCTGTGCTTTAGGGTGGCTGAATTATCTCTCAGGTGCAAAAAATGTGCTGACATATGTGAGAACCACAGATCCAGACTTCCGATCTGCAGCACTGTGCTTCTTTGCATTTATTTGCTTGTTTCTGCATCGTGTTACTTCCTCAGCTCCTAGATGTGCATCAGTGGCTTTATCACACCATTGATAGAATAGATGCACTTATTTTGAGATTTTTGATTTATTTCCCAAATGAGCAGTTTTTGTTTTTTCTACGTGCAAATGAAGAGGGGTGTGTGCGTGTGTGTGTGTGTGTGTGTGTGTGTGTGTAGTTTGTGCAAGTATTTTTTGTGGATCCCTGGAAGAACTGGGTTCTCCTCTTGGGCGAACCAGCTTCACTGTAGAGATAGGAGCCAACGAACCATGCTAGGACTGGCAGACGGCTTGTTCTCTGCCTCACCCCTCCCGCTGTCTTGCACGCCGCCTCAGTTTTTCATCCTTTTTACCTTGCCACAGCCTCTTCTGGACTGCTCCTCTCCTCTCACCCCTCTCATCTGGAGAATTTGCTTCGGCTCTAGGGAGACTCTTCTGGTTCTTCATTTGAAATTGTTTAATGCTTTCTGCCTTCTCTTCCTCTTTGGTCTCTGATCATTTCAGCTGTTTTCTAAAGCTGGGATGACAGAGACCCCCAATCTCTGTTGCTAGATCATAAGTAATAGCCGTGTGCCTAAATTTTCTTTCACTTTGGCTTCAGAGTTATAAAATAAATCAGCTTTCTGCTCTACTAATTCAATAGGCATTTGAGAATTCAGAAGCATCTTTTCTAGGCAGTAAGATATAAAGAGATTTTCCTTGTTCTTTTCAGACTTGCTCTCCCTGTTTCACTGGTTGTGGGTAAAGCAGCCCATCTCTCTTGTGGAGGAGTTGCGAGCACCTCTAGAAACAGTAACTCAGAGGACACCCGGCAAGCTCGAATGGAAAAACTGTCCAGTCCAAGAACTGCTCAGCCATCTCTCCCCTCTGCTGGGGATTGCTGTGCCTAATTCTGGAGGCTTCCTGCTCAAAATACAAGCCCAAGTGGTACTTTGACCCCGTTTAACTTTGAATCCCTTTTCCTATACATATTCACATCGGTGAAAGCTATCATTCCTTAGAATAACTTTAGTCTTATTGTCACCACTGACTGAAAGATCCTTCCTGCAATTATTTTGAGCCAACTGCTTCTTTATCAAAGAGCTATTCAAGCCCGGCAGGAAAACTTTACTTGGATGTATTTTCACACAGATATAAGCCTTTTCCTTAGATAAGTTTCGTCTTTAGAGTGCAATTATTCTTTTCAGTTTTGATCTAAACCCCCCACGTTTTGATGTGTTGAAATCTTCATTTTTCCCAAATGCGTGTTTGGCTCTAACGGAAAGCTGCAGTCCCTACTTTATCCTCAGCCTCTCCTGTCCAGATCTCACCTACCACTGTAGCAAACTGACTGCTGATAATGGAACTTCCAGAAGCCAAGAAGATACCAAACTGAATTTCTCCTCTACAGTCAGGAAAAACAATAGGGCTGAATGAGACGAAAAGGGAGAAGACAAAACCAGTTCATGTGCACAAGCACGAAGTGCGGGGCATTCATTAAATCATGTCTGAGGAGTTGATTTCTAACACTGCCCATCGGCCTGCTTTCCAGGCTAGTGTTCCCTTGGCTGTCAGTTCTCCTAGAGATTTGTGCAGTATCTATACACCCATGTGCAAATACAAAGCTTCACGTGAGACAGAATCTTTTAGCTATTTGATATTGAAGATCAGAGATGAAAGAATATTTTTAACAGATCCTGGGTTATTCCCAATTCATTCGAACATGTCCCTTCTCGCTTCCCCTAATCTTTACCTAGTTGGTCTCTCTTTGCTATTCTCTCTTCGTTTTTGACATTAGAAAATTTTGTTTAATACAAATTATATTTTTACTGTAAGGTTTGGGGGTGGCTAATTTAGCTGTTGTAGGGAATATCAGGAAAGGGTACCATAATATGTTTGAAAAGCATGCGTTTAGTGTGGTAACAACTGTAAGAATAACTTTAACACCTAACATTTAATGCATGCTCCACAGTGAGGTATTACACAAAGTCCTCTGCATTATTATTATCATTATTTTTACGAATTTTCACATCAACCCAGTGAGGTGTCACTATTGCCATTTTGCAGACCAAAAACCCACGGCACACGGTAACTTCCCAAGATCACTCCAAATGGGGCTGTGGTCTTTACCAAGAAATTTCTTATCTTGAAGGTGGGAATAATAAAAATTATTCTACTGTTTCTTATGCAGATCAAGTGAGAAAGTAGAAATAAATATATCAACGTACTTTTTGGATTTCTTTTGGCTCTTGTCTTGGGCATTTGCCAATAATGTAGTCTGCCAAATTTAGAGGAAAGAACCACTGTCATTATATTTTAAGACTGTATCAGCAAGTCTAACTTTCTGTTGCACATTTGGTGGCCAGAAAAATGGTACTTTATGTTTCTGGTGTGGACAAAGCCTTACGCAGAGTTTCGGAGATTACCAGAGCGAGTTCCAGAGAGAGAAAACAGTGCTCACCCTCTCTCCTTGTGCCCTGGCCATCTCTCCTTTTGAAGTGGCCCAAGCATAGATATGAATTAGCATGAGGGGTTTAACGTGTAGTTTTTAATATTATTCAGGTGTGATGAGGATAACAGATCAGGAGACAACTGCTACTGGAAAGATGGTTACCACTCTGGAGAGAAGTAGGTAATCTATTGCCATGTAGGGCCACACAGGGACACACCAGGGTCAGTTCAAAGGCAGATGGAACAGGAAAAAACATAAGCAGAAGCTTTTATTATAGTTTTTATGGGAAATAATAGATGAGGCTGGGTCAGCTGGTTTAGGATTAGCTGGCTTGAGTAATCTCAGTGAGGTCTACGGTTTAGCAGCTATACCAGCTTGTGTGGTATCTGGCCTTGGGGTGATAAGACAGGGAATATCTATTGACTTAGAATGTAAAAGCTCTGAAAAACCCAATAAAGGAGGTAATTGGAGGTATGAGCTTTGGAATGGCTGGTTCACATGTGAAAGGTAAACTCACAAGAGATTCTTCTGCAGTCTAGGAAGTAGCTAGCCCAGGGTAGGGTGGTGTCTCTATTATTAGCAAGGCCCCAAGGTATCAAAGCACCTCAAAATGCAGGAAATAAAAAATACATAATGATATATTATTCATTATATATTCTATATTATGATCCAATACTTTTGGGAGAATCTTTTCTTCTTTGGTCCAAGAAGATTGGTAATTCAAGGGAACCCCATCTAGCAGTGGAAACAGACACATATATCAGGCATGGTGATGGAGTGTGGTCAGTGGCTTTGACAAAAGTGGCTCGACATGATGTGGGAACCTCAGGAAGGCTTCTATCTGGTAGTCAAAGAGGGCTTCCCAGAAGAGATGATGCTTGAATTGAATGTAGAAAGACTCAGAGAAACTAGCAAGATGTAAAAAATGGTGTCCAAAGCAGAGGCCAGCACATGCAAACTCCTGGAGGGAGACTGCCCGGAGCAGGGTGATACGGCTGAAGAGAAGCGAGCACCGGGGCAGGAGGGAGAAAGTGGCAGCAGGAGGTGCAGATAGCAGATAATGTAAGAGAAGCTGGCTTTGTGACTTACACAGAGTTGTTAAATTCCATTGTGAGAGCTGCAGGAGACCACTGAAGGGTGGAGTACCAGAGGGACATGATAGAGATGCACCTTAGGCAGACCACAGTGGTGAGGGTAGGGACTGTGCATGTGTTTCGTGGGTCTGTGTAGAGCATGACAGTAGTAAATGGCACTGCTACTTAGGGCAAAACTGAGGAGACCCTGACCTAATGCACTATCAGTGTTAAAAGGGAAAGGGTACAAAAGCCAGAGACATTTAGGTGATCTTAAATTAAGGTCACAATTGAAATTTAAATTACAATAAACATATTTAACTACTATGCAAAGATGAGAGAAATTTTGTTAATTGATTCAATTGTTAGTGTAAATTATTATTATTACTCAAACTAAATCTGTCAGAATGACTTTAGTTGTATTCATAATTGACCAAAATAAATGATAAGGTTAACATGCAGGCACATACTAGATACAGACATATATATATCATATACAAGCAAAAGAATATATGGTGTATTCTAATTGGTAATGCCAGGTTGGTAACTGGGAGTTGTAGAATTCATTTGTGCATCTGGTATTGGAGCAAAAAGGTGTCAAGGAGAACACTGGACTAGGATTTTTAAGAAACCTGGATTTCAGTTTCATCTGCCAGCTCCGTGATTTGGAGAATATGATTTACCTCTTATGAACATGAATGTCATTGGCTGTGAATCAAAAGTGCTAGATTAGCTCATTTCCAGAAGTCTTGCCATTCTAAATTCTGCAGGCAGACATAGCTTTTGACTCACTGAAATTCTCTGCAACCTATCTAAGTGATTTTTAATTCCATTTTTTGGGCAATTAGGGTACTGTTCTATTATGATTGAATTCCAATCCTGCACTATGTAATGTAACCTTAGGAGTTCAATGTAGTCATTCTGGTAATTTGTGAATAGAAGATTATCCTTTCACATTTTTATAGATCTTACTCTTTGAATCAATTTTATTATAGTTAACCTAAATCTCCCCAAATTAGCCTTCCCTTCCCAATGTACAATTAATTATGTTCTCAGACATTTCTACAGCAAAGGCAAAGGGGGCTTCAAATTACTATGTAATACTCAGTCAGCACTAAAAGGCCTCTACCCAACACTTTTCACAATAGTAACCGGGGGAAGTGGGTGTTTTGCTGGAAGGTCAGCAGTTGTAAAGTGGAAGGTGGATACCTGCTGTCAGTTAATCATGTTGCTGAAAATTCTGAGTTCTCTAAGTTCTATAAGATATGCTTATACCCTGGGAGAATCTGGTTTAACAAGGATTTCCTTTGGTTACCCGAGCTTGAAGATTCAATGAAAAAAAGATCTTGAACTTTTTCCTGTGCTCGGTTTCGTTGAGTCCCAGAGAACAACAGCTGCTGGAGAATGGGGGTTGCAGGTAAGAGAAGATCTTTCACTGCAAACAGTGGTGCAGCATCTCTAAGTTAAAAATCAGACTGGCATACTTAAGAGTTGATACTTTAATCCCAAAGATTCTTTTCACTGTACAGTTTGAAGGCCTATGGTGGCAGGCCGGGGCAGAATTATCTGAGACAAGGAAAATGGACCCTTCAAGTTCTTCTAAGATACCATCTTCTCTGATATAATTAAGAGATGGAAACGGTAAGAAAGTATACTGTACCCTGGAAACAGGTGTCTACCGGTATCCAGCGACTCTTGATTCTGCTTGCACTGTCCCGTGGGTGGCAGGTTTCCTTAGTCTCTCCACCCCTCTTGCCATTGTTTTTCTGGGCTCTATTCTATTGTACAATTCACACTTCCACAATTGTAGAGTAGGCTTATTGCCAATGCAAGCATGTCTGCTAAGAGTCCCTTCAGCATAGGATGTATGAGAGGAAAATAAAAAGGAAGATTTATTATCTCAGACTTTACTGAAAGATTTCAAATTAATTCTGTAGATTCACTCAGTGGAGAGAAATAAATATCGCAAAAGCTGTTGTATACATATAAAAAAGATGACTAAACAATACATTCCTTCCATAGAGATTTTTATTTGGTTTTCATAACCAAATAATCCTAAAGACATATGTATATAGAAAAGGAAAGATTATTTTTGAGTTGATAGATTTAAAGACCAATTTCTTTCTTTTAAGTGTCTCATGAGAAAAAAATTACCAAAGGATTCAAGTGCCATGTGATGTTTTGTGTATTGAACCAATAATCTCTTTAAAATAACATTGAGTAAACCCAAACACAACACAATGAAAATTCTAAGACAGCCCACATTAACCAACCAACTTTAAAATAATATCTTTGTTATGGTGCTAAGGTTAAAAATTCAGCAGATTGTTCATATTTTTTCCACTTGAGATCATGCATGGTTTTCTTCTTTCCTGAGAAGTACACTTTTGTGGCTTTTTTGATCCAAGGAAGGTTATTTTTGCAAATAGACATCTTTAGTAGAAGTCCTTGCTGTACTTAATCAAGATTTCAAGAAAAAAAAGGGTGAAAATATTTGGCAGTTTCTTGTGAGATGTAAAAATTCTTAGGTTCTCTGCTTAGTGTAGACTTTGGCTAGATGGCATGTGTACATCATTAGTCACCACAGTTGTGCATGTGTGTGTGTGTGTGTGTGTAAGACAAGGAGGAAATAAAGGAATTTGGCTGTAAAATTAACAGTTTGAAGCACTTGGCTTCCAGTTGTGAAAGATGCTCAATGTTGGGGAAAAGGGTGGCCTAACAAGGACCCACTTGAGGAAAGCTTAATCTCAGTTGGCAGGCTGTCGAGGAAGGTCAGCCCAGAGCACGCGTGCTCAGCTGGAGCTGGGCTCCCTTTGCCAGGATAATTGTCTTCTGCATTTCAGCTTCTGAACTGAACTGAAGGTGCCTTCACACAGCCAGCCCCTCTGTCTCTCCCCTTAAAAGGGCTGGCCCTCCACTGCCATGCCTTGTCAATGTCCCTATGTATCATTTCCGCTGAGCAAGCAGCACAAAGGGAGGACTTTTCATTGGTGCACTGGGGTATGTGGTAGCGTTTGCATGCGACGGTTTTCCTCCCCCAACCACTACAGTCCTTGTCTGCACAGAAGGAAAACTCTTTCCAAAGACAAGAGGAGGGGTGGAATGGATATGAGAAAATAATGGGTGTAAATTAAAAAATAAGGCTTGAAAATTAAGGATTTCTAAGTAAGTTTAAATGATTCATATTATATGGATAAAAAACTAGAGAATGAGAGTTCCATTTTAAGAGATTTTAGAGATTGTACATAGACCAATATATCCTAGATCTTTTAAACATCTGCACTTGCTTGATGAGGGGTTCTTTTTACACTAAATACAATTTATCGGTGACCTCTTTTTTTTCACATTGACTGGATCATACCAGAAATGATAGGTACCAGGCTGGTAGTAGCAAGTGAGTTCAAGTATTGAAGAAATTAAATGGTAGAGTTCAGGAGGACAGGAGTTTCCTCTAACTTACCCAGATTTCTAGTTGACTCAGAAGGTTTTATCACCAGTGTACTTGTTAAGCCATAGATAATTTTACAATATATGTTGAGAAATGTACAGATCTTTGAAATGATACTTTATTCTGACTCAAACAAATGATGCTGTGGCACCAATTCATCTTATCTCATCTGTTTTCAAGGTGACTGCCAACTAAAATAAAATCACTTATGAAGAGAGTTCTTATCTCTGAACTGAGAAATATTTTCAAAGAATGCAGCCATTTTGACACATAGCTCTAGGCAGGCACAGGCTTACCAACTTAGGTGATTTCTAACCTGTTGACCCTTCTTTCATAATATTCTACAGTTGCTAAAATTTAACTCTGCATGGGAGACAAGAATTTTTCCTCTGGCATTAAGAAAATGGAAACATATGAAGTGTGATAAAAATATGGTTAATATTTAAAAATTAAAATAATTTATTGCAGCAAAAGGCACATTGCCACTTATCCTCTCAAAATACTCTCTCTTGCTTTCAACACCCTTATCCCATTGTTCCTGCCATTTTCTGAAGCAGTTCTGGAAGTCCTCTTTCATGAATGTCTTCATGTGGCTGTCTTGGTGTCCTGAATCAATTCACAGCATTGACCTTCACTGTCATTTTGACTTTGAGGAAGAGCCAGAAGTTTCATGGCACCAGATATAATCAGTAAAGTGGGATGAAGACACACTATAATTTTTTATTTGACAGAAATTGCCACAAGCATTTTGTATTGATTTAGAACATGGAGAAAGTTATGACAGAGCAACTAAAGACACCCATGAAGGATTTTCAGATTTGCTTCAGCAAGCTTCACCACCACCGCTCTACAACATAACGGTCATTTTAGTGTAAATTTAAAGAATGCATTTCCCTCTGGAAATCCATGAGGAAGTATTGATATCAGCTTCACTGTGTTCCTGAAAACAAAAAAATGTACTGAACTATTTCACCACCAGTTACAGTGGTACCTCAGTTCATGAGCTCAGTTCAATCCTGGATTCTGGGGAAGACGGCCACACTCATCATGTTCATCACCTGATGAAGTGTTTACACAGGGAAGCAAAAATTTGCCAAGCGACTTGGTTTGTGAGCCCAATCATTTCCAAACATAAGCATTTGTGAACCGAGATTTTCCTGTATAATCACTGTGACACACAACGACAAACTAGAAAACTGGCTTTCTTTTGTTTGTTCAGTGGCCCTGAAAAAGAGACGCAAAAGATATTCTGGGCCATGAAAATAGCCTTGGAATAAACTTACAGGCCTCCAACTTAGGAATGATGACTTTAGCTACATCATGAGGTTGTGAGACACATGGCAGAGTCAGAATTCAGCCTAATGCCTGATAGGAAGCACAGTATGGATTTCAGCTGTTATCTTTTGTTATTTTTATTAAAATAATAAAATAATTTGGATATGTAAATTCTTTTGTGTGCTAAAATAAACAACACATTGCATCATTTGAGCTGAATATAATTCACTTGTATTTCAAAAGAGACTTGTGGGATATCAGGAGTCCTGAGTTGTCTTGCCATCTGTGAATTAGTTGTTTTCATCTGCTTTCTCTGACTCTTTTTGGCTGCTAGAATTCTAGAAACTGATTCTTCCAGTTCTATTGAATTTGACACTACAAACGTTTACTGAATATCCCCTAGGAGTCAGGCCCAGAGGAGGGTACTCGAGATATAAAATGGAAAATTTCCTACTCTAAAGGTGCTCACAGCCAAGTGAGGAGAAGAAACTCTAAAGGAAAGAGAGCCTGTCGCTACATTCTGAGTATTACTCCATCTGACTTTTTAAGGAGGGTGTTTCCTCCTTCACAAGCTGGTTCCTTTGCATACTCTAGAAGAAAATTTCAGCTTCCTCAACTCCAGACTTACATATTGAGAACAGAAGTCATGCAGGAGGAGTTGAGGAAGCACACCTGGTTATGAAGAATTCCCCCACTCGTGCTGCTGCCTTGCTGAGAGTGAAACATGACTACTAGACAATTTTATTATTTTATTTATCATATTCTTCTATTTTCCAGTTTCAAATAAGGCATTCCTGTAAGGATCAACTAATGGGGCAGAAAATTTAACTGGAAGAGGTGGGAGAAAATGCCATGTATTGCAAGAATGGACCTGCTTCTCATCCTGTAGTTTGTGGAGAACAGAATTAATTTTGAATCATAAGAATTTTAATAAAATGTTCCACATGGTAGCCTGTGAGCTATCTTCTGTTTCTATAGATGATGAGTTCCACAGGCAAAGTCCAGCATCTAGTAAATAATGGCTAAATAAAACTGTGGGCCTTTGTCTCACGGCACCGAAAATAAAAGAGTTATAGTGGGTTGGAATTCACTGGCAGATTTAACAAATGCAATTCTGTGAAATACATCCAATAGAACAACAAGACCAGATAACCAGTTTGTTCTGCTCGGTAGGTAATACGCTGGTGTGGCTTTAATGCCAACCTGACTCACCTCTGTACTATATAGGAAGTGAGACTCTGTAACGGAAAACACTGAAACAGAAGAGAGGAGGTTGAATTTTATTGGAGGGAATTTGCATTCTTGTGAAGACTTCACTTTACCAGAAATATCCACTTGGAGTGTTTTTATAAGGGAATGTGCTATTAAGCATCATTCTAAATTTACAGAAATATTTCAAGCCCCTATTACCTCACAGCATTCTTCCAGGCAGAATTCACTGCTATGGAAAATGATGTGAACTAATTTGAAACATTTATGTTTATAGTTAAATGAATGAAATACATGGTTTGATAGAAGAATTATAATTAATACTTTACTATGGTAAATTGAAATTAGGTATCAGTTATAAAACCATAAATATTCTGTAGTATCTTTAATTCTATGATAACTTTATTGGGTTAACTGTTTACTCTGATTATTTTTATGGCTTGACAGTTATGTTTGAGTAATTAAAAGCAATCAAATAGTGTACATAAAAGTTTAGCTGTGAGAAATCATAGAGCGATTTTGTGTTTCTGAACTTCTTCAAGTACAGCCAAGTATGAATGTGTTTCATTATCAAAACATGATTTTATTTAACTGCAAAGGTTATTTCTTAACTTGAGTCTTCTAACTCATTTATGATTGCTACTTTCTCTTGCTTCAGGATTCCTTCACACTGAAGAAAATGCAGAGTAAAGAAAAAACTGAAGATATGTTAATTATATGTAAAAATTCATTCTTGCCAAATAAACTGTCATGTCCCTCTTGATCACATTCAATAACATATTTGGTTAAAGTTATGCTGTATAATTTTTTGAACTTAAATTCAGTATTTTAAAAATTTAGACTAACTTAGTCAGTTAGTCTCAATAATTGTCCTTCATAACAAAAAACACTGAGTAAAGCCCCTTGGCATCCTCAAGTAAAAGAAAAAACTTCATTAAAATGCAGAAAAGTTAGATATTATATTTTAAGCAAATTTTAAAAGTAGAACAAACTACAACTTTTGTGATTGACCTAAATTTTAAGACATAACTGCTAACCTTTTGTGATTATTTCTGAAGTACAAACATTTCCTTTTATTTAAAATACTTTGCTTAAAGGTAATCAGGAATATATTACATTATTTTCAAAAAGATTCAAAAAATATTTTAAAATTTTGTACTGTATTTAAATGGTTAAAACATGTATATGGTATCAGAGACATACTTAATTTAACTAACTGAGGGTTTTGAGGTTTCGATCAGTTCTTATTAACATCAGTTTTACTAATTGTAAAGTTTTATTTTATGATGATATGGAATAGTAACCAAATTATATAAAATCAGAATTCTCTTGGTTCCTCTGTTTCATAAAACATAAATTTTCTTGTGGGAGAAATGTTCATTCCATTAAGCAATAGCAACAAAAAAAATCCTTCTATTTTCATCTATATAATAAAATAGCTGTTCTAGACCAACCAACAAAAATATTTACTGTATTTGGTTGTTGGTTGGGATTTAGTTTTATATCTGGATGCCACACTAGTGTCTAAATAAAGATGCATTGAAGTAGCATAAGGAACTTTATGACTCTATTAGCAAAACTTTCCACATTTGATACTAAAATAACTTACCTATAACAAGTTTAGATACTAAACCTACTTTATTTCTGACTGATCATTACTAGTAGGTTAATATGTATTAGACATTGTAAGTATTGTCTACTTTTATATTTCAACCTTGGTATGTTCCTATTTTCTGCTGAGTAAATTTTATTGGCCCTATTAATAACCTGGTGGATGAGGAAGAAGAGGTGGAGGGTGACTGGAGAGAGAGAGAGAGAGAGAGAGAGAGAGAGAGAGAGAGAGAGAGAGAGAGAGAGAGGGAGGGAGGGAGGGAGGGAGGAAGGATAAGATTGATATTTTTCCAGTTATAGATCTATGAAGGAATGTGGCTCAGTAAAAAAGAGAGTTAATGTTTGGACTGGCTTAAGATTTAGCTTTTCTGGGAAGAAAGATTATAAAAGTGAGCATAAACATCTCTTGCCATCTATGAAGTTTTAGGAAACTTTCTTTACCTACAAGTCTAGCTAGGCAGCTATCAGAGTGTGGCAAGTCTGTTTGACAAATGTGTACAGCTGGAACTGGCCACTCTCAATCTTTTTAAAGGAAACAAAATGCTTGTTCTTTTCTAAGGGGAGGATTAAGAGATAACATTTTGACTAAATAAATGGTGATAACCTACTACAAACAATAGTTCTGGCCTCTTACCCACATCAGTACTTTAACTTTCTCATCAACACTTAACTGCTACTGCGACCATGTCCCCTTTCAAGAGGGAACGAAGTTGTTTCCTAACATGTAAAAATCAACAAAACATACACTCATTTACTTGAATATGAGGAAATCATAATTTCTCTCTGAGAGTATGACTATACAAGGCCAAAACAGTAAACTAATACTAGGTTTAACCAAAAGAGGGCATCATAGAGCTCCTGTGGCTGCAAAGACAAACACAAAAAACCTTCAACCCTTGAGAGAGGACGTCTCGTGGCCCTGGCATTCCGTATTTCATGCAAAGACCAAGCATGAAATCACGCATTATGGAGAGCGTCAGGTTGGTTCTTCATGTTGGGACCGATCGTTACATTCAGCGCTCATGTTAGCCATTAGAAGGAAGTATTTATCACTGTATCGTTTTTCACAGACACTGAGTTTCGGGTCTTGTGGAGCCCTGAGGAAATATTCTCTTAGGCCAGGGTACACGCTGTCTTCAGATTATGAGACTAAGATGACAGTTCATGCCCTCTGGGCACCTTAACTTGAAGAGGCTCTCTGTAAGGACTGGTGGTGAACAGTGGCAGTCGGTGGCAGTGAGTTCTTTGGAGCACACAATTAAATGCATTTGAGGTACGTGGGACATAGTTTAAAAGCAGATTTTTAAGACTCTTAGTAACAGAAACAGAACAAATGTTCATTCTCCTAAGTGAGGGGGAAATGTCCTCACACCATTCATACATTTATTTGCTACATTTTAAAACTTATGTTATAGAAGAGGTGTGATTTAAATCGTAACTAAGTGTTTGGGGGAGATTTCACATTTTGCTTATATATAGACACATTTCTTCAAAGAGGTGGGAAAGAGTAGTTCCAGGCTTTTAAGCGAGAATTTCAAACTGGTCTCAGAAATTCACTATCCTGGAGAATACATTATCCTGGAATCACTGACATTAGCAGTTAAACCAGAGAGGTTGGGAATGTGTATTTTGCTTTGTAGTAAGGACAGCTGCTCAGGAGGAGGACATGTAAATTCTGAATGATTCTTTTGGGAAGCAGATTTCCATCCCCGGAAGACTATCACTACCACATGCAATAAGTGCCATTGAAGGGAAACCTAGTAGGGAAAATAATTTCACATTCCATTGAGATTTAAAAAAATATATAACCAGGAACTGTTTCATACTAGATAGGGAGAGGACTGCCATCTACCAATACTAAAATCTAGCAAGGTGATCCCCGTCTAATTTAGATGCAATATTAAAACAAGTGAGCAAAATAGTTTTTTCTCTTCTTCACCAGAAAAAAGTCATTTACTATCTAGTAGAAACGTTGTGTAATCATGTGTCTTTCCTCCAGAAAAGAACCAAACGGGAAAAGTGAGTACCCAAACATCCCCATGCGCTCCTGCCAACATACATCAGAGAAGCCGAAATGGATTAAACAGATTTGGGATGGGTTCACTGCAGTGTCTTTCACTAGACTCCAAATGTTTCACCTTGTGGTCGGAGTGCCCATTTCCCAGAGGGTCTGGACCCTGTTCTCTTGGCCCCAGGAATCCAGCCCCAGATTCTTGACAAGGAGTTAGGGGAAGCAATCACCTTGAGTCCCTACAATAGTTTTCCACCTGGGTCTTCACCTACTCAGCCACCTGTTACTCTCTCATGGGCTTTTCAGGGAAAAAAATTACTACACGAGCCGCTACAGTAGGGAAAGAACCGGTGGGAGCACCCCCGAGGAATGACAGCGAGCTGCAGGTCCCCCCTCGCACGCTGGCGCCGCTGTTTACCCGCCTGGCCGCCCCGCAGCCCACTGGCCTTTCCTCCCCCAGGGGAGGAGATGGTTAAAGATTACACTGCGGCCGCCGGCGCTTCAAAGGGCGGCTCGGGCAGCCAAAGGTACAGATAACATTCTGCCAGCTCTAATCGGGGTTTGTGGTTGCCACATTTTAATCACTTCGTTTAAAAGAAAAAAGGAGAGGGAAGAAAAAAATAAAAGAAAAGAAAAGGTTACATCTCCCTCCAGTGCCAGGGATGCAGAGTGAGTCCCTTCGGGGCGGGGGCACCTTCACAGCCCATCTCTTCGCGACTGGGCTCCGAGAAGAAGCCGGGACCCGACAGGTCGGGCAAGCTGTCCGGAGCTGCAGGTTCCCGCGCGCGGAAGCCCACTCCGCACACAAACCGCCCCTTTCCGCGGGGCTGGAGGTCGCCGCTCCGCGGGCGGCAAGTGCGGGCGCGCCGCCCCAGACGCGCGCCTCTCGGGCCGGAAGGCCGGGCGCCCCGCAGCCTCGCGCGCCCTCCGCCCCGGCCGCCCCCGCCCGCCCGGGGGCCGCGCACTCACAGGTAGGACGTGAAGACGCTGAGGTTGGCGGGCAGCTCCGAGAGCCCGCGGTCCGAGCAGTCCACGCGGAGCAGCGTCCGGCCGTCGGGCTCGCACTGACAGCGCGCGGGGCAGCCCCGCGGGAGCGCGCCGGGCCGGGCCGCGCCGCCAGCCGCCAGCTGCAGCAGCGCGGGCAGGGACAGCAGCACGCGGACGCCCACGCCGACGCCCGCGCGGGCGGTGCCCATGGTGCCCGGGGCGGGGAGCCGCGAGCGGGGCGCTCGCAGAGGGCAGCGCCGGGGCTGGGGCAGAGCGCGGCGCGCCGGGCGTCGCTGCCCGGGCTTCTGCGGCCCCGCGGGCGTCCGCGGCACTGAGCGCCGCGCGCCCGAGCCCCGCCGGGGCTGCGGAGGAGGCGCTCGGGGGGCCCTGCGGGGCGCGCTGCTGCCACGCCGGAGCCTCGAGCCTCGGGAGCAGCCCTGGCTGCGGCCGCTGCGCGGGCAGTGCGCGCTGCTGCTGCCGGCGCTCGGAGCCGTGTGGAGCAGCATCTCCGCTCGCACGCTCCTTTTTTAAAAGCGCTCCGGCCCGAATTGCGCGCCCAGTGACGTCAGCGCAGCCCAGCTTCCCAGGCACCCCCACCTCGGCCCCACTTTCGCTCCTCCCGCCCCCACCCTCCCTTGCAGAGACCCGGCTGGGAGGCGGCAGGCGGCGCGAGGTGCGGGCCACTTCTCCAAGCTCCCACTGTGCTTCCGCGGGGAAGAGTCCGGCGCGCCGCGCCGCGCGTCCCGCAGGGATCCCGGACCTGAGAGCTAAGCGACAGAGACAGACACAGACACAGAGACAGACAGAGAGACAGAGACGCAGAAACAGAAACAGAGACACAGAGACAGAGACACGGAGAGACAGAGACAGTAACAGAGAGACAGAGACACAGAAACAGAGACTCAAAGAGAGAGAGAGAGAGAGAGAGAGAGAGAGAGAGAGAGAGAGGAGACAGAGACAGAGACAGAGACAGAGACGCAGCACACTCTTCCCAGCCCACTTCAGATAATGCAAGAGATGCACGAAGTGCTTAAAAAAGAGACTAAAATCTAATCCAGAAAAAACAGTTGTCAGGGTAGAAAGCAGGTGTGCTCAGGCGAAGACCGGTGGCCTTTTGATCTTACACTGTCTGGCTCGCCGAGCAAGCACTGCGGTGCTGCTTTCCTAACCTCCTAGAGGTTGGGAAATCAAAGTGACGTTAAAAAAAGAAAACGCGTTAAAATACTAGGGCAGCCGCCTTCCGTAAGACGAAGCAGGACAGATGTTTGGTTACTTCGGAAGATTCTTCATCCTAAGTGCCCCAGTATAGTCTCGTCCCACCCAGGAGCCTCCTGGGCTCCTGGCAGCCCTGAGGCGGGCTGATGGAAATGCTCGTGGGAAACATGCGCCTCAAAAATTGTCCTATAGTGAATGTGCAGGAGGCAGCAGGGAGATGTAGGGCTTTCTTGTCGAGAATACCTCAGTAAGGTAAAAGCCGCCCTCTCCACACCAGAGGGAGCCCCAGAAAGAGCTGTCTGCCCCAGTCTGCCCCACCAACTCGTAAAAACGCAGCTTTCACTCTGGAGTACAATGCCTCTTTGCTTCTTTAAGCCAGTGCTCACTTTGACTTTCGAGGTCCCTCTTAATCGTCTACTTAGACTGTCCACCCGGCTTTCTGAATTTTAAGATGGGAGGATTTTTCCTTGTGTGTGCAGTGCATGCTCTTTCTTCGTTTATGATCGCCAAATCTGCCTATTCCTGTGCCCGTGTGTGTGTGTGTGTGTGTGTGTGTGTGTGTGCGTGTGCATGTGTGCGCACACATTCTAAATCTGTATTCTGAACACGTTTTTCTCTTGGGTGAGTCCAAACATCAGCAAGTTGTGATTGTCTGCAGTAGAGGGAATGAGGGAATGGGAAAGTGGGGAAGGATTACGGACAATGTCCTCCTTGTGCAAATAAAAGAACTGTGGCCCATAATTTGGGAAAAGTTGGCAGTGCTGCCCTGGGTATCCATTCCCACCGTTTACTTAGACTCATATCAGTCATATGTCTGTTAGCCATTTTGAAATTATCCTGTCTATGGTTCTTCTAGAACTACACTGGGATGCCTTGGACAGGTAAGTACACCACATAATGGGATGTGACACACTCTGGACGGAAGTCCCAAGGGTGATGGGTCTCACTGAAGGTATGTTCTAAATAGCACACCGTTTCACTGTGGGTTTTTCCTGAGCACATGCTCTTTGTTTTGCCAACTTTTGGAGAAAGCAGTTAGGGCTCTTAACTCTTTACCTGTAGGATTCAATCTACAGGCTCATAATGGTGAGCAGTACTAACAAATATTGTTGCCTGATTCATCAACATAAGCTCCCAGATATGGTTGTGCCCACCAGCCTTTTGAGAGCACTGGGAAGAGGGGAGCTGGTGATGTGCTCCTGTAGTCTCTCTTGCTTGGAAGGCTGAAGCAGGAGGAATGCAAGTTTGAAGCCAGCCAGGGCAACTTAGCGAGATCCTATCTCAAAATAAGATAAAAAGTATGGAAGATGCAGCTCCGGGCTCCCTGGGTTTAATCCTCAGTATCAAAAAAACAGACAGACAGAAATAACAAAAAAAGCATTGAACAGCACTGTCTTTGATGTCAGGGCTGCTCAGAGGAGCATAGTGCTTTGGCTGTGGAGTGAATTGGGGCAGAAGCGTATCTTAATCTTGGGTCTTCCAGTTTCAGGCTGATTGATTGATCACAGACACAGAATGACCCTATCTCAGTCTCGCTTACCCGCTCTCTAAAGGGAGTATTATTTACCTAGGTTCTTGTAAATGTTAAGATACCTGGAACTTTGCCTTGAGCTGAGCATATTTTTAGCATGCTAGCATGTTTCTTCTTCTTGTGCTGATTTGAAGCTTATTATCAAATGAAAGGAGAGCAAGAGAGTTCTGACTTAAAAATCAAAAAGGGGGGAGACAGATCTGCAGGATAAGGCAGAACATCTGTTACTTTTATTCCTTGTGCATACCCAACATTTCTCTTCTTCCTTGTTGGTGAGAGCTCTCCACACTTTTCCTTTGGGAAACTGCCCCTCAAACCTTGGGGCTGTCAATCACATGGCTCCATAGGAATGTGACTCCAGCAGAATGGTCTAAATTTGTTTGGGGGATTGTCATGGGTCTTGGAGTGAGAGAATTTTTTCCTCCGGTTTCATGAGCATTAAGGACAAAAACCTGGAGCTCATGAGGTTTGTGGTTGTGTCTTAGGGAAAAAGTTCCTTGGGAATGGGATCTGGGCATGAACTAGGACAGAAGCAAAAGTCCTAATCATTTTCTAGACACTGGCATCTAAAGCCATTTCTGCTCTGTAACCTCCCAACTGAATGAATACATGAATTTTTTTTTTTTGAGTTAGAGAGTGAAAATTCATCCATGGTGAAAACCTGAAAGCACAGAAAATATGAAGGTTTGAGAAGGGCCTGATGAATCTTCAAGGTCATGTAGACTTTGTCATGGAAAATCATGTGGCTTGAAAATGAGAACGAAATGCCTGGTGCTGATTTTATTGCCTGAATGGACATATTTTAACCACTTAGTCTTAACTCATGAAGACAAAAATATAACAAGCCAGGTTTCTTGCACACTAAAAACATATCAATAAGGCTACTGAACAGGAGTCACTCAATTTTATTAAGAAATACCGTGTAATTCATGAGACTGTTTTCAAATTACCTGATAATGACCATCTCTGACTCATCCTTTGTAGCCATGTGCTATACACTGTGTCCTCAGAAGAGGTAGGTAAGATTCTCATCCAGCATTTAGGGATCGGAAGCGCAAGTGGGTTTCTGAATGGTGGCTGGCAAGTTAGGAGTGGAGCCTAAATTCTAACCTGAGTCTTGTGACTGTAATGTTGTTCCCTTTTCCTAATTTCTTGGGAATTTTAGCCACATATAACTTAAACTGGATAGAACCTTGGGTTTACTGTCATTTTCTGAGGAAGAAGTTCACATGTATTTGGTAAGAAAATTGAGATCTTTCTGAATTGCAGTCGAACCAGTTGGGATAGAGAGTAGCAGTTTTTTAATGTGAACAGTGTATATACACATACATATCCTGCTTTTATATATGTATATATCCTATATACATGCATGTATTTATGTATATCCTTTGTATATGCACATACACATATACACACATATATACACATATACCTATATATACATGTACCTACATCTATTATCTATCTATCTATGCCAGGTTTCTCTCAATAACCAGTTAACTCATAGGTATATATACTGGCAAGATGTCAGAGAAAAACACTACTTCCTCTTATATGTAATAATAAGGTTAGTGAAATTAAATTCATTTAGTATTTGTGTTTGATAGTTCTTATTTATGACCTTGGAAAGTATTTCAGTGTTAATGAACTGCTGAAAAGTAGAATATATTATCCTAGGCTGGAAATCACTCTTTATGTTTTAGGCACTTAGGGTGAAAGTAACTAAACCTGATTTGGTTAAAGTGTAGTCTGGTTTGTGTCAGCTTTCTGGGCTGGCTAAATGCATGTTTTCCTAATTCTTTTATCTTTGATAGAAGTCCACAGCTAAAAAATTTCACATACACCATGAGAATTACTAATAAGCTTAGCTGAAGCATGCCAGGATAATTTTAGTTAAAAGGTAAGTCAATATTTCTTTTACAAGTATAGTGAAAGGGTGTTTACACAACTGGTGGGCTATTATGGTCTTATTTAACTTCTTTGAAGGAGTATAGAGCCCATTATTTGCCCTGTTCATTTTACATTCATGATATAATCAGGCTTATGCTGAATTTCTTAACTTCCTTTTACCAACAGAGACTAATTAATTGAAAAGAGAGGAGGAGGATTTAGGAATAAAGATCTATTTTCTTTCAGAATTATGTATTCTGTGAGAAAACATTAGTTCAGCTAATTTATTACTTTGAAATAGCCTATTATGTGAAATCAATTGGATCTGTCTTTGATTTTAATCCAACATAAAGATGATCTTTAAATACATCCACATATTCGAAGGCAAAGATTAGTGGTATATGATATTATCAGTTCTTTAGCTCATTGTGATCCCTTTGTCTAATTTCATGTATGATAGTAAACATGCTACTACCGGTATGCAGCTTGCTTCCTGAGAACACATGTCCAGTCAAACTCACATGTAAAACCCAAGTCAGATTTTCTTTCTGAACTAAGAATGAAAAAACCACCTGAAATCAGGGGACTGCTCTCCTTTTTCTCAGGCTTTATTTAATTCTACCAAATACTGAGTTATTATCGAGAGAAACTTCCCTCTCATCTTCTGTTCTTGTTACAGTTATGCTTTTACGATTTTTAAGCATCTGCCATGTTTGCGTGCTCATGAATGACTCAGACAAAGCTAGTGTGTGCCACAAAATGATGAAGTGCTAACAGGTTTTCTTTCACCAAGTTTCCCTCCCAAGCCTTATAGTCAGAGTATACACGAGTCAGCAATCCCTCGTTTGCAATTCTGAAATTTTAAGAGTTCAAAAAGGGAAAGGCTTTTAAAAACAGTTGATGGCACAGTTTGAACTGAAACCATGCGAGTTCACTAGAAGTGTTGCAGTATTTTATGAAAAACTCATTGAAATTTTGCAGCTACATGGATGTGCCCATTGTAGGGTGCTTCTCAGACTCTAGGGAAGATTTTATGTAATATAGGGAATATGGCTGTTAACTGTATTCTGGTTTAAAAAGCCTCCAGCATTCTGCAACATCTGTGATCCGGACAGTTCTGCTAAGGAGTTCTGGCCCTATCAAGATCCATATCAAACCCCAGAATATCTGTTTTCAGAAGAAAAAGGTGAAAAAAGAAGTGATTGAATTTGTTCGCTAGAGTTGGAAATCATCACAGCAAAGTCTGGAGAGAGGAGAAAGGAAGCAAATGGTCAGCTCGGGTGAGGTCTGTGGTCCTCAGTGCACAGGGGGCCCTATGCAGAATGCAGTGCGGACCCTCTTGGACTCTTATTCTTGACAAATACTTGTGAGAAGGCAGGTAGAACACACCCCATGGGTCAGGAGTTAGCTCTGGTAAGCATAGTCTAGGAAAGAAAAAGAGACAGATGTGTGGGGCAGAGATTGTGAAATAAGGAGAAGAAATGAAGAAGCTCAACTAGGGGAACTAATCTGTGGATTGTATCCCACGGACATGCAGTATTTAAAACCAACAGGCACGGAGCAGGCTATTCCCCACACACTTTATTTTGATAAGTCTGGTGTATTTTAATTGAGCAGGTAGAGTAGTATATTCCTGCAATTGCAATCTCATAAAGCCGAGTAAAATATATTGCACAAACTTTGCAGCTCAAGTGAATGAGTCATAGGGAAACATTGTCCAGATTACGGCAATTAAAATTTACAGAAACCTTTTGCTAAGAGTTATTAGGTTTGTGGATTACTAAAATAGGCTTGTTTGTTTTCGTTGTTTTTAGCAAAAAAGTAACATTTTGATTTTGTTTCACTGATCATTTTTCTTTTTATAGATTATTTTTCTTTTGTATAGATTTTAGATTGGCATTTGACAGAAAGATATCTCACTGTAGTTCCAAAAAAATCCTAAACACTTTTCCTGAGAGATGATGCCTTCCCTCTTCTTACTTTTGTTCACATTACTGTCTCTCTGCTTTTCCTGCTTCTGTTTTCTCCCTGACTTCCATGTAGAATTGCTGACCATGGGTAGGAGGCACGAGAGCCATTGAATTAACCACCTATCGAGACAGCCTGGCATAACAGCACAACACAAATCTTTGATTCTCACAGGCCGGGGAGCTCTGTCATTTGCAAGCCATGGGGCTTGGAGTAATTTCTTCCTGAGGCCCAATTTCTTTATCTTCAAGACAAACATAATTGTATCAAGTCCAAAGAAATGTTAGCAGAAGGACAAAATACGTTACAGAGTTTTTTGCATGCAATAAGCGTGCAGGAATAAAGTATCTTCCATTTTTTTAAACAAGAGCATTTCTCCTTAAGTTTCTTCTGTTCTATAAGAGGAGATAGGAGGACTAAGAAAGGCAAATAGATCTTGTTTTTGTTTTTCTTTTCCCTTGTTGCTGGCATGGGCATTTGGAACATTTACTGTGTTTTTGCATGAAAGCAGAGTGTACCACAAAAGTGGGATCCATTTCACTTGGGAACAGAACAATTCCTAGTGAAACAGTCTTAACTGAGTTATATTTGCAGGCCTTAGTTTCTAGGTTTAGTAAAGCCTTAACTTCCATTTTAACCCAAATGTATTTATTCAAAATACCACTTGCCCGTACAGTGGAAGCTGAGAGCTGGAAACGTGTGGTAAACAGGTAGAGACAGCTTTCCCTCCCGTAATTCACCATAGAGTTGAGAAGCGACGGGAAAACAGAAAATTAAAATGCAATGTAATAATAGAGATGCAAAGGCACTGTTATGGTAAAAAGGGAGAAGAACAATCTCAGAGAAACACTTTATGGAAAAGGTGGTGTTTGGAGTGAATTTCTAAAAGACCAACAGGCGCTGGTTAAATGAGGAAGAATGGTGTTGAATGGAGAGAAAGCGTAAGTTTTAAACAATGTTTGGCACAGACCCACCTTAGGGTGGATGCGTGCAGCTTCAGAGACTGGCATGAAGTATAGCCGGAAAGATACACAAACACAGAGGGACTGTAAAAAGGTTATTGTATGTAGTTTTACTAAGCTTGAACTTGGTCCTGAATACCAGGGGCTGAAACATCTTTAAACAGGGGAACGGCACCGCCATATTTTATCTCTGGAAGCTCTGTCATCATGGGAAAATTGGGGAAATCAGAGGTGAGTGGTAGGAGCAGGAATCAGGAAGTATCGCCACTTTGAGTGTACGCTGGTGAGCAAGAGGGGAGAAACGCTGCACCCAGTGTGTGGCAGTAGGTGCGGGAGGAGGCAGCTGTCACATCCCTGAGATAGTTCAGGGGCAGAATCTGCAGGATTTGGCGTTAGCGTAGCTGTAATGACTCCCTTACCTCTAGCCTGGGTGACAGAGCAGATTGTGATTATTTACTACAAAATAATTAGTAATTTTGAGTCCTTCTTTGCATCAGGTGCTATTACAAGTACCCTAAACACATTCTTTTAAAAAAGATTTATTTATGTCAAACATCCTATAGGATTACCTTCTCTACAATTACTATACAACTATATAATCCTACATAATGACCTTTTTAACAGAAAAAGGAAAAAAGAAGATCAGTTATGAAATAACATTCCAAAATTATTCTGGCAATAAATGGCATAATTAACATTGAATCTGTGGTCGCCTTGATTCCAAAGTCATACTTTTGAGCTCTGGAGAGGGAATGAATGGCTTTGAGCAGAAGATAAATTTAGCTTTGGACACACTGAGTTTGCGGTTGTGAAAAGTTTGCAAAGTGAAGGGTGCTGAATCTAGCATGTACCTTTGCCCCTTCAAATGGTTCTTGCTATGGAACTCTTTGATTTGAGCCAGACATAAATTCTTGATCGCAGATTTGGCGCAGTGCTGTCTGTGCTTGTGTTGCTCTCTTCTCACAGTAGACCAGATGTCAGGCTCCAAATACTTGAAATGAAGGAGCTGTGTGAGTATCTTAACCTCTTTTTATGGCAAATATTTTTGGCAGGTGATTTTTAAGTTTCTTTATTCTTCTTAAGCCTTTCCCAGTCACATTGTGAGTGAAATTTGGTGCATTTTGAAGGCAGAAATACCTTTCTCCCTATTTTTCATGATATTGAGAGCCATGTATTACCCTGGCAATTAAAAAATATTTTCTTTTATATAGTGCCTTTTGACTAATTTTCTTGTATCATCAAACCATAATACAGTTTCTCAAGTTCTATTAATGCTTGTATGACTGGCCAGTAGCATGGATACAAGCTACCTAGTTGTAAAGATGTTGGAAGATAAACAAATATAGAACAAAATAAACATATGCCCAGTTTTCCCACCTAATAATAATTGCTAATAATATTTATCTCCTTCCTTTCAGCCTTTTAAATGTTCACATATTTTTACGTAACTGTGATAATTTTCCACTTATAATGAGGAAATAGTTCTCTTATCATATAAAGCTTCAGTATGTGCTTTGTGTCATTTTTCACATCCTACAGATGAGCACATGAGTCCCAGAGAGCTTGAAACGCTGTCCTAAGTATGCGGTAAATGTGGCTCTGTCCTCCACATCATGTGGTCTTTCAGTCTGGCAAGGAGGATTTAATGTTTAGACAACCAGGCTAGGGGGCAGCGTATGAAATTCATCAGAAGTTCAAAGGGCTTTAGGACTTCGGAGGCAAGAGGGAATGTGACTGCTGGTACAGGTGAGGGACGTTTCCTGGAGGAGGGCATCTGAGATGGGCCTTAGATAATGGGGAACAAGTTGACATTTGAGGAAGATACTTAGGAGCAGGAGACATGATGATGGGGGAGAGAGAACCTATTTGTGAAGCTGCAATTTAGTTTGGTTAACTTTTGGGCTTTTAGAAGTTCTATTGAAGGGTAAAAAAGGTTAGAAGAGGGTGGAACTGACATTCAGATGTTTTGAGTAGGAAAGAATTTACTCAGAATTAAGCCTTATTTTAATGATGGAGCTTGGGACTGATCAAAGGGAGAAGGTGGCAGAGAGATCATTGACTCATGTATGCTTATGGATTTGGCATACATTGTTACATAATGGCTCCATCAGCCAACAGGGTGTAGCAGATAAAGTCTCCAAGTGGACTAGTTGGGAGTAAAGGGATGTAATTTAAGATGAACAGATTTGGAGAAGAATGGTCAAGGTGTTACTGTGTTGGACATGAGCAGCCTGAGACTCAAGTTATGTATTCAGGCTGATGCTTCAGAGAGAGGACAGGGAATTCTGGTTGTGGTTATCTTGCTATTAGCAAGCGATGGCTATAGTGTGGGAATTAAATTTTGGAGGAAGAGATTGTAGGTACATAACTAATATTTCTTAAAAACATTGTGCACTATGCAGAACACTTTACAGATATGATCTCACTTAATCCTCACAACAATACCCTAAGGCAGGCGCTATTAATTATGTCTCTTACACAGATAACTCACTTTATAGTGAAGGAAAATGAGGCCCCAGATCACAACCAGAAAGTTTTAAATCTGGGATTGTACCTCAAGCAGGCTGACTTTAAACCCTGTGTCAATCTCTGTTTGATGCAGCTTCCCAGACAGAGCGAGAGATCACAAACTGGGAGGTACATGGACACTTTGGGAAGAGATCAGAGAGAGAAGTTAGCAGGAGCACTGAGAAAAGGACGTTGCAAAGAAGCCCCAGGATGAATAAGCTTAGGGTTAAGGGCTGTAGGCATTTTGTCAGGTAAGCTGTGTATTACTGGTAGTTTGAATCAGGTGCTTAACAAAGCAATGTCAAATTAAGCAGTTACCTGAAATAATAATTAAAAGTGGCTTTTATTTATTATCCCCTAAAGGTAATTTAATAAGAATTTATTGATAATTGCTACTGATTAATATATGCTATACACGGATCGTGAAAAAGGGACATTTATTTTATTTGTTGCCTAAATATTGATTGAGAATTTACTCTGGGCTAGGTACAGTGTTTGGCAACAAGAATATATTAACGAGTAAAGTACAGGGTCCCAGACTTCTTGGAACCTATGGTTTAGTGGAATTGGTAGCCCCCGCCCCCCCACACGTTTACAAACTGTGCTGAGTTCCATGAATGACCTTTTCTGGAAGCATGATTTACTGATGAGGAAATAAAGTAGAATATCATACAAAATAAGCTATATTTCTTAGGTTTGTGTACTTTTTATTAATTTGTTTGGTAAACCTTTTCAGAGGTAGGTGAAAAAATTATGACAAGCACTAATAAAATTATTATATTTTATTAGTGATATGCAGTTTTACTTTTCATCATTTTTTCTTTAGGCATTTTGTTCTTTCTTTACTTTTCCTTTGTCTGTGTGGTTTCATCTTTGTGGTGGCAGATTGTTCTTTGCTAGATCATTCTAGTGGCAAGCAGACCAAATCAGGGATCAAAGAGTCATATTAATAAATGACAGTGAGGTTCAAGCAGGGTTTTTCACCTCAATTTCAAGGCTCTTTGAGTATTGCAGAAGGTGGGTGTGTGTGTTTCCAGCAGAGACAGGTGGCTATATTTAGTGACTGAATTTTCTTCCATATTTATTAAGTTGGAGTCTTTTAAGAGCAAGATCAATATTTTTCTGTGGAGTGTTATAAAACCTCTTGAGTGACCACTCCACTGCCAAGTCCTTGTGGACATTCAATTGTCAACAGCTGTAACACTGACTGCTAATGTTGGTTTATATTGTTGATATGTCTATGTATGCAATATCAAAAGAGGTTGTACTTTCCCATGAAATTCAAGATGTTTGACAACGTGCTTTCCATTTTATTTCCAAGTGCTAATGCTTTCACCCTTCACCCGGAGAGCCGTACTTACAGCTCAGGACAGAACATGTGCTGCGGCTCGGGCCAGCCTTTCCTGGAGGAGCAAACAGTTGTGTAAGCAACAGAGAAGGGACGTTAGATATCACTGTCCTTGGAATTTGAGAAAAATGCCGAAGAAAGGAGCATCTTGTAAAGAAAAAACAAACAACTGAGTTTATTGCAATGTACAGATGCAAAAGACCTATGACACAATTTATAAAATTAATTTGTCTTTACTTAGAAATGAGAGACAGGCAGCTTTCTAAAATTTTTAATTCTAAAAACAAAAGAATGAAAACATAGTAACAAACAGACAACCATTTACAAAATAGCACAAGAACAATATAAGCAATACTGAATTACAGACAAGGTGACAGGAAACTACCAATGGTTGTTGTATTACATATAATGTAAAATTTTTGTTTATTTCACATGCTTTGAACAAGATAAACAACAACAACAACAACAATAAAAGCCTATAGGGGAAGAATGTTAAAAGAAGTAACCCCTTAGGTGGTTGAGTTAGAAGTGTAAAGGAAGAATATTGCTACAGTTTAAATTCTAGTGTGATATATAAACTTAATGAGGCACTGTGAAAGAAATGTGGTGTTTAGTAGGTCACACATGCATGTGTGTGTAACACATAGACTGTTGTACCACACAGGACCAACTGTTATGTATGCTGTAATAGATTTTGTTTCACAACCACATTTTTAAAATTTGAAGTTGCTTCACTTAAGTGCCAGTAGCCTTAGGGCTTTCACGATACTTAGGAGGTTAATTAACCTCTATTCCTGGCCTAGGAACACTATTCCTTCATTTTCACTTACCTGACAAATAGTTATTGACTACCTACTAAGACAAGACTCTGCTGTTAGTTCTGCAGACACAGCAAGCAAGCACAACAGGAAACAATCTCTGCTTATTACATTCCAGGAGAGTTTACATTCAAGAGAGGCAGGTAATTAAAAAACAGACAGCCAAAATACGAAGAATACCAGAGGTTATTAGCTGAAAAGAAAAGACAAGACAAGACAAGACAAGAAAAGAAAAAAGAAGAGAAGAGGGCATGCAGGTTGGCAGTGTGACGCAGGGAGAGCGAATTGCAGTCATAGTTGGAGTGGCCAGGAGAGGGCTCCTGGAGGGAGGGTGACGTCTGAGCAGAAAGAGTAAGGGAGTCCGACCCACCCAGGCACGCACGAGGAGGAGCTGGCCGGCAGAAGAAACAGCAGATAGCAAGACCATAAGCAGGCAGGAGCACGTCTGCTCTGTCTGATGAAAAGCAGAGTCCAGAGCAGCTGGTGTGCTTAAAGGAGGTGGACAGGAAGGCAGGATAGTCCCTACTGGCTTGCAAGGTCTTCAGGTCCCCAGGTATTATAGAGATGGAAAATAAGAGGTGAGGAGTTTGAGCAGAGGAACAACTTGATGTGATTTGAATCTAAAAGAAAGACCCTTTCAGGTAGGGAATGGATGAATTCACAAAGAGAGGTAAAGAAAAAGGCAGGTCTGTTGTGATGCAGCTGGTACCTTGAGCCAGGGTGCTCGCAGTGGAAGGGGCAAGTTGGTTGCGTTAGGAGTTGGAGTTGGGATATTTTCTGAAATTAGAGCTGGTAGAGTTTGCTGATGGATTAGATGTGGGGTTTGTGAGACAGAGGAAGGAATCAAGGAAGAAGAATTTCTGACCTGAGTAACTGGAAGGATGAAGTTGCTGTGAACTGAGATGGGGAAGACTGTGGGAAGAAAAGGTTTGGAAGAAGAAGAAAGGAGGTTGGGGTTGGACATTCTCATTTTGAAAGCATGTTAGATGTCTAAATGGAAAACTTGGATAGTTGAGATGGTGTCTCTGCCATTCAGAGACCTCAAGGCTGGAAATTAAAACTTGATCATTGTCAGAATATAGATAGTATTAGAAATCACAAAATATTTTGAGGTCACCAAAGGCAAGAAGGCACATAGAAAAGTGAAGAGACCCCAGGCCTGAGCATGAAGTGCTCTGAAGGCCACCTCGAATGACGCCAACTGTAAAGGGTGTACACTGAAGCATTATCAGTAAAGACTCTGAAGCAGTGGCCAGTGAGAAGGAGGAAAATTAAGACAAAGAAATGTATGGAAGCTATGGTATGAAACTATTTTGAGTGGGAAGGAGGATTCAATAGCAAGACATTTTCCTAATAGATTCAAGAAGAAGAAGTGCTGTCCACAGGGTTTAGCACTGTTCAAATCACTAACAAGTTTTCACATGAGACATTCTGAGAGAGCTAGGGTCCAGTAGAAGTAGAAATAGGACTTAGGGTCTTATAGAGTTAGAAGGAAGGGTTAGGGCTTAGTGGGAGTGGATTCACTTAATGTTCAAATATATGTGAGATGAAACCCCCAGACATTTTCTAAGCAAAAGAGCTAAAACATATTTCAGGCATCAAGAGAAAAACAAGGACAATGACTGTCAATTATTCAGTACCTACTTGTGTCCAGCACTGTATCAAAGTGCTTTGTATGTACAATCTTCTTTAACTCTTCCATAAGAATATGAATTATTATGAAATAATCTTCATTTTATATGTAAAGAAATTGAAATTTGCAGACTTCAAGGGGCTGCTCTGAAATACCATAATGGATAGAGCTGGGGCGCTGGACACTTTTTTGTAAGACTTACACTAAACAGTTACTTTGTTTACAAGGTGTATTGCTTGCTTTTTAAATTAAGGGGTCTTATTCTTTAGAAATGAAGTTGGTTTTTGTTCATTTCATTTAGTTCACATGTCTTTATTTCCCCAACATCTAGCACTTTAAAAATATCAAAGTGTACTGGTTGGGTTATTTAGTAGTTCTTGGTACTTTATTTTTTGATGACGAGAACTATCCAAAATATTTCAATTAATGGCATAGATTAACATGTTCAATGACATTGAAATTATTAAAGAAAATGTAAGCTTTTAGGAATAATTCTTATTTTTAATAGAGGTTTATTTTGAGAAATTGATTACATTTTTGGAAGTATGGTGATTAAAAATAATGGTATCAAAAAGGTATCAAAAAATAATAGTTGTCCTGCACATAGCATACTCATTTCATGTTCACAACATCTCTGTGGGGTGGATGATATTATTACACATTTTACATATGGAGAACTTGAGGTTAGAAAAGTTGAGTAAATTGCTCAAAGTCACAGAACTTGTAAGTAGTTGAGTAAGAATTGACCCCATGTCCTCTGAAATTACATTCCATGCTCTTTCCACCACAACATGCATGTAAATTCGTTAATTCCAAAGCTCAGCTTGAAATATTATATCTTTACTCATCTGTGTAAAATTGATTCCCCTCATTTGATGCACCATTATAACTCCAACAGCTGGTGCCACAGGGGCCAGTGGTTTTAGGAAGCATATATACATTTTAAAATTAGACATGTGTTCTCTGGGAAGCATGTGAAGGAGTTGATGTTTTTCTCTATTAGGATTGTTTTTCCATAACCTGAGACAGGAAAAAACAGGCTTGCTGTTTGCCTGGTTTTGGTTTACAAAGTTGCTAACCCCTTTTAAGGCTGTGTCTAAGATTGATATGTTGATAGGGGTCTGGGTGAACACAGACTGTGACATGGATTTTGTCAGATGGCAGGTCACATGCCATGCATGCACTGGAATTGTTTTTCTAGAATGAATTCTAGAACTTTCCATTGCCCCTGAATCTCACATTCCATTCACAATAAGCTTGTTTCTTTGTACCAACATGTCATTCCTGCTTTCTGCTTTTGAGGTTCAAGCTTCTACTCTGACCAGGATGGCTTAAAAATGCAAGTCTGCTAACCCAATCATGTGCTTAAAATTCTTCCCCTTGCATTGAACACAAAATACCCATCTCTTCACACAGCCTCCAGTGCTGTACAGCCTGGTTCCCTCCCTACTCCTCAACCTCTGCCGGTGCTATTTCCTGGTATGCTGTAGCTCTCGGGTCTTTTTGCAGCTCCTCCAAGGCTTTCTCTTTCCCAGGGCTCACATAATACTATTTCCTCCGCCTAGAATGTTCTTTCTTCCATTTTCGTATAGGTTCTACATCCTCAGACCTTCCTGACCGCCCAACCTAAAGCAGGCCCCTCTGTTATCATCTCTCTTTTCCTTCAATATATTTGTTACAAATTGGAATGATATTTTATTTGCATGTTTATTTTATAGCACCTTCCCTTATAATGTAAGCCACACAATAACAATTTCAAGGTTTGCTTTTTTCCACCAATACCTGATATATAATAGCTGTCAAATAACATTTCTTGAACAAATGAATGAACTTTTACAAGCTGTTTTCTCAGCCTTGGATACAACAAAAATATTCAGCATTTATTTTGCACTAAGATCTAAGTATTGTGGCATGTTACAAATCAGTTGTTCCTAGAACCAGAGCGTGTATATAGCGTGGACCCCTAAGAATATTTTATGGGTGAGATGGTAACTCTCTTCTCTACTACATTTTATTCACTCTCTTAAGAGTAAATGTTTTATAAAGAGCACCAAAAGATTTAGTTAACCATCATTTTCCACCTTACTATATCTAGAGATCCTTATGTTTTGGAGCACATTGTACAGTCAAGAAGCTGACACATATAAATGGACCATTTCATTAAAGAAATGAATATTTATATAAATTCTTCCATCCTCCTGGTAGGGATCAGTCAGGGTCAAATTCAACTAATCATTGTTTTGTCTAAAGTTGAAAATATTCTTTTACATACTTCTCATAGGACACATGACTGGAAGCAAAGATTGGTTAAAGCTATCATTTTAGCTCCCTCTGCTGGTGCTGAATGATGTTTTTTAGCTGAAGACAGAAGCATGCAAATGTTACTGAAAGACAGGTTGAAACACCTCTGACTTTGCTACTATATTTTGCTTGGTCCAGGAAGGTAAAACCATGCTTTTTAAAAAAAACATTTCTAACAACCCTAGTGAGGTATAATTTTTATTCTATAATGTTCACTTTTTGAAAATGTACAATTCATAGTTTTTGTATGTTTATAGAGTTGTACAATGATCACCGTGGTCTAAGTTTTGCATGTTATTATCACCCCAAGAAGAAACCTTGTGTTCGCTGGCCACCCCTTCCTAGGATGAGCTCCAGGCTCACCTGCCGCTAGCTCCTAGGAGCCACTGTCATCTCTTTGTTTCTGTACACTTACTTTCAGTGACTGTTTTGGATAAATGGGATCATACTAATATAGTCTTTTCCAACTGCCTGTTTCACTTAGAATACTGCTTTTTGAGGTTTATTCATATTGCCCAATGTATCAGTACTTCACTTTTTTCTTTTAGAGAGAAAAAATAAAACAAAATTTCATAACAAGATAGTAGAAGGGTAACAATGGCTAACACACTGCATATTGCTTTTTAAAAGTTCCTCAGAGGAAAGATATCAGCGTTTAATTGTCCAAACAATATTAGCACAAACATTTATCAGTGAACTAAGAGAAATTAATAGTATAAGTATCTTAATTATCTTTTGTGTGTATATTTTTTGTTTGTTTTGTTTTTCCCTTCTTTTCTCCATTCCCCTAAGCCAGTTTATGTTTCCTTTTGAAGTTTCTTTCCATTTTACAATATCCACTGTGCATTTTAGATCTTATTTACTCTTTCAGCTTCTCACACTAAGGAAAGAATATGGTGTTTACACATATGAGTCTGGTTTGTTTCACTTATGAGTATGGTCTCCATTTGTATCCATTTACCTATAAAAGTCTCTAGATTATTCTTTTTTATGGCGGAGTAGTACCCCATTGTATAAAAAGGCCACATCTTTTTTTTAAAATCTATTCCTTAATTGATGGGCATTTGGGTTGTTCCTAAGATCTGGCTATTACAAATTGTGCTGCTATAAACATGGGTGTACATATATTGTTGTGGTACGGTGCTTTTCATTCTTTTGGAAAGATACCCAAAACGGGAATAGCTAGGTCAAATGGGACCTCCCATTCTAGTTTTCTGAGGACTCTGCACACTCATTTCCACAGTGGTTGCACCGGTCTACACTCCCACCGACAGTAGAGAAATGTTCCTTCCTCCTCACAGTTTCTCTAGCATCTGTTATTGGTTGACTTCTTGATGAAAGCCAGTCTTTCTGGGGTGAGATGGAATCTGTGTTATTTTAATTTGCATCTCTTGAATGACCAGTGATGTCGAACATTTTTTTCATGTATTTATTTGCTGTTTGTATTTCTTCATTTGAGAAATGTGTATTAATCTCAGATACCCATTTTTGGATTGGGTCTTTAGATTTGGGAGTTCTGATTTGTTTGCATTCTTTATATGTCCTTGATAGTAATCCTTTGAGGAACATCTGACAAACATTTTTTCCCACATTGTGGGTTGTCTCTTCACTTTGTTGGTGGTTTCTTTTGCTGTGCAAAAGCTTTTTAATAAGAGAAGATCCCAGCTGCTGATTCTTTGTGATAATTCTTGTGCAATCAGGGTTTTATTCATGAAGTTTTTGCCTACACCAATGTCTTCAAGAGTTTTATCTATTCTATCTTCCAGCAGATTTAATATTTTTGTTTTAATATTTAGATCTTTGACCCATTTTCACTTTAGTTTAGTGCATGGTGAAAGATATGGGTCCAGTTTTAATGTTCACCATGTGCAGAGCCAGTTTTTCCAGCACTATTTATTAAAGAGACTGTTTCTTCTAGTGAATGTATTTGGCACCTTTGTCAAGGACAAGGTGACTGCATATGTCTGGAGTTGTTTCTACATCTTCTAATCTGTTCCATTGAACTTTGGGTCTTTTTTTTGCCAGTACCATGCTGTTTTTATCAAAGTAGTTTTATAGTATAATTTCAAGCCAAGGATTGTGATGCTTCCTGCCTTGCCTTTGCTGTCCAGAATTGCCTTTACTATTCTAGGATTCTGTTGGTTCCAAATCAATTTTAGGAATGTTTTCCCTAATTCTATGAGATATGCTGTTCAAATTTTGACTGGAATTGCATTAAGTCTGTATTATGTTTTGTGTCTACATGTCCCCCTAAATCCTCATGGGGTCATGGGGTAGGCTTTTAGAGTTTGATTGATTGTGGTTGTGACAGCTACACCCGCCCTGGGGTGGAGAGTTTTGCATATGTAAGGAAGAAAAAGAGACTGCTTGCTGCCACTCCTCCCTTTTACTCTTGTTGCTTTGCTATGTTGTGCCAATATGAACATTTGCCTTCTGTCATGTGCCACTCTGCCTTAGAGCCAGCCAAGCATGGACTGAAACCTCCACAGACTGTATGCTAAACAAACCTTTCCTTCCTTAATTTTGGATGTCAGGTATCTTGTCTCAGCAATGAGAGAAAAGACACCAAGATAGTCTGTACAACAGTTTTGTAAGTATGGGCATTTTCCCAATGTTAGTTCTTTTCTACTCAAAAGCAAGGGCTATCTTTCAAGTTTTTGATATCCACTTCAATTTCCTTTTAGAGTACTGTAGTTTTCACTGTGGAGGTCTTTTACATCCTTCATTAGATTGATTGCTAGATATTTCATTTTTTTGGATACTGTTGTGAAAGGTGTTGTTTTCCTAATTTGTCTGTCATGGAGTTTGTTATTTGTGTACAGGAAGGCTATTGATTTTTGAGTGTTGACTTTGTATGATACTGAATTTACTTATTAAATCTAGCTGTTTTCCAGTGGAGTTTGGGGTCTTCTATGTAGAATATCATGTCATCTGTAAATAATGATAATTTAACACCTTCCTTTCCTGTCATTATTCTTTTTCTTTCTTTCTTTTGTTTAGCTGCTCTGGGTCGAGTTTCCAGGACTATGTTGAATAAGAGTGGAGATAGTGGGTACCTTTGTCTTGTGTCCCTGATTTTAGAGAGAAAGCTTTCAGTTTTTGTTCGTTTAGTGTGATGTTGTCTGTTGCTTTGTCATAGAAGGCTTTTATCAGATTGAGATAAAGACCATCAATTCCAGTTTTCTATAGTCTTTTTTATCATGAAAGGGTGCTGGATTTTATCAAAAGCTTTTCCTGTCTCTATTGACATGATCATATGATTTTTGTTCTTGGCTCTATTCATATGGTATATTACATTTATTGAGTTACATATGTTGAGCCATCCCTATATCCCTGGGATGAATCTCACTTGGTTATAGTGTATAACCTTCTTATTGATTTGCTGCATTCTGTCTGCCAGTATCTTACTGGGGATTTTTGCATGTATATTCATCAGGAAGATTGACCTGTAATTCTTTTTTCTTAGTTGGATCTTTCTCCAGTTTTGGTATCTGGGGAATGCTTGTTTCCAGAAATGAATTTGGGAGCATTGTTTCTCTTTCAATATCATTACAGAGTTTGAAGTAGTGGTGTTAGGGCTACTCTAAATTTCTTGTAGAATTTAGCAATAAGTCCATCAAGACCTGGGCTTTTCTTTGTTGGTAGGTTTTTAATTACATCTTTGATTTTCATCAATTGATATTAGTTTATTTAGGATTTTATATCTTCTTGATTCACATTTGAGAATTCATATATATCTAGGAATCTGTCCATTTCTTCTGCATTTTCCATCTTATTCAAATACAAGTTTTCAAAGTAGGTATAGATGATATTCTGGATTTTTGCAGTGTCCATGTGATTTTACCCTTTTCATTCATAATTGCATGGAGTTGAGTCATTTCTTTCCTTCTTTTGATAAGGTTGCATAAGAGTTTTTCCATTTTATTTAATTTTTCAAAGAAAAACTCTTCAATTCATTGACTCTGTATTTTTTCAGTCTCCAATACATTAATTTCTGTTCTAATCTTTATAGTTTCCTCCCTTAGATGAGCTTTTGGCTTAGCTTGGTCTTCTTTTTCTAGAAGTTTGAGGTTCACCAGTAAGTTGTTTATTTGTGCTTACTCCACTTTCCTGATATGGGTATTCACTGTATAAGTTTCCTTCTTAGGACTGCTTTCACTGTGTCCTATAATTCTGATATATTGAATTGTCACTATCATTTAATTGTAGAAACTATTTAATTTCTTCCTGAACTTCATCTGTGATCCAGTGGTTTTTTGGGACAGTATTATTTAATTTCCAGGTGTTCCAAGCTCTTGTGGTTTCTTTTGTCACTGATTTCCAAATTCAACACACCATGGTCTGATAATATGCATGGGATGATTTCAATTCCTTTACATTTACTTAAGCATGTTCTATGAGCTAGTATGTGGTTTATTTTAGAAAATGTCCCATGTGCAGCTGAGAATGTGTATTCTAGAATTGCAGGTTGGAACACTCGATAGACATCTGCTAAGTCCATTTGTTCAAAGTTTGTTTCAGTTCTAATATTTCATTGTTGATTTTTTGTCTAGTTTATCTGTCTTTTTGTGACAGTGAAGTACTGAGATACCCCAATACCAATACAATTGTATCAGTGCTTATTTGATTTTTCATGCCTGTTAATATTTGTTTCATATAATTGGGTACCCTGGTATTTGGTGCATATATATTTATTATTGTTATGTCTTCCTCTTGGATTGTTCCCTTACAAGAATGTAGTGACCTTCTTTGTTTCTCAGTCAGTCTTGGTTTAACATTTACTTTGTCTGCAAATACAATAGCTACCCTTACTTTTTTCTTGATTCCTGTCACATGGAGTATTGTTTTCCATCCTTTGACCATCATTCTATGCATTCATTTTTGAATTAAATGTGTTTCTTATGTGCAGCATATTGTTGGATCTTGCTTCTTGATCCATTTTGCCAGTCTGTGTCTTTTGATTGGTAAATTGAAACCACTAACATTGATGGTTATAACTGATATGCACTGACTTATCCTTGTCATGTTATTTTCCTCTTGTTGACTCCCCCTCTTTTTTTCTCCTCTCTCTGTTTAATTGTTTACCTCGCCCGGTGGATCCCTCCCATTGGGATTCATGTTTTCATCTTTCTTGCCTCTTTCTAGAATGTCTTTTAAAACATTTTGGAATGCTGGCTTGGTGGCCATAAATTTCCTCAGATGTGCTTTCCGTGGAAATGTGTTATTTCTCCCTCAGTTTTGAAAGATAGTTTTGGGAGGTATATCAACCTGGGCAGGAGGTTGTTTTCTTTTAAGGATTGAAATACTTCACTCTAAGCTGTCCTGAATTTGAGGGTTTGTGCTGAGAAGTCAGTTTTATTTCCGATGGGTTTTCATTTATAGGTGATTTATTTCTTTTCCCTACTAGCTTTTAAGATTCTATTCTTGTACAGAGTTTCTGGAATTTTGACTGTGATGTGCCTGGTGGTAGATTTTCTTTTGATCGTGGCTAATTGGAGTTCTATATCCCTCACTTATTTGTATGTCAGAATCTTTTCTTTTTTCTACCAGGGAAGTTTTCTGCCATGATGTGTGAGAACATTTTTAAATGTCATTTTTGTTGTCTCCTGCTTTCCATTGATTCCAATTAATCTTAAGTTATTCTTTGCTTTATCTCACAGATACTGATTGACTTCTCATGGTTTCTTGCTGTTTTTAAGAAAACTTTTTTCCGTGATCATTAATCACAAGCCTGTCATGTAAAATATCTGAGATCGGTCCTCACATTGGCTTAATCTGCTGCAGATACTTTCAGTGGAATTTTTATTCTCCTCGATATCTGCTTGAATCTGCCTTGTGGATTCCATTTCTCTCCTATTCTGAGCATTTATAGCTTCCATAATTTTCTGAAGCTCCTCTATTTTTAAAATCTATATCCGCTCTAAAGTCACTAAGCATGGTTTTCATTGTGGAGACCATATTTGAGAAATTATGAGAAATTATTTCTGATTTGACTTTTTCTAGAGCTTCATTAAATTGCTTTGTTGTTAGCACTTCAGAGAGGCCAGGTGGGTGGCCTTTGGGTCGCCCCACCTCATTGTCCCCTGGGTTTGCCTTTGGTGAACAGAAAGTCTAGGGTTGTTTCAGTGTCTTCTCACTTCCTTTTCTTTTTTAAGTTTAATTCCTGGGGTGATGCTTGTAAATTACCTATTGTGAGTTGCTTTATTGCTAGTACTTAGAACCTTTAAGAAATAACTACTTTTCTGAGGTATCTTCCAGGGGTAGCTAGTTTTTGGGTTTTTAGTCTTTTGCAAGATCCTACATCTTCAATTTGGTTATGGATAAGAAGTTGCTGATTGTTTGGCTGAGCCCCTGGTTCTTTGGCATTGCGCCACTGTATGTTCTGTGACCCTTAGTCAATCTCAGTCTTAGAGTACCAGGAAGAACAACTGTTTAGAAAAATTATTTCATGTTTTGCTACAGTGGTACCATTAGTAATGACAATGGAATCAATCACAACCTAGAGCTAACCATTAATTTGCCACCTTTAACTGTATGAACTAGATTTGTGGCTATATAACAAAATATAAAACAAACTAGAAAATTATATTCAGTATACAAGTCATTTTTTCCCTCAGTGGTTAAAATTTAAAATAGGCTAGGGAGAGGGAAAAGAAATGGAAGAAGAGGAAGAGATTGGATGTAAGACTGGAGGACAATGGAGACCACACTAACTTTGGGGAACTGGTGTAGAAAACTGGAGGGAAAGAAAGAAGCAAGAGATTAAAAAGAAGAACAGAACTACAACCACAAAGAGGCTAGAAACTATGCTCATACTTATAAAAATAAGATCTAACAATGAAGGAGAAAAAAACAAAAACAAAAAACCAAACCATGACCACAACAACAAAAAACAAGAGGGTGGAGAAGTCCACTTTCAGGTATGTCTCTGCTATTACTGGTAGATGTGTTCATACAAAGTCCCAGTCCATGCTGATCTATCCCAGTAAGCCAGCAGTAGCTTTTTGGCGGGTAGAGGATGATCTCATCATACCTGCACCTTCTGGCCAGGGCAAGACTCATTGGATCTGCAGCTGTCAGTGCACCTTCCATGGGCCTAAACCCAGGTGGGGCCTGCTAGATGGAGCCCACAGCTTCTCTGAGTTCTGAGCTCAGTCAGCCTCTCTCAAAGATGGCTTCTGGGCAATCGCTGTCTCACACAGGTTGAGTGATCCCTCAGCTGTCACTCCCAGCGAATGCAGTCCTTTATGTCTTGCTTCCCTCCACTGCTGCATCTCTCTGTGGAGGCCTCTGAGATCACCAGCAGTCACTTTGTGTTCAAGGTTTGAATCACTCTTCTTGAGCATCGAATCCTATCTTGGGGAGAAGGTGCTGCCAGCTATGTCTTTCTTCTTCATTGAAGTTTCTCTCTTTACTCTTTTAGTGGGTTTCAATTTGCACCTCAGATCCTTCCTGGGTCCCCTGGATCCACTTCCCTCTTCCCACAATGTCTTCCTCACATTGGGATATTTCAGTTTCTGATGGTGACTTTCAGAGAGACTCTTTCTCTGCTGCTTACCACTCTGCTATCTTGGTGCTTTCCCCAATCATTATTTTTTTCCTGTTCATTATTTTCTAAGGTTGAATAATATTCAATCTTATGACAATATACAAATTTTGTTTACTCATTATTTGTTCCATAATTTAGTTGTTTCTGCTTTAGTTTTCCCAGTACCACAATGAATATGATTGGAAGAACAAGCATCCTGTTTCTTTTGCCTTTTCATAGAGGAATTTTCAACTTTTCACTGGTGAGAATGATGTTAACTATGAGCTTGTCCTATTTGGCTTTTACTATGTTAAGGTATATTCCTTCTGTACCTAATTTGTTGAGAGTTTTTATCTTAAGAGGGTGTTGAATTTTGTTAAGCGCTTTTTTTGAATCTATTGAGATGATCATATAAATTTTCCCCTTCATTGTTAATATGATATGTCATATTTATTGATTTCTGTATGTCAAATCATCCATGTATTCTAGGGATAAATCCCACTTGACCATGGTGAGTAATCCTTATGTGCTAATTATTTCAGTTTGTTAGCATTCTGTTAAGGATTTTTACATCTCTCTCTCTCTCTCTCTCTCTCTCTGTCTTTGTTTGGACTTGATATCAGGATGATGCTGACTTTATAAAATGAATTTCAAAGAATTTCCTCCAACTCAACTTTTTGGAGTAGTTTGAGAAGGATTGATATTAATTCTTTCTTAATGTTTGATGGAATTAACCAGTGAAGCCACCAGGTTCTGAGCTTTTCTTTGCTGGCAGGTTTTGATTACTGATTAAATTGTCTTACTTGTTATTGGTGTGTTTACAGTTCTCATTTCTTTGTATTTCAGCCCAGATATGTTGCATATTTTTAGGAATTTATGTAATTTTTCTTTCCTATCCAATTTGCTGATACCTATTAAATTAAGTATAGAAGATGTTTAATTTTTGTAGTGGTCTCCCTGATTCTTCTGATTTTTAGAGTATCAAATGTAGTATTTATCTTCACAATTATAATTTCAATGAATTGTTATATCTTTTCAAAAATAACTCTCAATTATTCTTTTGTATTGCTTTTTATTTTTTCCATTTATTTCCTGTTTTTATTCCATTTGCTTCCTGTTTTTATTCCATTTATTTCCTGTTCTGATCTGTATTATAAATTTTCTTCTGCTAACTTTGGGTTTAGTTTCCTCATTTTCTAACTCTTTGAGGTATAAAATTACATTGCCTATTTGAGATCTTTTTCTTACAGTAGACGTTTATTGGTATAAACTTCCTTTTAAAGCTGCATCTCCTGGGTTTTTTTTTTTTTTGTATGTTATGTTTCCATTATAGTTTGTCTCAAGATTTTAAAAAGACCTTACTCTTTGATTTCTTCTTTGATCCACTAGTAGTTCAGAAGTGTAATTTCCATATGTTTTCTTCCTGGTACTGTGTTCTAGGTTGATACCATTATGATTGGAAATTGTCTTGGTATAACCTCAATAGTTTTTTAACTTGTAAAAATATGTTTTGTAGCTTATATCTATCTTGACAATGTTTCATGAATGCACAGGAATAATGTGTATTCTCCTATTGTGCAATAGAATGTTTTATATATCCATAGGAACATTTCATTTACAGTATTGTTAAACTTTTCTTTTGCTAAATTGATTTTCTGCCTGGATGATCTATCTGTTGTTGAAAAATGATGTATTGAAATTCTCTATTATTTGTATATTGTTTTCTGTTTTTCTCTTTGGCTCCATTAATATTTGCTTCATATATTTATGTGATCCAACATTGGATACATATTTATTTATAATTTTTATGCCATCTTAATAAATTGACTTCTTTGACATTACACAATTTTTTGTTTCTTATAGTAGTTTTTTATTTCAAGTCTATTTTATATAGGCTGCCCAATCTCTTTGCTTATCATTTTTATTGAATATCATTTTTCATACTGACACATTCAGATTGTGTGTTCTCAAAATTAAAGTTCTTCTCTTATAGGCAGAATATTGTTGAAACATTGTCTTACAGTTCCTTTGTTCTTTCTTCTCTTTCTGTCTTCCCATATGTTTTGATGTTTTGTAAAAATAGTGCTGGGCTTCGATTCTATTCTTCTTATCTTTTCCCTATCTACTGTAGGCATTTTCTTTGTAGTTGGCATAAGAGTTATATAAAATATCTTATGACAGTATATTTTATGCTGGTAATGAATGCATTAAAAAAACTGCACTTTTTTTTTCTTTCAACCTCTTTTACTGATGTCATAATGTATTTGACTAAAATTTATTTATTGTATATTCACTTATAAATTATTGTAGCTATAGTTATTTCAGTACTTTGATATTTTAACTCTTGTGTTAGAGTTAGTGATTTAAATATTACTGTTAAGGAAAAAGGGATGAAAACATTAATATGTGTATTGGTACACATGTATTGTTCATGTACAAATTCCACACAAGAGATGTAAATATTATGTACTAAAAACACACTAATAACAAATAAAAGTTGAAAATAAACAAAATTTTCATGACAAAACAAAAATTTCAAAATCACTAGTATAGTATTAGAACATTTTGAATTTGACTATATTCTTGCATTTATAGTGAGTTTCTATATGTGCACATATTTTCGTGGTGTTATTTAGTGTACTTTGATTTCAATTTGAAGAACTCCTTTTCTTTTAAGACACATCTAGTTGTTTTAAATAGGTCCTTCGGGCTTTCTTCACTCTTTTATTATGTTTTTTTTTTTTTTTTTTTTTTTTTTTTTTTTTTTTTTTTTTTTTTTTTTTTTTTTTTTTTTTTTTTTTTTTTTTTTTTTTTTGTTCCTATTATTTAAGTGAACTGTCCTTGAGCTCACCAATTCTTTATTCTGCTTGGTTGAATCTTCTACTGAAGTTCTCTGCAGGATTTTTTCAATCCAGTCATTGTATTCATCAGCTCCAGATTTTCTCTTTGGCTTTTTTTTGTTTCTATCTTTGCTGAAATTCTTATTTTGTTCATCTGTTGTTTTTCCTGATTTCATTTAGTGACCTTTCTCTGTTCTTGTGTAGTTCACTGGACATTTTTTAGATGATTGTTTAGAATTCTTAGTCAGTTGGTTTGTAGAGCTCTACTATTTTGAGGTCAGTTGCTGGTGCTTTATCTTTTTCTTTTGATGGTTACAGGTTTCCCTTATTAGCTTTACACATACAATGGGACTAATTATAATAGTAATCTAATGGGATTGTTATGGAGATTGAATGCAGCAACCTACTTTGCACAATTCCTGGTGCACATGAAGGAAACTCTCAGTACATGTTGGCTATTATTATGTGCCTACCACACTCCTCAGCTCTCTGAACTTGATGCAGGAGCTCTGGGTAAGGCTGCTAGGTGTGGAGATAGCTTCCAGAAGAGGATGGATAATTACCAAAAGGGTTAATTTAGAAAGTAGGGAGGGAAAAAGAGTAGACAACCAGTTTGACTGCTACCATGTTTTCATATACAGAACATTTCATCTATATCTTTGTATTTATAAGCAAGGTATCCAAACCAAGCCAAAATTTTATGGCATTAATGGGCTGAAAAATAAGATGAAATAAACATTTTGAACTTTTTTATTAATTTAAATTCCCTAAAATTTGGGGGAGAGTAATTTACTATATTTAAAATCTTATGAAAGCAATTGTGTCTACATAAAATTCTCATTTGTGTATGTACCCAAAATTTTCATAAACTTTCAGGATAATGTACTAACATGTGAGCACCATAAAAGTCCACAGAAATAGTCTCAACAAACCCTGTACTAGATATGAAGGATTTTTTATGTAGCTTCCCTTTTTTAAGTACTGTGAAATTCTGTTTTTACTTTAAGAATTTTTTTTTCTATTCTAAGAAAACTTGGAAAAACTTGTGTAAATCACTATGACTTCAGCTTTAAAATAGGCAGTTCATTTTCCTCCATTGCCTTTGGAAAAAATTATATGTGTTGAATTTAGGGAAAGATGTATGAATTTTAAGATCCAGCATGACAGAGATAAAAGATGAAATCCAGAGAAAATGTCACGGCTCCCATATCTGTAAAGATTCCTGAGCTCAGCTGTGAACACTATGATCATGGTTATGAAAGCCCTGAATTTGGTAGTGGATGTTCAGAGAGTGTGGTGACCTTTTCTGCAGTTGGAACAGATGGAGTAGACAGCACAGTGGGAAGATCTGCCCCTTCTGAGTTTTCTAGGCTCCCTGAGATCTGTGAGTAGTCCAGAATCTCCCAGATCTTGGAACTCTGTCAAACTTTTTAAGACACAAGGTAAAAGTAGGCAGACCTAGGGCTTTGACGTTCAGTCTTTATTGGCTAGGCATCCTGCCTTCATCTCCACTGCTCACAAAATAGAGTTGAGATTAGGTGAGCAATGACGTGGAAAGAATGGAGATTTCCCCATTCTTTGTCCTGCATTCCTCCCAGAATACTATTCTGTTAGTTGCTCAATTCCTCTTGCTTGCTTTCCACATGTTCAAATTCCCATTTCCGTATTTATGATATTAAGTCTTCCTATACCTGGAAGTTTTAACTGGGTTCAGTGTTTAATTCAGGGTTCCATAGATGTAGCCAGGTATCAGTGCTTTACTCTTCCACTCATAAGTGAAAGTGAATTTTAAATCAAGGTGACTATGGAAAGTGATCAAAAAAGTTGCACGGTCACTTAGAAATTGGAATTCTTTTACAGCTAAATATGTTAAATTTACTCTTGGGAAATTTAAAGTTATAATCTGTAACTCCCTTTTGCTACTGTGAATAAGATGATAACCAAAGATTTTATTTTATTATTTCATGAAGGCTCTTTGGATCAGTAATGCAAGAGGCATTTCAGAGTTTGGACCATCCCTTAGGAGGAAATGCCAAATATATTAAATTGTGCACTTAGTTTTTAATGTGGAAGAATAAGTCCCCGGTTCAGTAAACTACCACAACCCTTCCCAAACATTTTTGCAATTAAGGCTGTGTACTTACTAGGCGCTGGCTGATCCTCCTCCTGGAAAGCTTTGTTTCTCTGTGAAACCTAAAGTCCTGTCATTGATCTAGGTTCACAAAAACAGTTGATTTTAAACAGAGCTCCCAAAGGTAGAACAACAGCAAAACTAAGGGATTCAGTTTACTGAGCTTGGGTTTCAGGAAACATATTTAAGATCTGACAGTTCCTGTTTTCATTTTAGGGTCTCACAAAATCAGATTGTCTTTAAATAGATGCTACTGCCATTGGGACAAGATTCAGTTTCACATCCCTGAAGAAACAGAGTTTTGTTTAAAAAAAAATCATTGTCTCTTGGCCTCACATATAATGGGCCTAAGTTAAGCCAAAAGAATCAAGATGAATATCACACTAAAAACAGTGATAGAATAGCCACACCAAACACATACTCCTTTAGACCCTTTAACGCAGCCTCCAGTTGCCAAGGAATAATTGCTAGTGAGTGGAAATGAAAGGAATTTCCTCTGAGAACAATTCCATTTTGTCTCTTTTGGAAGCATAAAACAGGTTAGTATTAGTTTCTGGGTGATGAAAAGAGGGGAAGTAGTTTGAAAAACTATCACCTCTGACTGACCTCGTTGTTCAAAAAGGTCTTGGGTTTGGCAGGATTCCTGGAGTTTTAACTCATAAGAGATGAACTCTAAGTGTATAATGCTAATTCTAATGCTAATAACAATAACTACGACCACAACAATAATAATGCTAGTGACTAGTACTGAGCACATAGGGTATATTACAAACCCTACGAAAAGTGTTATATGTATCTATCTATATTTCCCACGTAATATATTCCACATACATATTTTTGACATAAAATCTTATTCAATAAGTTCATAGTAGTTTGGACTAAAGCATCCATCCTGGACAGCTACGTAGTGTAGTGATTAAATGAAGATACAGAATTTTATTTCTTCTTCCATCCGTAATTAACTACTTGACCTTGAGTATGTTTGTGTTAGAGTCCTGGTTTCTTTATCATAATAGGATCTATCTGAGGCTTTCTGGAGATTAAATTCAGGCCAGCAGCTGAGGCAAACAAAACATCCTACAACTCGAATACAGTGAAATAAATGGGATGTAGTGTAGGTGCTGGTAGCAATGTGCAGGGAAATCTTCTGTTCTCCCAGGACTTTGAGGATAGAGGACTTCCTGGGGCAGCTGTACTGACTGGTAGCTTGAGTTTTCATGGATGCATGTAAGTCAAGAAAAAGTGACGGGAGGGTCTTGCAGTGTGAACAAGTCGCATGTTCTTAGAAAATTTAATGTTGCTGCATATCTGCTTAGGGAGAAGGCAAGCTTCAGAGATGAAGCTAAAGTACTCAGTAGGTGCAACTCATGAAGGTTTTGGATAATGTTTTAGAGAGTTGGACTTTCACCTGAGGTCAGAAGAGAGCCATTGAAGACTTTAGGTGAATTACATAATTGAATTAGGTTTTTGTGATGATCACCCCTCTGAGATTAAAGATATTATGTATACAGATTCTTTCCTGAGCCCACATTTAAGCAAACCTATGACTTTGACTGCTTTGTTATGGGGACTGTCATCAATTGAGATTACAAATACATGGCTCTGATTTCTACGATAGCCTCATTTGGGTCATAATTATTTCCTTATCTGAGGCAAGTGGCATGTTTCTGATGGAATAGGGGCACCTCTGCTCACAGACAGGGCTGGGACACTTGAATACTGTTTTTCAGTTTCCTCATTGTTTGTGTAGCTAAATTTTTAAGCTCAGATTGACTTTTAATTGCTTTCTTTTAGGTTGCAGTCATTTATTGAGAGGTTGTATGTACAGAATTGAGGCAAGGACACCACTTTCCATCATTAATATGTATAGTCAAAAACAATAGCAAAGAAAACTTGTAAATGTTTCTCCTTTCTAATCCCCAGCCTGGTAGCTTAGTATGTGAGCAAAACACACAGTAAAATCCAATGGTATAAGTGATTTCTTTGGGGGTGGATTTATTTATACTTCTGCTCACTTGAAGTAAAAAATTTATATTATTTCATGATCACAATTTTATAGACCAGATGATTCCAAGAGAATAACCGTTTAGAATAAAATTATATAGTAATGTATTTTAGGTCATATTATTATTTTATAAAATACTGTATCTATCAATATCAACAACTGCATATTTATTTACAAGGTTAAAGTTAGATGCCACAAAATAAAAGAGTCACCTTGGGCAGAAATATTTGTGATTTGTATTTCTGGTGAAGCTAGCATTCATGTTGAGATTCAAGTGAATTCTTATTCAGAGTTTGATATGTCTTAGACTTGCAGTGAAGTTAGAAAGTTGTTAATATAGCCACAAATAATAATCAGTGAGTACTATCTGAAGAGTAAATAATTGTAGTTTAATACTGAGATAATTTATTTTTTATTTTATTTTTTTAATTTTAAAAGTAAAAGAACAAAAACAAATTAACAAACAGACAGCCACTTACAAAGAGTACTAAGATAATTTAAATGCCAGAGGATTGTGATAAAACTTTGCTGGAAAATTTTAGAATTTCTTGAGAAAGAAAAGTATGCTTAATGGAAAGAAATATATTTGCTTTGAGTTGTTCACAAAATGACTTAGCATGGTTGGAGCACTTTATGTTTTACTAACACAGTTAAAGCCCATCTGGTGTTTGTAAAGTCTTTTACTATCCCCTGCTGGGACAGGCAGACATTGGTTTGCATAACTGTGTGTTCCCAAAATATTTTTTAAAAGTATCTAGTGGATTTATACCAACTGTTGCAGGATGATCGAAGACTGCATTTCCATTCTAATGCCCTTAGGAATGGAGACAAATGTCATCGGGTCACAAAAGATCTGTCAGTTTTACACTGTGTGACATTTGGGAGGAATGTGAATGATTAGTGGTTTTCAAAAGTTTTTGGGATTCAAAAATCCTGCATTGATATTACTTGAAAAATATTTATAGGTTCTGAGTCAGTCAGATGCAATTCATTCCCTATGGAATTCATTCTAGAATGTGTGGAATACTTGCCCTGAACCTCACTTATTCCAATAAATTCCCTGAAAGTACCATTATTGTCAATAAACAGGTTGTTTTACTGTCTTGAGTGATTTTTATTGTATTATGATACCCTTATATCTCTGTAAATCAGCAAGACCTTTGTATAAAGAAAAAATAATTTAACCCCTGCAAGAATTTGTTGAGTAAGTTCTGTTTGAGGCAGTCTGATAGAACTCCAACACTGGGGGAAATGACGAGAAACAGACATGACTCATATTTTCAAACAACTTCTAGTCTGGGTGTAGTTTTAGATAAAAAGGTAAATTAATTTTCAAAAATAAAATACAATAAAGGCATTCTGTTAATAGAAGAGTGGTTAAAGTTGTTTGTAGTTTAGAGAAAAAAATGCTATTGTGAAGGTAAAGCAAGTCTTGAAAGAGAAATACAGCCTAAAGGAGGTGATATCTGTGGGTCAGTATATGTAAATAGTCAATTGAATAATTTATAACATTCCAAGAGACAGTTTTAGGGAAGTCAGAATATAATAGAAAGAATTTATGTATGGGTATTTGCATTTTAATCTTGGCTCTAGGAATAACAGTGTAAGCTAGGCGGCCCTAAACTAATTTTTCTGAGTATTAGTAAAGTTCCAGTGTTGAGTTGATGGAGCTATAATGCTACATGTGACAGGCCAAGTGTCTAAGAACATGCATTTCAATAGGCAGAGAAGGAAATAAGTAAATAAAACCAACGGGGGAAAAAAGAGCAGGCAGTAACTAGTATTGTGCTACAATAAAACTGGATGAAATGAAAGAAAATGGCGGTGGGATTGCTTTAGAGGATCATGAGAAAAGACTCACCCAAGGGGGTGTCTTAATTTATTTTTCATGAACATAACAAATACGCAAAACTGAGCAACATTATAAAGGAAACAGGTTTATTCGCCTAACAGTTCTGGAGGGCCAAGGTTGAAGCCACATTTAGAAATGGTCTTCTGGCTGGCAAAGTCTGAGGTGGCATGGAGGAGAGACAGGCAACATGACTGTGTGCGTGTCTCTTTTCTAATAAAGACGTAACTATTCTTCTTGGGGACCGCAGCCCGCCGGCCTTAACTAATTACAATTATTTCCCACAGGCCTCAGCTCCAGACATCACCATGGGATTACGTTTCCAGACTCTTAATACCGCAAAAGAAGGATTAGTTGTCCACACAGGACCCCTTGGGGGACGTACTCAAACCGGAGCCGGAGGTGACGCTCCAGGTGCGAACTGGATGACAAGGAACTTCCTTGAGAAACGCTATGTGAAGGTGTTCTCACAACAAGAACCACAAGGAGCAAGCTTAGAGCATTCTCAGAACAGGAATAAGTTACAAAGATTGGAGACAAGCAGACAAGAGCTTGACCTTAGGGTTCTTTTTTTTTTTTTTTTGCGGTACTGGGGATCGAACTCAGGACCCTGCGCCTGCTAGGCAGGCGCTTATTCCACTGAGCTATATCCCCAGCCCGACATAAGGGTTCTAGGCACATCTTTCAGAGTTTTGTGTGTAGTGTCATGTAATTTGGATTATATTGTAATCATGGTGTGGAATCTTACAAGTGTTTAAGCTAGTTTTTCCATGGCTTATATCTTATAAAGATCACTTTGACTGCTGGGTTAAAGAATGGAGTGGGCAAGTATGGAAGCAGACAAATGAGCTAAGTGGCTCTTGCAGGAAACAATGGCGATTGTGTAGACTGGTGGGTACAGTGGAGATACGGAAATGTGTTTAAGTGTGAAAGGTGTCACCTATAGGTTTCCAGCTTGGGCAACTGGGAGGAGAGTGTTGATGTGGACAGAGGTGGATAGAGAGGTTCAGAGGCCGAGCCTTTGGGATATCGAAGCCTGTTTTCTAGTTGACAATGCTGGCCTAAAGAATTGTAAAAATTAAATAAAATGAAGTAACTTATGCAAATAGGTTATATTTACAGATATATTTACAAGTACATTTCTATATCAAGTAGCAAACAGAAATGGAATGGTTTCTCTGACAGGTGACATTTAAGCAGAGACTGAGTGAAGTAGGAGGGCCACCGACTGGAGTCCTTGGGAAAGATGTTCAACAGAAGAAACTGCTTCAGCAAAATCAATAAACTGGGATCAAGCATAATATTTTCTTTTTTTTTATTTTAAAAAATAAAAGCACAAAAACATATTAACAAACACACAAATTAGCATAAGAAATAGTACAATCCAAACTGATTTACAGACAAGGTGACATGGACTCAACAATGGTTGTTGCTTTACCTATTGATATCTTCGAAGTGTATATACATGAACACAGATACAGACATGTAAATTTGGTCAGACAATTAATAATCTCAACAACAGAAAAAACACAAAAAACAAAAAACCAAAGACAAAAAAAAACCCAACAATAGTTGCTGCTTTGCATATTGATATCTTAAAAGTGTGTGTTCAGGATAACATATACAGACATACAAGATTGGTAGAATAACCCATCATCAATTATTCCTTAGCATTAAGTGATATAATACAATAGTAGAACCATGTTAGCCCTCCTGCACATATGTATATACATATATACATACATACATTTTTGTCTCTTTCTTTTCTCCTTTCCCTCATCCCATCTGTTCTTTGTTTTTGAACAGATTTCCTTCATGTCTCTTAGTTTATATTCCCACCCTCAGGTTCTTACACCAGTGATACAATACGTTGCCTGCACATGTACCTCTGATTTATTTCACTTATGAGTATAGACTCCAGTTTTGACCACTTGCTTACAAAGTCCCCAAAACTGATTTTCTTTATAGCTGAATAATATTTCATTGTATAAAAATGCCACAATTTTTTAATCCAGTCTTCTGTGGATGGACACTAGGGTTGCTTCCACATTTTAGCTATTATAAATTGCGCTGCTATAAACATGGGTGCACATATATCAGAGTGATACGATGTTTTCAGATCTTCTGGAAAAATACCCAGAAGGGGAATAGCTGGTTTGAATGGAACCTCTAGACCTAGTTTGCTGAGAAATCTCCAAACGGCTCTCCACAGTGGTTGCACCAGTCTGCAATCCCACCAGCAGTGTAATAGAGTCCCTATTTCTCCACAGCCTCACCAGCATTTGTTATTGGATGACTTTTTCATACTGGCCAATCTCACTGGGGTGAGATGAAATCTCGATGTTGTTTTTATTTGCATTTCTCGAATGACTAAGGATGTGGAACATTTTCTCATATATTTATTTGCCATTTGTATTTCTTTATCTGAGAAGTGTGTATTCATCTCAGATGCCCATTTCTGGATTGGGTCTTTGAATTTGGACATGTACATGTTTTTTAGTTCTTTGTATGTTCTAG